>CM032629.1:21892574-21990856 GCA_019097785.1 Fraxinus excelsior | reverse complement strand
GACAAACTGATCTAAGTATTCATGGAATACTCTGTTCATTAGATCCATAAATACCGCCAGGGCATTAGTTACTCCAAAAGGCATCACTAAAAATTCATAATGCCCATAACGCGTTCTAAAAGCCGTCTTAGGGATATCCTCCGTCTTAATTTTCAATTGATGATATCCTGATCTCAAATCAATCTTTGAAAATACTGTAGCTCCCTTAAGCTAGTCAAATAAATCTTCTATTCTCGGAAGGGGATACTTATTTTTGATAGTGAGGCGATTTAATTTTCGATAGTCAATGCACAGCCTCATTGTTCCATCCTTCTTTTTCACAAATAGCACAGGTGCACCCCAAGGTGATACACTTGATCTAATAAAACCCTTATCAAGGAGCTCCTCCAACTGTACCTTCAACTCTTGCAGCTCCAACGGTGCCATACGATATGGAGCCTTTGAAATAGGTGTTGTTCCTGGTACTAAGTCGATGGTAAACTCTACTTGCCTATTTGGTGGTAAGCCTAGAAGATCTTCTGGAAAAACATCTTTATAGTGTTGGACTATTCGAACATCCTCAACTGACAACTTATCTTGTCTAATGTTGGACATCGATACTGGAAATCCTTGACATAATTCCTTTCTCGCCGTCCTTTCGACCTGAGTTGTTGACACTATACAAGGCAACGTATTTGTCCCAGTCCCCATAAATCGGAACTCTTTCTCTCCCGGTCTTTGAAAAATCACCACTCCCTCGGTACAATGAATAGTGGCATAGTTTTTAGACAACCAGTCCATACCCAGGATAATGTCAAAGTCTTTTATTGTTAGCAGAATTAAGTCTACCGTTACACTTCTACCATCAATTTCCATCTTAAGGTCTTTAGATATTTGGGTAGCAACAAGTATCTTTCCAGATGGAAGAGAGATTTCTAAAGTATACGGAAGGAATTCACATTCCACTTTAGATTTCGCAACAAACGAAGAAGAGATGAACGAATGTGTAGCTCCAGAATCTATAAGTACAAATGCAGGCATATTGGAAACATAGACGATACCTGCTAGGACATTAGGGTCTCGCTCTGCTTCTTGCCTGGATAAGGAGAAAACCCTTGCCTTTCCTTTCTTGTCATCTCCAGCCTTCTGTGTCTGATTCTGAGGGCATTCTTTAGCAAAATGTCCTGATTTTCCACACTTGAAACAAACATTTTTCCCCAGTAAGCATTCTCCTTTGTGGGGTCTATCGCACTTAGGACAACGTTTATCACCACCAACTCCTACTATCTCTGTCTTTCCTCTCTTTATTGCATTGTTCATTTTCCTTTTACTGTTATTATGTCCATCAAAGTTCCACTTCCTCTTACCGGAGAAATTTGAACTTGATGAGAATTCCCAACATTTTGAGTTCTTTGATAAGAAATAGTCTGTGCTCGCTTTAAGACCTCTCGATAAGTGTTCAGCTCGAGAAGTGACACTATATCACGAATATAAGGTTGAAGCCCACGTTCGAACCTTCTAGCTCGCTTTTCTTCTGTATCCACTAGATGTGGAGCAAACCTTGATAATTCCTCAAATTTACGCTCATACTCCACGAGGGTCATGGTTCCCTGCTGAAGTCTGAGGAACTCCATAGCCTTTTGATCTTTTACCGCTGCTGGGAAGAATTTTTCCTCTACGAGTTCCTTAAACCTCACCCAAGTTATAGCATGTTCTTCAGCAGGTGTTAACGACCTGGTAGTCATGTCCCACCAATGGCTAGCCCCCTTCTTTAACATAAACACTGAAAATGTTACCATTTCAGCATCTTCGCATCTTATAAATTTAAAGATACGTTCTAGTTCTCGTAACCAGTCTTCGACTGCTAAGGGATCCATGCTCCCCTCGAATGATGGAGGGTTCATTTTACGAAAATGCTCTATCATTGCAGTTTGATCCCTCGAGTTAGGCACTACTTGAGGTTGAACAGCTTGTTGGTTGGGTTTCTGATGCCCAGCTGGTACTTGTTGATTTAGTATTCGTTGCCCAGTCAAAGGCATTGCATGTTGTTGTTGTTGTTGTCCCAACTCCCGCATTACGGCAAGCAGTTCTCGCGCAAAGTTTGCTACATTAACTTCACTACCACTAGAACTAGCATTAGCATTGCCGCCGCCTAAATTCAGATTAGAATTTGGTGCACTTTCGTGGTTGCGTTTCGGAGGCATTTCCTTTGAACGAAAAATATTCATCCAGTTAGAATTACATCAAAATGTAACACTAACTTAGAAAAACCAAATACCAAGGCAACTTTCCTTTATATATTTTTCCCAAACAAAAGTCATATGTTAAAATACGATTTATACATTCAAAAGTAGATGTACGTACTACATTCTACCCTATTCCAAAAACAAAGATAGCTCGATAAGATGGTGTCTAATCTTCTATTTCTTCTGGATCCTCCTCGGGGTCTTCATCTGGGTCTTCCTCTGGTTCTTCCTCCAACATGCCTTGCTCTGCACTGTCTAGGAATGGTACGGGAAGACTTTCATTGAGAACTCTAGGAAAGCACTTAGCCAACGGTCCCTTATCCAGCCTAGAATTGGTAGCTCGTAAACTAGTATTTATGAATAAGGTTATAGTCTTCTTAAAGTTTCGCTGTAAATTGCGGCTAGTTTCATAACTTTCTCGAAGTAAATACGTAATGTCCTTATATGAAAGGTCATCCTCGGACCATTGCACCAGCTTATTTATGACCGAAGCCCAAGGTTCTGGAACGGTTTCATATAACCTCTGTATCTTCACCTTATCCCTTATGCTATGGTGTATCTCCCACAACCTCTCAATAATGCAGTCTAGCAGATCAATATGTTGCTCGAGGTTATGGAGTGGGTACATACAATAATTAAAATAAAATGCCAATAACATGTCTCGTTCCCGCGCAAAACCATAAACTTCTGTCTTTGTAGGAGTTCTTATTATCCGTGCCATAACTAGGACAAAAATTGATTATGTTACTCTACTAGGCTTTGATAAATAATTACATGTAAGTATTAATAACTTCATAATCTCATACATGCTTTAATTCAAAGAAAACTCATAAACTTTGAAAAAAGATTTTTACCTTGATCGCCGGTTGAAAGTCGGTGGCTAGCTTGCTCGATGATGACGGACAGTAACTTTCTTAAATAATTTTCCATAATCAACAATATATAAAGTTCATACTGAACTTATTATCTACTTAAAAGAAAAAGTCTACAGAAAAGTATAACCGCTCTGATACCACGCTGTAACACCCCGAACATATACTTCGAGTGTTACGTACAATACAAAATAATTCTGCCTTTGCTACATATAAAAACTCTTAAATAAAAGTGTTACATACTGAAAACTTATGTTCAATTTATAGTAAAATATCTTTGTAAAATTTAATGGCCAGTAGAAGTGCATACCGCCCTGAAATTTTTCTTTACAAATACGAACTCGGTGTTGTTACGGTAAATTTGGGCAGCTAGTTCAAACATTTTTATAAAATTCACCTCAACTCCGTTTTATATGAAATTTGTGTCATTTAAAAGATATTTCTAAGTAGTTTCCCAGGTTAAAATATGGAGAGTTTTCAAGATAATATGATGGGGACGTTTCACTAAAAACAGTGAGGTGTTGCACAGAACTTCAGATTCGACCTTTCGACACTTAAAAATTTATATCTCAGGGTACAGAAATCCAAATTGAGTGATTCTTGTGTTCATATAAAGACAACTCAAAGAGGAACGTAGGAATATTTTTAGAATCTCAAATAGATATTTATAGTGTTCGTAATAGCATTTTTAATTGACACTAAAAACTGGTCCAGTTTCTGCCTTTTATCATTTTCAAGAAAAAAAAGTCTTATGTCTCTTAGCATAACATGAAAGACATGGTTACAAAATTTACTTCCAGTACCATATTACATCATGTCTTATACATGCTTAGATGATACAAAAACATAGGGAAGGAAGTCTACGAACGAAACATACAAGAGGGAAGTTTTGCTACAAAAACTGTCCTTAACCCATCATCAAGTATGCTAACCGACTTCCACCAACTCGACAATCAAGGACCTGAAAATTGTATAAAATACTATGAGTATAAAGAATACTCAGTAAGATACCATGCTCGGATTTAACATGTTAATACTACGCAAAAGGAAAGCATTCAAATACATACGTGCACATTCCGGCTTGCCGATGCCCTTCGGACTTGTCCTAAGCATAAATAGATATCTAACTTTGTGGACTTGTCCACCTTTCATGCATAGCTTAAGCATCAATATTACCATGAAATCCTACCACTTGAGCATGCAAAGTATCTTACCTAAGAGCTTGAAGAAATTGACTGAAATGTGTACTAGGTGCTAAGTTCCCTTCCTACACGTTTTTCTTCTTGCTGGTCCTTGCTCTTTGTTACAAATATAATCAGGTTGCCAAGACCTTTGCTCGGAAAAATTCTTAACTATTTATAGGCAAGAAAGTCTATGGTCAAATTAAGGTGGAAAGGTGACTAATTACTAAGTTAAATGAGTGCATACACGTGGGTTGAATCCTCTCAAAATCTGCATGCATGTTAGCACTTCATATCACATAATACTTAGAATTAACCACCTCTTGCTTGCCTCCTACACCTCATGCTTTCCCCCAACACCACATGCTTGCCCAAACCACCTCATGCTTGCTTTAATTTGGCATTATAACTCCACAATTACAGCATTTCTCTCGGCCAACTTGTTGAAAAATAAATGTACATCTATACTAATTAGATGTAAAATAACTTTAATCCCAAACCCCCTAATTAACTAATCATGATAACTATTTAAATCAACCAACAATGAAAACTTGGAATCACTAATAATTTGGCCATATAAAAATCTGAAAAAATTAAATTGCCATCCTAAAAATTAAATGAGAAAATAAACGAGCAAATGTTTTCGGAGTATTACAGCTTTCTTGCCTTTTTTCCTTAATGAATTGCCTATTAATGGCATCTAGGGTTGTATTTATATCATCTTGAAGTCCTTGGAAAAGTAGGGGTCTGATTGGGCCTTAAAAAGAATCCAAAAAAATATTTAAACACTTTTTTCTCAATAGCAGCACCTAGACGCCACATGCATAGCGCTGCGGTGCCTGCCTCACAAAATTTTCTTCTGATACTTGCCGTCGAGATGCCCATGTTTAGATCTTCTGTCTCGAAGTTGGGCATCGGGGCCACCTTCATGATGTGCTGCGCTACTCGCCTGCCCCTTCTTTTACCGAGAAACGGTGTCAGGGCACCAATTGCCTCCTTTGATTTTTGCCTTTTTTTCTTCTTCGACTTAGTTTCTTTCGTCTTCACTTTTGCTTTCTTCAATCTCTAACTTTCACACCTTTACCAAAGTTTCACTAAACATATATCACAACATCAAAACACACATCAAATAATTCTAAAATTTCTTAAGATCTAACAAAGCTATCAAGTTAAGCCTAGCATAATCACTTTTTGTACCATAAAGTGACACTTTTCCTAGTTAAGAACCAAGTTCTTTTCTTCACATTGTTGTAACACCAAAGAAAGGTTGTGAAGGTAATTGTTAAAAGAAGTATCAAAAATAGAAAAGTCATCCATGAATACTTATGTAATATCTTCCACAATGTATGCAAAGATAACTATCATGCATATTTGAAAAGTTGTCGATGCATTGCATAAACTAAAACAGAATCCTTCGAAAAGTAAAAGTCCCATAAGGATAAGCGAATGTATCCTTATCTTGATCCTCTAGTGCTATTGCAATCTAATTGTAGCTAGAATACCCATCCAGAAAATAGTAGTGAGAATAGCTTGTCAACTGATCCAACATCTGCTCGCTTTGTTTAGCTTTCTGTAATCAATACAAACCCTCAAACTAGTTAATGTTCTTGTAGGAACCACTAATTGTCATTCTTGACAATTGTCATCCCACCTTTCTTTGGCACCACCTATACTAGACTAACCCATACATTGTGTGAAATTACAAATATTATACCTTCAATAACTTTAACACCTCTACTCTTACCATTTCTTTCATTGTTGGACTCAATGTCCTTTGGAGCTCAATAGATCATTTGTAGGAGTCTTACATAAGGATGTTAGACATGCACACTGTTGGATTGATTCCTTTGACAACTACAAAAGACCAACCCAAGGCAGCCTTATGTTTTCTCAATACCTTGAGCAATTTTTCTTCTTCATCTTTGGTAAGTGATGAAGAAATAATTACTAGAGATGTAGAGTCCTTCTCCTAGAATTTACAACGAAGATGGTCTCGAAGCTACTTCAGCTCAGATTTGATGCTTTCATTCCCCCTTGGCCTCATCTGGACTAACTGGCTACTAAATATCTTGACTATGTGATGTATTACTTTCAATGAGCCAATATGCAATCAACCATGTCTTTACTCCCTATATAACTTCCATTAGTAATAATTAGGTATCATTGCGAAATTTCATTGCTTGATATATGTTGAACATCACTTCTTCTTCATTGACCCTAAATGTCCACTGACGTCCATGTACATCAATTAAAGCTTTACTGGTTGCCAAGAAAGGTCTTTCAAGAATCAATGGAATCTCTGATCTTCTTCCATGTCCAAAACCATAAAATCACTTGAAAAGATGAGTTTATCAACTTTCACCAAAACATTTTCAATGATCCCTCACGGGTAAGCGAGGATTTATCAGCTAGTTGCAAAGTAAATATTATTGACTTCAATTCTCCAAGATCCAATTTCTTGAATACAAATAGGGGCATCAAATTTATGCTAGCTCCAAGATCACAAAGTGCCTTATTAAAGACAGAACTACTAATTGTGCAAGGAATAGTAAAGCTTCCCAGATCTTTCAATTTCTGATAGAGCTTCTTTCGAAGAAATTCAATGCATTTCTCTATTAACTTTACTGTTTCATAGTTTTCCAACTTTCTCTTCTTTGGCATCACCTTTTTTCATGAATTTAGCATAGTTTAGCATATGTTCCAAGGCATCTGCAAATGGCATGATGATGTGAGTTTTCTTGAAAATATCAAAGAACTTGGTAAACTGTGCTGAAATCTTTGTGGAAAAGAAAGTGTTAGCTTGATAATTGGTAGATCATTCAAGAATTAGATGGGGTCTGGCTTAGAGTCCTTATTTGCTTCATCCACCTGAATCTCTTTAGGTATGATCTCTCCAACTTCTTTACCACTCTTCAATGCGATATTCTTGCAATGCTTCTTCATGTTCACCTTTGTATCACTTGGAAACTTTCCCTTTGGTTGGGAATTTATTGATGTAGCCACCTGACCAATTTCTATCTCAAGATTCTTCAGCGTGGCTCTCCATGTTGGTCTGATGAGTCTCAAGATTCTTCAAAAACTCTTTTTATTTTTTTATTTTTTTATAATAAGGATAAAGCAAAAGCAACTAATATACAATGAATGTGGGTGCATGCATGAATATATAAATATCATGTACAATGCAGATGTATACATCTAAATACCTAATCAATGAGGTATACATACGATCTTACCATGAAGAGCAACACAACAATATCACAATCAATATCATTACTTTGACTTGTGAGTTCATCCCTTTTAACCTAAATCTTCTTAGAAGAAGATGTAATCTTAGTTAATTAAGTTGAGTGACTCACTTGATTAGTTAAGAATCTAACATAAGTAGTTAGTTATTATTTGTTGTTCATAGTCAAGGGCATTCAACACCTAAGTATTAGTAACCTAACACAATTGTGACAAGTGGGAATGAATTTAAGAGCAATCCTAGGATTTAAATTTTTAGATTTAGTATGAGGAAACCTATGTTGTTAGATTATGTCGGTCCTTGGATACCTATATTCTTGGTCTTGTAGGAACTCAAGAGCTCGTGAAACTTAGATCTTATGTGTCCTAACTACCACAATAGTGACACGTGGAGATGAACTTAGGAACAACTCTAGATTTCAAGTTTTAAATCTTAACCTTTAAAATGCTGGTACAAACTTATTTTTAGAAGATGAAGAGGTATGAGAATTTATTTTATTGAATCCTAAACCTCCTCTATTTCTAGTTGATTTTTGCAATTTTGATATGTTGTCATACTTGTTAGAACCACTAGAGAAAGATTGAAGTTCGACATTTGATTTTTCAAGATTACTAATAAGAGTTTTAACCTTAATTTTTAAGGACTCTTTCTCAACCTTTTATTCATTTAGTCCTTTAATATACTCCTCAAGTTTGACTACAAAACTCTCTTTTTCTAATTCAGGCTTATTCAGTTTCTTCACACTACAAGAAAAAAGGCCTTTTGCAACATGCAAAAGGCAACATTCATCAATTGCATGTTTCCTAAAAGGGGTCTATGGCAACATTGATTGATTGGCAAAATTGAGTTTTGGCAACTTTTTTTAATGAATGTTGCTAATACACCCTTTTGCAACGTTCGAGGTCCGTTGTCTTTAATTTTTTTTTGCAACATTCAATGCGCGTTGCTGTTAACATTTTGCAACGTGCAATGCGTATTGCTGTAGATTAGTTTTAGCAACGTGCAATGCACGTTGCCGTTAGATATTTTAGCAACGTGTATTTGAACATTGCCATTAACCTTTTTGCAACGTTCATTGCATGTTGTAATTAATAGTTTTAGTAACGCGCATTCATTTCACGTTGCCATTAGATGTTTTAGCAACATGTATTTGAATGTTACCATTAACCTTTTTGCAACGTTCATTGCACGTTGTCATTAATAGTTTAGCAATGCGCGTTCATTGCACGTTGCCATTAATAGTAGGGCTCAACCCTATAGGCCATATATATATATTTTATTAATATGATCTTCCAACCCAAGGGTGAAGCCCAAATCTATTACCAATACCCACTACCCAAATGTAAATGGCCTAAACTACTACCCAGTCCAATTCAGAAAATTAAAAACAAAACAATAACCCTCATCCATTCTCATCCACCCTCGTCCCTCGATCTCTGCCTCTGGCCTCTACCTCCTCCAGCTCGGTGCCAGCGCGATAATTGGTTACCAATAGTCCAATACTCACTGCCACTACCCTAATATGCTAACTTCTAGCTCGGTGCCGACGATTAATTCATCTTCTTCATCCTTCGACAATCGGCAGCAATTCCCATTCGACTTCGAAAATGGCAGTACCGCAACACGAAAATAGTAACCTAATCTAAGTCTGTTGTCTGTATCTAGATGATTCCTTTCTCTTTGCTTGGTGAAGTAGTAAGACTGTAGGAATTACTAATTAAGATGTGTTACATGTTTTGTATTCTTTCAAGTGCTGGGAGTCCAATTGTGTGGATTGAAGTTTTCCATCTGTGTTTTTGAGATTATTGCTAATTTGAGTGGTAAAGTAGTAGGACTGTAGGAATTACTAATTAGGATTGTTCTTGGCTGTGTTACTTGTGTAGCATGTGTTCTGTGTTCGTTCAAGTGCTGGGAGTCCAATTGTGTAGATTGAGGTTTGCAGTCTGTGTCTCTGTCATCTGTGTTTTTGAGATTATTGCTAATTTGCTTAACTGGTTAATCTAGATTACAATGCTCTAAACTTCTTATTTCTTTAATTACGGTTTTGTTAATTTTATCATCAATTTCTATGAGTTATTATAGGCACCTATGAATTACATTAAGTCATAATCGGAACAAGATAAATTGTGTCCTCTGCCCCTACAACCAGCCCAGAGATTATGCTTTAGTTGGAGTTCGTGAGTCTTGATTTATTATTTTTGTATTCCAAATGTTGAATTTTGGTATCTATTTTGATGAGTGTTGAATTTGAAGGAGTAAATGCAGTTGTTGTTTGATTGCAAAACCCAACTATTTCAGTTTATACATTTTCTGTCATGAAGTATGACTAGAATTTACTTCTTTGGAGACATAAATAGGGACTGCATTTGATCAGCAATTTGACTCGTCTGAGATAGGTGAATCTCATCTAACTTTGCATGCTGCATTGTTTCTTAAGTAGAGCATGTGGTCCCATTGTTGAATGGTTTTTATCATTTTTCTATGTGTTTTTCTTTTCTAGTTGACTTCGACGTTTGTAGGTGATAGAATAATAATGGACAAAGCATGGCTGCAATTATCAAGGTTATTGTCTTAAATAGTATCTCGTGAATATACTTACAAAATTTAAACAATTTAACATAAAATGATCACAACATTTTACTTATAGGGTTTCAGAACAATATAGAGACGGAGCACGAATTTTTGTTGAACTAGCTCGCGAAAATCTATGTTCAAAAATGATAGGATACCCTTGTGTTAAGTGTAGGAATCTAAAGCATCATCATTATGAAACATTGTATGAACATTTGGTTATTAAAGGAATGGATCCTACGTACACTGTTTAGGTATTTCATGGATAACGACCATGTGAATAAATTTAGTTGACGTGGAAATGCCTGAGTCACGCAGGATGTTTAGGGACTTCTATGTACAATATGATGTAGATCTTGAAAACCCTCTTTATGGAAGAGGTGTAGAGATTCAAAGTTTGGTTGATGATGCTGAAACACCTTTGTATCCTGGTTGCACAACATTTACAAAGATGTCAACTTCAATTACTATGTTTAAACATAAAGCTACACATGGTTTATCGGATAGTGGTTTCGATGAACTTATAAATCTTGTTCGAGACATGCTGCCAGAGAATAATACACTTCCCAAATCATTTTACGAGATGAAAAAATTTATCAATACATTTTACCTTGGTTATGAGAAGATACATGCTTGCTTGAATGATTGTTGTCTATATAGAAAAGAGCTTGAAGATTCAGAATTATGTCCAAAATGTGGTTGCTCAAGATGGAAAGTTAACCAACTGACTAAGAAAATTAAAAAAAAAATCCCAGCAAAAGTTTTACGTTATTTCCCTATAATACCAAGACTTAAGAGGATGTTTGGAATAGATGAGATGGAAACACAACTTAGATGGCACTCAAATAGTAAAAGTTCAGATGGTAAAATGAGGAATCCGTTTGACACGTTAAGTTGGTAAATGATAAATAGAAAATGGCCACATTTTGCATCAAATCCTCGAAATATTAGATTAGGTCTTGCAACTGATGGATTTAATCATTTCAAAGATCTTAACTCTAAATACAGTTGTTGGCCAGTAATTTTAACTATATATAATTTGTCTCCCTCATTATGCATGTTGAAGGAAAGTTTGATATTGAGCTTATTGATCCCGAGACCAAAGTAGCCTGGTAATGACATAGATGTTTATTTGCCACCACTTGTAGACGACTTAATATTGTTATAGAATGATGGGGTTGATATGTATGATGCAGTTACGAAATCTACATTCAACTTAAAAGTTTTGATGTAGACTATACATGACTTTCCTGCATATGGAAATAAATCTGGATGGCCCATTAATGGAAAAATTGCATGCCCTATTTATCATGAAGATACATATTCCCTATGGCTGTCACATGGTAGGAAGTTTGCGTACATTGGACATAGAAGATTTCTCAAGTCGAATCATCCATTTCGCATGAAAAATAGTTGGTTTAATGGACGTATTGAAAATGACATTAGGCCGAAGTTAAGGAATGGTGAATACGATTTTACTAAAGTTGATAAAATTGCATACGATTGAGGAAAAAGTGTTAAGTGAAAGAGGAAGAGGAAGAAGAACTCAACTCAATCAAATGTAACGTGGAAAAAGTCAATATTTTTCATGCTACCATGTTGGAAAATAACTCTAGTAATATTTCTTTCTATTTTATTTAATACTTCTAATGGCGTGTAGTATATCGTGACACAATAAATGTTTAATTTGCAGACTTTACTTGTACGTCATAATAGATGTGATGCATGTGGAAAAGAATATTTGTGAGAGCATCATTGGTACACTTTTGGATGTGAAAGAAAAATCTAAAGATGGCATTAACTCTCGTAAGGACTTGGAAGAGATGAACATTAGGTATGATTTACATCTTGAGAGTATAGGAAATAAATTCTACTTATCTACAACCCTGCATACTTTATCGAAAGTAGAAAAACAAGTGTTTTACAAAAGGCTTGCTAACCTAAGATTACCCGATGGTTATGGTTCTAATATTGGAAATTGCATTTCAGTGGAAGAATGTAAGATAGTTTGACTCAAGTCTCATGATTGTCACATGTTAATGCAACAGTTACTATCAGTTGCATTGAGAGAACTTCTGCCTAAAGGATCAAGGAACTCCATTTTTAAATTATGTTCATTTTTCAATGAAATATATCAAGGAGTTGTAGATAGGAATAAGATTGAAAGTTTAGAAGAGGCCGTTTCTGAAAATTTATGCATGTTGGAAATATATTTTCCACCTTCCTTTTTGATATTATGGTACATTTAACAATCCATATTGGGAGAGAAGTTCATCTATGTGGACCAGTCCAATATCGTTGGATGTACCAATTTGAGAGATAATATTCATTTAAGTTATTCCCAAAAGTGAGATTTAATATCAATTTGGTTTTATATTTTATGAGATTTTTGGTAAATGTGTAGGTATATGAAAGTGTTGAAAGGGTATGTTATGAATCATGCACGACCTGAAGGTTGTATAGTCGAACGATACATTGGTGAAGAAAATGCGATGCTTTGTAGCAAGTACATAAAACAAGCATCTAAAATAGGCTCTAAGCCTGCACGCAATGAAGAATATGAGAGTGACTTCTTAGTTGTAGGGCGTACAATTTCTAAAGGAAAGTCGCTTGTACTACCAGATGAGATGTTTAAAGTTGCCCATCGTTATGTGTTGCTTAATAGTGCAGAAGTCGTACTCTACATAGAGTATGTTTGTGAAATTATTACGTTGTTAGATTTTTAGTTCTTCGACCATATGAACTCTGATTACATTCTTTGTCGTTAGGAAGCATATGGATGAACTCAAGAGTTTTGACAAACGACTTGAAAGAAATGAGACTTTGTTGCATAAGAAACACATGGACTCTTTTGCTGCTTGGCTAGATGATAAGGTTGCCATACATATAAAAAAATAATCAGTGTATAGTTATAAAGTTTATTCTTTTATTCCTAACATGTTTAAAATACAAACAGATCAAAAGTCAACTGTTGATGGACAATGTTTCAAATACTTTAAAGTGACTTGCACGTGGTCCTATATACCAATCCATGTCATATTCTAGTTTTGTAATAAATGGTCTTCGATTTCACACTAAAGATGTAGAAAAATTTGGGCAAAACAATGGCATTTTAGTTGAAGCAACAACCATTTGTAGATCTAGTACGAAAGATAATGCACATGTCGTTGGGAAGGTTCTTTATTTTTGAGTTATGCGCGATGTTTTATAGTGCTTGATTACAATACATTTCATATTCCAATATTCAAATGTGATTGGGCAAATATCATGAATGGAATAAAAAGGAAGATGGGTTCACTTTGGTTAATCTTAATGAGGGATACAGACAATTTGAAAACGATCCTTTCATTTTGGCATCGCAGGCGAAACAAGTGTTTTATTCTAGGGAGAATGAAACATCTAATTGGTATGTTGCTTTAAAAGCATCACGAAGTGATTTTCACGTGTTACATATGGAAGAAGATGCTTCTCACAGGGCAACTATTCCATTAGATATAACATAACTTGAAGACAATCATAATGAGGATGAGAATTATGCAAGGATAGATGTCGAAGGCATATTATGTGATACATATATTGATTAGTTTGGTAAATCTCTCTTTTTTGTTTGCAGATTTCTATTCTCTCTGAAGTGTTTTTTTCGATCCAGGTGATATTAATATACTCTGTATGATGGACGAAGCTCAGGCAAATGTGTTATTTTATACTTGTTAAGATATTTGTTCACTTGTGAAAATAATTGTAACATTCTTTAGTTTTCATGTTGCATTCTTTTAGTCAACTAAGCAAGCTTATAAGAGTTTCAAATGTTGAAGAGTCGTAATTGCCGTTGTAATTTGAGAGACCAGTAAAGACTAAGACTTTCGAGTGAACCAGAAAAAACTATATCAACTCCAGACAAATATAGATGCTCCAAAAAAGAAAAGAGGCCCAACCCAAGTGAAAATGGCTCCTGAAAACAATTATCATAAGATGGAGTTTGAATTTAGTAAATTCAGGCAAATGGTTGGCACTAACTCTGATAAATTTGCTAGCATAGTTGGAGCAATAGTACGAGAATATGTACCTATTGTACTTAAGGATTGGCAATCGGTAGGTGACGATAAAAAAATAGAACTTTGGACTTTCATACAGGTACATTTATAAATAATTAAACTATCATTTATTTTATTTTTATTATATCTATTTCCTTCCTAATGACATCATTTCTTATATATGTGAAAAAATACAGCAAAGGTTCGATGTGAGTGATTGCCATCAAAAAATGACATTTCAATGTATGGAAAAGTATTGGAGGTCATTCAAATCAAGAGTGAGAAAACAAATTAGAATTCAAGTAGCCTCATCTGTGAATAGAACACACACTATTTCCCTTGTTAGACTGAAGAATGTAAACTCTGAAGAATCATGGAAAATGTTTGTAGAAGATAAGATCTAATTATTTTCAAGCAAGTTGTATTTTCATATTGAGCTTAAAATTTATTTGATTATTGTTGTTAAATTTTTGTGTTCTCTCAATAGGAAAAAAGTGTCAAGTTTAGCAAAATGAGAACTAATCATAAACTTCTACATACTATAGGTCGAAAGGGTTATCACCGTATGGCTCACGTTTTGGTACACATGCAAACTATCTTTACTTATATGTACCTGCCTGAAATGATTTTCTTATTTATGTTCATTCCTTTTAGTTTATATCAAGTTTCTTGCATATGTCCAATGCTATTATATATATTTACTTGATTGTATTGCAGAGGAAAAAATATCCAGACATAAAAGGGTTAAGAACTAGAGTGTGGACTGCTCGACATCTTATAAAGGATGGAAACCCTATAAATGAAGCGATTGCCAAAACTTTGGTATCTGTATTCTATCAACATTCTGTCAATACTAATTAAACTTATTATATGTATCACTTGCTAGTATAAAATTTAAGTTCCATAAGTGCAGAAAAAGATAGAGGATTGTGCCCAATCTATTTACGATACACCAGAAAAAGATTCCATTCGCGATGATGCTGTTGCTCCAGTCCTAGGTCCTGAACGTCGTGGAAGAGTAGGGGGACTTGGATTTGGAGTTACACCATCAAAAGTTGATGGACACAATCAAAGTAATGGTCGAGTGAGAAAACTTGAAAGCCAACTACAAACACAGTCGGAAAAGGTGGGAGCACTAGAAGAAAAAGTTGAAGCACTTTTGAAGTTATCTCATGTTATATACTTTATCATTATACATAATATGATAACATAGCTTTACATAACTTAGGACGTAGAATAACTTTTTCATTTTTGTATTATTGTATAGAATCAAAATAAGAATGTAGATGACATGGGTTTACGTGGTTTTACTCCTCAGGTTATTTATCTTATATTCTTTATTGTTTGTTTAACATAAATTTAGACTATAGCATACTAATTTTGTGTTTAATATGTTAATTTAACTGTGAATTTGTAGTCTCAACAAGGAAGAGGTATTCAAGGAGGTATTGCACATTTGGAAAATTTAAGATGTCAACTATTGCATTGGTATTGGTACGATGAGGAAGAAATTGTATCAAAAGGGAAGATTTCATCAACGGACCCAAGTGTAAAGGTGCACCACATGCCACTTTAATGAGATTGTTAGAAGGTTTAGGTTGAGGAAGTATATATGGGTCATTTGGCCTTATATTGACCTACAGATGATTTTCGAGTTCTTAAGGAAGCCATGGGAAATACTGTTACTTGGCCAAAGAGTAGTATTAGACTCATTTGACGAAGGTATTTCATGAATTTTTGCACTTATGCATGTGTTTATGTCTTCATATTCTGTCTTTTCATATTTGTTTTTTTCTATATCTTCAAGTGTGATATTATCTTCACTTTGGCTAATCCATATTTCATGTTTCTTATTGGAATGGGATTTAGAGTAATTATAATTGCTGTTGATTTGTATGTTGTGAGAGACACTAGTATTCGGGTTAGCTTCTTTAAGCCTCACTAATAAATGATGGAGTCAAACTCAAATTCAGTAAAGGAATAAAAATGTGTGGCTAAAGGCTTAGGGGCTGTTCTATTTGTGTTTGAGTTTTGAGTTTTGAATTCATTTTGTATTTTGTTTTGAGTTTGCGTTTTGAAATTGTGAACATTGAAAGTAAAATGTTTTGGTAAACTTAAAAGGTTTACAAGTTCATTTACAAGTAAATAATCAATTTTAGTTTCTTGAGGGGTGCATGTTTGGACAAAATATACTTGCAAGTATTTCTAAGTTCATTGTACACTTGGTGTCTAAAGACCTTATTCAGACACTCAATAGCAAAAGATGATATGGCTGCAATAGGATAAAATTGTTTGTTATAATGATATTGAGTTGCTTTCTTTTGTAGATTGAAAACTTTGGTTGAGTTCCCATCTCAATGAAGTTGAAATAATGCTTGGATAAGCATCGATTTTTCCAAAGACAAAGCTCTATTTCTCCATCCTAACTTCTAGAACGGCACGAGTAGTGCAAATAGTTTCCTATGTTGCTGTTGGAAAATGGACTTAATATTGTACTGCTGGAAATTAAATGTATGCCTGCATTTAGTTGTAAATTGGTAGCACAATACGAGTAGTGCAAATAGTTTCCTATTTGATGTTGGAAAATGGACTTAACATTGTACTCCAAGGAATTAATTGTATGCATGCATTTAGTTTGTAAATTGGTTACATGAACTAAGCCTCAAGATAGTGGATTGAGTTTGCTTTGACATAGTTTTCATTCTTGAAAATGCAGTTACGTTTTGAATTTATGGTTGAAATGTATGAAATTTTTTCTTTAATAGAAGTTATGTGATGAAGATGTTCAAATATTAGATATTGGAAAAAACAGGGGATAGAAGGAAGGGTCAACAGCTATGTAGTACACAAAACAAAAAAATAAAAAAATATAGCATACGGCAACGTTCGTCGAACGTTGTTAAAAGGGTCAACTGCAACATTCCACAAATGTTGCAAAAAAGAGCCTACGACAACGCTCGTCGAACGTTGTTAAAAGTGGCTACTGCAATGTTCTCCAAAGGTTGCGGAATATCTACCGCAACGTTCTCCAAACGTTACAAAAAAGAGCTTACGACAACATTCACCGAACGTTGTTAAAAGTGTCTACTGCAACGTTCTCCAAACGTTGCGAAAAATACACTACGACAACGTTCGGCGAATGTTGTTAAAAGGGTATACGGCAACGTTCGACGAATATTGTTAAAAGGGTCTATTGCAACGTTCGACGAACGTTGCAAAAAAGGATCTGTGGCAAAGTCCAATGAACGTTGCAAAAAGTTGGAACTCTACAGCGACATCAAAGCCTGCAACGTGCACCCGAGCGCTGCAAAAAGTCTATGACAACATTTTTCGCGCGTTGCCATAGGTGATTTCTGGTGTAGTGTTAAGACCGATCTATTTACCTTATATAACTTGAGACTCCTCAAACAGCTAGTCATAAGCCATGAATCCCCATTCTGTCTCAGATCCTTCGTTAGAAAATGATTGACACATCTTGATAAAATTGAATCGTGGATCACAATTAAGCTTTGATACCACTCATAGGGAAATATTTAAATCCAAATATGCGGAAATAAATAACAAGAAATACGTCACTTAATTATTGTTTCTTGATAATTAAGGTAATTAATTTAAGTAACCCTAAATTAAACAATCACATAAATGTATAGATTAAAAGCAATAAAGTAAATAACACCAGATATGATAACAGAGAAAAACCCCTTCTTAATATCAAAACCACCGAGAAAACTTTCCAATAAAATCTACTAGAAAATTTAAGTTAAAATTTGTCCAACCACTGCTACTCTGGCCACCTAACTTGTAAATCAACAAGGAACTCATTTGGTTCGGCGACCCGTACTTCTCAACAACTTTGGGCTACTTTTCCATTCACGTGGATCACCAAGAAAAAAATCATTTCGAAGCACTGGAACTTCAAATGCCTATTCTCCAACTTCAGAAGTTTGAAGGCTTACAAGTGAATGTAAGGCTTTTGGTGTTTTGATATAAGAACTTTTGTGTTTTGATCTTTTAGCTGTGGCTAGAGATTTATGGATATGAATTCAATCTTTAATGGATATTCTCTTAACTAAAAGTAAGGCTCAACCAATAATGAAATACTGTTTTGGATGAATTATGAAAACTTGATGAAGTGGTTGAATCAAGATATATTTGGAATATATTTTAGATCTTCAGGAATGTGATCTCTAGTATGAAATAATGATTCAACACACCTTTCGAATGGAGCATGCTTGGGTATTATCATTTGAAGATTTTGAGATTGAATAGGTTTAAAAATCTGTTAAAATCGTGATCATAAATCCTCTCTCAGAAGTCGACCGCCCAAGATCATTCTTTGGGGCCAGGGAGCAATCTCTAAGCAATCATCAGTATTTCATTGTATCTTCCTCTCTCGATATTGGATTGAACTGATTCAAAAGGCGTTGGAAAGCTAACTCAAAGTACTATCATTTTCATTATAAATAGTATTCACTCTTTGTAATAAAATGACACATTGAATTTGAAATAAAAAAGGAAAGGTGAGGCATGTTTCTCTTGTTGGTTCTTCATAGAACTTGTGAACTTATCAAGGATTCTCCATTGTCGCGTTCAAATTTTATACATTCGGTTCGTGATTCCATTATAATCACTGGGGGTTTGTTACTTTATACCTCCAGTTCACGTTTCATTTATAAGTGTTGGATCTAGGTTTTTCTATTATAAATCTAAACTTAGCTTTTTCGATCAAGTATTCCAATATTATTTGTTAGATTTCAATGCGTGTCGGTTGAGTCTCATATAATTTGACCCATGAAATTCATCCAACATGTAATCTAATCTAGGAATGGAATGTCTATACTTTACCTTGATGTTGTTGATAGCCTTGCAATCAACACACATTCTCCATGTCTCATCCTTCTTAGGCACAAGTAGTACAGGAATCGTGCACAGACTTATGCTCTCTCTCTAACGTGTCCTTTGGCTAACAACTCCTTAACTTGCCTTTGAAGCTCCTTTGTCTCCTTCAAGTTTCCCCCGTATTGGTCGGTTACGAATTATCTCACCTGGAAACAAATCAATTTGATGCTCTATTCCTCTAATAGGTGGCAATCCATTATTCACATTGTTAGGAAACACGTCCTCATATTCTTGCAATAAAGAGACAACAATAGTCAAAGACTTGTCAAGTTCGTTAGTATTATAACATGCCTCTTTCTACAAGATACAAATATAGGTTGGTTTGTATAAAAAGCACTCTTGACATCACTCGCCTTAGCATCAAAACTCGTTTTTTTCCCTCTCGTTTTCTTCACTCTCTCTTTTCTTTTCACTTTTTTTTTCTTCATCATCTTTTTCTGAACTCTAGGCCTCACAATATTTTTAACTCATTCTCTCTTTTCAATTTCATTTGATCTTCATACACTTGTTTTGGAGTCAACTGCACAAGAGTAATGGTTTTAGTATCCTTTACATAAGAATGCCTATTCTTGAACCCGTCATGAGTCTATCAAATTGCCACAACCTATCCAAAAATATGTGACCCACACGCATTGGAACAACATCACAAAGTACTTCATCCTTGTACTTCCCAATTGAAAAAGAAACTAGCACTTGCTTATTCACCTTAATCTCCCACAATCATTCAACCACTACAAATTTTGGTCGAACATTTCGAAGGTTCGGTCGACCGAAACTTACTGCAGCCTCCTTTAAAATTTTCTGCAGAAGTTCGGTCGACCGAAAGTAGCACGATTTAGCCATTTAAAAATTCAGATTTCATCCCTAATCATCATTTTAAACTCTAATTTGCGATTTCTCTTCATCTTCTCTTTTCAAATCACATACATTTCATCAAAATCACTTCAATATTTCAACAAACCTATTACATTCATCAGGCTTTCTTGTTAGATCTCAAGTTTTCACTCCATTTTTATCAAGAAAATTCAAAAATCTAGGTTTTTGGCCTCAACCTTTGAGAATCTTGATTTTTCTTCAAAACCCCATTGCAAATCCTATTAAAACATTAACCCATCCTTTACCACTCGTTTCCTTGCCAAAATTCTAAATATCAAAAAATCTCTCTCATCCTTGTTCGAAAAATCCGAATTAGCCATGCCACCGAAGAAGAAATCAAAGAAGGGGAAAGCAAGCTCGTCGAATGTCGAAGTTGACACACCCGTGCCCAACCGTTTCACCAATTGCCCTATCCTAATTGATAAGTCCATTAATGTCTTTGATTTCTATCTTCAAGCTCATTCGTTTAAGATAGAAGAGTATTTTGAGGGTATTGGGTGGAAGAATGTTGTGTCAATCTCCGAAATGCCTACCCTAGGTGAATTTGTGAATTTTATCGAAATCTCTCATTTTATTCACACCATGTCACGTGCACTATCAAAGAAAAATGTATTACCCTCGATAGGGCTACAATTCGGGAAATACTTGGATTAGAAGAATGTGAAACTTATGCTTACGTCCAAAATTATCCCGTTAGGTTTGAAGATTACAACGAACTTGAGGCTTGTTTTCGTGTCACCAACCAACCATTGACTACTAAAATGACCTTGAACCTCGACCATCTCACTATCCCTTGTAAAGTTCTTCATCGTGGAATTGCACATATTATCGTCCCTAAAAGTGGTCACTTTGAAGAAGTTCATCACCGTGATTTATTTAATCTTGACTCACTTCTTGTTGGTCGTCAATTGGATTTCTCTTACATTTTCTTGAAATACATTCGGCATGTCCACTTCTCTTCTCGAGTCTTAAGTCTACCTTATGGCATGCTTCTTAATAAAATCTTTGAACACTTCAACGTGCCATTATATAATAAACCTATTCTTAAATCGAAACACACCGATGTCATTAACCTTAGTACCCTTAAACGCATGAAAATTGTTAAAGGTGACAGGCAATGGGTGTGTCATACTCAAGGCTTCGACAATACCTCGGGCCCTACTATGTGGTCATTCATAGAAGAAGAGGTGGAAGAAGAAATGGGTGGTGATGGTGATGGTGATGGTAATGGTAATGATGCATCACGAGCAAAACGTCGGCCTACTCCTCCGTAAGTCACACCTACCCCCGGCTGACAAATATCTGAAGATCAATTCATCATCCTACAATGACATATTGATTCCCTTGCTACCATTGTCACTAGCTCAAGGGATGCTCTTAAGCATAGGGTGGAGCAAATGAGCTTATCACATGAGGCTTTCTTTGCACATGTGTACTCCAATTATCCTCGAGGCCCTCCTCCACTGGCGAAAGATTGAAGTTTCTTCTTGTTATTGTTCTATTTATTTTTAACTTATGCAAAACTTTTTCTCCAAAACATTATCTAGTTTGATGCAACTGTACTTCTAACTTATATCTATTCATATGTCATGACCTATAATTTATATCACTTGTTTTTACTCCCTTCCTTGCACCGATGCTTGATTATGGGAGAATTTCTTTTGACTTTATAATTCCCATTCTTTTTGATGACAACAAAGGGGGAAAAGGAAATGTGATTTAAATGTTGCGATTTAAATGTGATCTATTTATTATGAATTGACTTAAAATGATTAATTTCTAATGTGATTTATGTTAATGAATTGTGAATGACTTCTAATATGATATATTGAATTATGGAAATGCATTATCTTTATATACTATGCTATGAAAAATGATATCAAACTCGATTCCCATTAATGTGTAAAAGATAGGGGGAATATCTTGCATATTTCTACAAATCACATATTGTTGTCATAATCAAAAATGGGGAAATTGTTGACCTATGATTAGCTCCACTTGCTTTGATTATAACAAACAATACACTTATATTTCTAACATATCTAGTTTCTTGAGTTTTACATGTATAAATCTTCATAAACGCTCAAATCAGAATCCGTTGAAGAACAAGCAATCAAAAGAGACTCCAAGAGAACAAGAATATTGAAGATTAGAATTTAGAAGTTATTTATCGAAACTTCAATTTATATGTAAAGGTATTGACTCATCGATTTTTGCAAATGCATAAAGCTCAAACAATTTTTCATTATTCATAACTTGCATAAGAAATGTTTTTACATGAAAATAAGTTTTGAAAATTGAATATTTTGACGAAGAAAGTTTTTTCCCAAAACTTACACATGTTGATCGACCGAAACGTATATTGGTTGAGCGGTTTGGAAGACCGAAATATGGACCGATCGACCGGTTTGTTCGATATGAAGTGTCGTTGAAAATCCAATGGTTTGAATTTTACAATGGGCTATATACACACTCCGATGGACCAAAATTGCTCAATCGAAAATGACTGATTCTCAATCCTTTGGTCTATAAATAGTCATATCTTTTGCATTCAATTTTAACTGCCTACAAGAGCAATTAAGTGAGTTTATTTATTAAAAATCATTGAGCTTACTTGATTACATATTCTATTTCATTTATTACAAAGAATCTCTTAATTGATTAAAACTAGTTTCACCTATTTCATCAAGGATTCTACTTTGCAAGAAAACTTCTCAATCTCATCTACTTTCAATTCTTGATAAAAGTTTTCTTTCCCAACACTTATATTGAAGTGTAAATCTCTCTTTATATTTAATTTGTATTATTTTTTAAGGAGATTATAGGTTGAAAACTTTGATATAAAGATACAAATTATTTCGTTATTCATCATTCATAAAAGTTTACCACAAAAACACTTGAGCTTTACTATTTGCTATCTATTTAAGTGTTATCCTAACTCTCTAAACACATTATTTGATTATATCATTTGTTGAGGCAGTTCTTTCAATTGTAAAATTATTACTTACATTTGTAAGTTACTATTATAGTATATTTGGTCTTGTTCGTGACGGAGAGCTTGATAACGGGGACGTAGAACACATTGTGTATTTTCACCCTATTAAATTCAATTGTTATCTTGATTGCACTTTATTTTAAATTGCTAGTTACACTATATCATATGCATACTTGACTTAAGTTATCGAATTTGCATATTTACTTCTCATATTACACTTTGCATTTATATCTTGTGGATTAAATTAATTTGAGACTAATTGTCGAAAAAGTTTCAAAAACCAATTCACCCATCTTGGTTAGTTATTCTTGGGTTATCAACTCGGTTACAACTTAATAAATTGTGAGTTACAATCACAATTTTTAAGTCACATTATTTATTTGTCATAAATTAACCAATTATTGGTCACAACCAACTAAATAAGTGGTCACAGACACCCTACCACAACACTGTACACGACCACCTTCAACGCACACAGCACCACACGATTCAGTTTACGATCGCACCTACAGCACCATAGAGTACATTACCATCGCACCCACCACCGCAACGCACACCTCCACCGTTGAAACATCATCACCACACCACTCAAAAATAAAAATAAAAAAGGAAGAAGAATGGATCTACACTCCCGAACTGTAGCAACGGAAGGGCGAACAACTTCGTGACGTTCAAATCACTACCTCTCGATAGTGGCGTCTTGAGCGTGGTGGTGGTGGCGTCTTCGCAACAGTCTGACGGCAAGGGCTGATGATTTAGTGGTGGCGACAATGGCTGAGGAGAGAGAAGGAGAAGAGACGGAGCCGAGCCGCTTCACTCCACGACGTTCAAATCGCCGCCGCTCAGTAGTGGCATCTTGAGCGCAGTGGTGGTGGTGACGTCTTCGCAGCAATCCGGCGGTAACGACTGATGATTTAGGGTTTGGATGTGAGGGTTTTAATTATAAATTCAATTCATACTTGATTTTTGATTAAATAAACTTAAGATCTGATTTTTGAATTAGATAAATTGAATGCCCGTTTTCCTGTAATTTCGTCTATAATAAATTTAATACAAGCCGAGGGGGCTGATCTTGCTTAAATTAGGCGTAATTTCCTTGGCAAATGCCATGGATTAAGGGCTGATTATTGCTTGATTTGGGCATAGAATTAGAAGGAGAAAGTGGCTAATTACTTTCCAATTTGAGAGCAATTAAGTGGCTGATTGACTTGCCTATTTCAGACATTCCTTAAACGTGATTTCATTGACCATTTCAGATTATTATTGGCATGGAGGAGCTGCTAAATTTATGACCAAAATTAGTGTTAATGTTAGGCTTCTATTTTTAGTCATATTTATCTACTTTCCTATTTTGGAACCAAGTTAGTCTCCTTTCTTTATAGTGGACGTGTATGGCTGAAAATGGGGCTAATTGTAGTCTTATTTTCATCATAAATAGTATGCACTCTTTTTAATAAAAGGACACATAGAGTTTGGAGAGAAAAAAAAAAAAAAGGAAAGGTGAGGTTTGTTTCTCGTGTTGGTTCATCATAGAACTTATGTACCTATCAAGGATTCTCCATTGTGGCGTTCAAACTTTATACCTTCGGTTCGTGATTCCATTATAATCACTTAGTCAAGGTTTGTTACTTTGTACCTTTGGTTCGCATTTCATTAATAAGCGTTGGGTCGAGGGTCCGTTTGATACACTTTATTTCAAAAGTTTTAAAATAAAAGTTTATAAAAGCCTACAAAATACTTCCACTAATTTCTTACAAATCTCTAAAAAAAATCTATAAAACCCACATAAGGCATCACTTTAAAAAAGTCCATTAAAATTTTTAAAAATTCCAATTGAATACACCCCTTACTTATCCTTTGTTTCTAAGGGTCCGTTTGATACGCTATATTTTCTAACTTTTGTAGTGTTTGATTGACAAAATTTTCTCGGGAAAATATTTTTCAACTTTTCAAATTTTCCACATTTTTGAGGAAAATAAATTCTTGATGTTTTGGTGAGAAAATATTTTCCAACTTTTCAATTTTATTTATTTATTTTTTTTTTTTTGCAATTGGAAAAAATTATAGACACAATGGCAAAAAAAAAATTCACTTTTATTAACAATTTTCATGCAAAACAAAGTCAAACGAATGGTATTCGGTATGGTTTTTTTTTCAAATTTTTTTTTTTGCAATTGGAACAAATTCTAGACCCAATGGTAGAAAACATTATCACTTTAATGGACAATTTTCATAAAAAACGAAATCAAACGGATATCAAACTCTCAATATTTTCCATGAAAAATTATACCAATCAAACACAATTAATTACAATTTCCACCAAAATAATTTCTAAGAAAATCTTTTCCCTAAAAAATATTTTATTTCCATTCATTTTCCACCTTTCTATCAAACGGACCCTAACTTCAAATTTATCTGGACAAATAACTCTGTACAGATGCTTATGGTGTCATTGATAGCTACATTTCAGACAATACAGGAACTTCATAAATTATTGTAGCATAAAGAATGCCAACTGTAATACAGGTTTATTATCAATGCAAACTAGACGGTAACTCATTAAACAAACATTATCCCATAAGAAATATCAACCATTGATCTTAATCATTTTAAGAACTAAATTAACAACTTAAAAAGCTTAACTAATAAATATTGTCTACGATTAAAGAGAAATTTTGTTAACACATAAAAACACAACCCAATTAGATGGCCTAAGGAATGAAGCCCAATTGAGAAATTTGAAGGATAAGCCTAAAGGACCATCTAAAAGGTCCAAGCTGGAGTAATGTAGTAGGGGCCCATCATCGCCCAAGCCTATTAGACGCCCAAGCTCTGGGCGAATATAGCACCTTATGAATGATCAGGGCTACGGAACTCTTATCGCCCATGGTTACGAAACGCATAGGGTCTAAGCAAACTAGCATCCTAAGCGACGGTTACAAAGGCAGCTAAGGAGTAATCCCATCATGTCCCCCAATCCAGAATCTCAGTTACAAGCAATTAGAACGGTACAATTCATGATAGCAATTAAAGCCGCAGTTCCACGACAAGTCAGCCATGATGAAGAACGTGAATAGTTATAGGACGACCAATAGTTTCAAGCGGTTCCGCAACAACAACTATTAGAAGATAATAAAAGAGAAAAGAAAGCATAGAAGAAATGACCTCGAATCAAACACTCTCGAACAGAGACTATGTAATTTTCATTATCTTACTTTCATCGCATTTAACCTTTAATTGTTTTGTGTGCTTGCGCCCCTTGGAAGCATTTCGCTTTCTCACCCATTGTAAATCTTCAATAAAACACCTATTTTTGAGACTTTGTCTCAAGAGGTTTGTTCCTTATACAATAGTCTGATTTTTTCTTTAATTGTTAGCGATGCCCGACTTTTCGAGCGAAACAATTTGGCACGCCCAGTAGGACCGTTTGGTGCTGAAGATACGAAAAGTGAAGTCAATATATCTCATAGAAACTCTGATAAAGAGCCAGCAAGCCAGGGACTAGTCCAGTCTGTAATTGAACGATATGAAAAGCAACAGAACTCTCTAGGAACAGATGGACAGAGTCAAAGTCGTTACAAGCCAATGGCGAAATTGATTCCTCAGACCATGCGATCATTGTTAAGTGAACTCACACAAGATATCGTTGAGCAGGTAAACTTAGGAAATGTTCATAACATGGAAAGGTTTACCCAAAGTGGAAGTGTACATTATGATAACATGGCCAAACAATTAAACAATTTGAATGAAGTCATGAGTAAATTAGTAGGACAAATGTGTCAACCAGTTATGCCAAGTATAGGGAATTATTTCCAATCTAGAACGTTTGCAGGTCATAATTCCTCGATCCTAAGTCCCAATCAAGGAATAGAACCGCCCTTTGGACCATCTACTTCCAACCAAGAGGGTGGTGGAATAGCTAACTTAAATACTAGTAATGGAACACCAAACTTGGGAGGTAACCCTAATGCAAGAGATAATGTCCAAATCATTAGATAAAATACTTTGTGGGTTAATGATGATGGGAATACCCAAATTAACGCTAACAATGGTTTAAGTAACGGCGTCCTCGTCACAAATGAAGTACCAAATGTTAGGCCACAAGCGATCCCACCAATGAATCAACCAGTAGGAGTCCTATATGATCCCAACGTTATGTTGAGGAATCAAATTGCGAAAATAGTACAAGATCAAATGGCTTTCGGGATGCGACCATTTACCAGACCGACTTATACTAAGCCATATCCTGATTTGTTAGATCAAGCGTATCCATGGCCTAGAGGGTATAAAGTACCAGAATTCTCATTATTTACTGGCCTGGGAGAAGTTTCTACCTTAGAACATGTAGGACGACTTACACTACAGTGTGGCGAGGTAGTTGATTACCATAAGATGAGACGTTCCCTAGATCATTAACAGGGGTAGCTTTATCGTGGTTCATTAACTTGTCAGCAAATTCTGTCCAAACATGGCAGCAATTGGAACAATTGTTTCACGCTCAGTTTTACAAATTTAGTCTGAAGTTACCTTGGCTGATTTGACGAACTTGCGTCAATTGCTAAATGAATGGGCGGAAAGCGTCCTCCAGATGTTTAAGATAGCCAGGAGTAAGTGTTTTGTGTCTTTGCCTGAAAAAGAATTCGTTGGAATTGCTCAAAGTTGTTTAAACTTTGACTTAAAGAAGAAATTCCAGGATATGGAATTTCCCGATCTCTTCCAGTTTAGTGCTAACGTGATTATGTATGAACGTTTGATAAAAGAAGAAGAATAGATGAAAAATTCTAGCAAAGGGACTTATTACAAATATCCAAACTTCGATGTTCATGTAGTTGGTAATGAACAATATGATCAAGCCTAGATATGCTTAGCTGAATTGGTTAAAGGAGAAGCATATGCTTGTCCTATAATGGCCAAATCTAAAATGATAGAAAAGAGTGAGCCTATAAAAGATGAAAATAAAAAGGCTAGGGTGTTCTCATTTGACATGACCAAAGCTGACCTTATATTCGACAAGTTAAGGATAACCAGATAAAGTTGAGCGATAAACATAAGTTTCCAAACCTTGAACAAATTAAAGGTAAAAAATATTGTAAATAGCACAATGTATTGGTGACACATGACTAATAACTATTTGGTTTTTTGTCATGTATTATAGGATGCCATCAAGTCAGGACGAATCACGTTCGAGACTAAGAAGAAAATGGCAGTGGACGCAAATCCTTTTCCACGGCCACTTGGGGTGAATGTGGTAATGTCTAGTTTCAAAGGTAAGCTACCAAAATTCAAGTTGGTCGTAGATGATGGAGAAGAGGATTCTGGATCACATTCCAATGTCTTTGAATGAATCAAAATGAAAGAACTTAGAAAGGATGAAGGCATTTTGTGGTTTAGGTGCGATAAAGAAGTACAAGAGAATGCGGACAAACCAGGAATGCGACAATATCACCATCGCCTTAACATTGTTCCAAGTTTCCAACCTGATGAAGAACAGGGTGTACCATTTTATGAGAGACGGCCTTTTGAGGAATAGTTCATACCGATAATCAGCGGAGAACATTCAGGCCACAGCCTCACCAACCAAATGTATGGCATTTCTTCCAGTACAATGCAGGAAGGGTTCTATCCTTTAACAAAATGACCAGAACTCAGCAAAGGCATTTCCAACGTAACTATGGACGAATGATGAGGCAATAGCAGGGGTCATCACATCCTAAGGGGTCTAAATGGCTTAAGGTGGCTAACCAAAAAAACTACAAGGGTGATAAAGAGGCCAGTATGGGTGAATTAGTGGAAGAACTGCCAAAAAGTTCATCTGAAAGATCGAAGTTTGAACGAGGAAAGAAGCATGAAGATGAAGAGGATCCAAGTCAATCCTTCACCATCCAATTTGGCACATTACCTCCTATTGTGGCTAACAATTATTTATTAGCCAACGAGTTCAAGAGCAAGCAGAATGAATAAGAGGAAAAAGAAGTAAATGTGGAAGAAGTATGTGTGTTGGAGTGTGAAGAAGGTTAGACATCTTGGGTAGTACATAATGAAGAAAATGATGATGGCATGACAGATATGGAAGAGGAAATCGACTTGGAAGTGGAAAGTAGAAAAAAAAGAGTATCACGCAATACACTATTAAAGTAGTTGCACTGGGAAGGTGTCCGCGAAGTGGATCTCCTGGGCATTCCTTCGACTTCTATGTACTATATGGAACGTCGAAAAGGAAAGTAAGAGTGCCTCGTGCTAAGAAATATGGGTAATCTCCTAGAATACTGCCTCCTCCCACTGGTTAGGTAACTGAAGCAAAAACGTTGAAAGAAAGTAAGGAAGGAGTTAGTGAAACAAAAAATCAAGACGAAGTATTGCATGTAGACCTGTCGCACGGAAACAGATCAATAAATGATAAACAGGAAGTAGAAGTAGGTGCAGCTGAGAAAGTCATCTTCAAGAGACCCACTGTAGCGTCCCCAGTTCCGTTAACCCGAATTGCCACGTCATCATCTTTTACCCTAATTTTAATAATCAAAATTTACGGAAATAACCTAATTTTTAAAATCACATCACATTCATAACAGTAATTATCGTCGGCAACCAAACTCATTTAAATAACTTAGAATAATCGTTTTAAAATTTAAATCTCAAGCTTTTAAAATAAACGAAATAACAAAGTACGTTAATATTGTTCAAAATGCAGAAATTTCGTAAGTAAATAACTACGACTTTCAATTTATGCCACCACTGCCCATCATACTCGATCGTCTCTGAAATCTGCAAATATTGTTAAAACAATGGAATGAGTATTTCGAAAAAATACTCAGTAGACTCATCGCCGATAATTAATTTACAGAATAATTGAACATGTACTTATGCAATTATATAACGTGACATCATCATCATAGGCTCATTTTCTTGAAAATCATAGGGTGTGGGTAGTCTCGTCTCATACATTTAAGCACATAAGTTATGCATAACATTCTCATCTTATCTCATAAGAGATACTCGTCTATTCTCATGCATTAAAGCATACAAGTTATGGCAAGCATAACAATATCATATATCTCATATGACATATTCTCTTATCATGCATTAAAACATATAAATCACGTAAATTCACATAAGACATGCAATTATAATTTAAACTAATTAATGGAGGCGAGTCTACCTCAATAATCTTGAGTTACGTGCAAAATGGAGCGAAAAGTAATCTCAAGCTCTTAATCATACGTACGTTTAATCTAGCCAAAATAGAAAATAAGTTTTGAATTAGTATTTTAAAACTTTAAAGTTTTAACGTGATAAAATAAAGTTTAGGGACTTAATCAAAAATTATTGAAACTAAAATAAATAACTTAAAATGATAAAATAAAGTTCAGGGGCTTAATTGGAAATTTATTAAAATTGAAAATAAAAGTTTAAAGACTCCTTTTTAGGTTACTTATGGGCAAGAAGTGATGTTGCCTATGTAAATCAACGTACAGTCAATTAGAGTAAGTTTGCAAAATAATCTAAGTGATAGCGAGTATGCAGAAACATTAGTCCAAAATTTACTAGAGCTGGAAGAGTTAAAGTTGAACATTTTGGATATGTTGTAAGTTCAAAAACGAAAAATGGCTAGGTTCTACAAAAAGTGATAGCCAAGTTATTCAGCTTGAGCGATTTAGTTTGGAAGACTATACTCCCTTTAGATAGCAAAGATCCAAAGTATGGAAAATGGTCACCCAACTGGGAAGGGCCATATAGAGTGAAAAACGTATTGCCTAATGGAGCTTACCACTTGGAGAATCTAGACGGTCCTAGGCATATTAGATATATTAATGGTAAGTACCTAAAAAGGTATGTTCCTTCCATATGGGAAAGTGAACAAATATAGGCACTGCATTGTCAAATTAGATAAATTGGATGATCACGTTCAAATAAACAAGAGCGGAATACGTTCAAATAAAATCTTTTATTATCAAATGTTTCGTACAGACCAAGGAATACAAAAGTACAAATGGCATTCAATCTGCAATTGGAAGTAGGCTAATGTATCGCTCTGATCAATTACTTTTCTGACGAGTACTAAAAGAAAATTGGCCTTCAGTGCTTTCTTAAATGCATTGCCGTAATGTTTCTTACAAATTAAGAGAGACAAAATAGTCAAAATACAAGTAGCTGCAATTTGAAGCAGGCTATAGTCATTTCCCTATCAACTACAACCGTCCTTCCTAAATGCATTGCCGCGGTGATAAGCAGAGAGGCCGAAAAGCACTCCCAACAAGCAAAGAGGCTGAAAAGCACTCTCAACAAGCAATTGGGGCAAAAAAAGGTCATCAGCATGCCATTGTTTTCACATCAAGATCCCTCACTGGAGATCATAAATGAAAAAGGCATTGAGAAGACATTCATTGGCCAAAGACCATTTCATATACCTCCCACACCAAAGGGCATATCAACAACATATAGTAAACTCGAAAAAAGAGAAGGTTATTTTAAAAGAAAATAGCTGGTCTCATGGATATAGAAGATCTATCATTTTGGATATTGCAGAGAATAATAAAAGAGTGATTTGCTAACGAATAAGGACGAAGATGGTGAACACATAACAAATACACAGCTTTATAGAGGTTTGAAAGCGAAGAGACAAAATATGAATAACCAGATGTACAGTGATCGAAATTGAAGGAACAAATCCCGAAGAAATGCCAGAAAGTCGAGAGTCTTACTCTACATAAAAATGCACTAAAAGAAATTCACGAGGACGTGATACAAGGTTAGTAATTAAAATGGAAAAATATTGACGATGACAGAATATGTCAATTATACCATCCCATAGTACATATGGAAAATTGTCACACAAGTGAAGAGAAGATTACTTCATTAATAAAAATGGCTGCTATTACAAGTATTAGCCAGTTAAAACTGCCATTCATGATTACAAGGACAAAATATAGGACGAGAACGTCCTATAAAAGAATGTCAATAATTAATATCCTAATTACAACTTGCCCCACATAGAGCGCATCTTTTCTCTAAGCTCATCAGAAGCCTTGGATAGCTTAATCACAAAGTTTTCATCAACCTTCAGCTTCATATAACGATCGACTAAAGGCTTGTGTTGCTCAACCTCCTGGGTAATAGCACGTTTCTTAGCAGCCAGCCTAGCCTTGCAGTCGTCCATTCTTGCTTGGAGCTCCTTCATCTCCGCAGCCAGCTTTATCATCAAGGAATCTTCAACATAACTTCAGAAGAGATTTCATTCAAGTTGTTTTTGGCTTTCTCAAGCTCTGTGACAAAGACTCATTTTCATTGGAGGCACAGAGATACTGGTGCTTTTGGACTTTCCACTCGATGTTTCTAGCCATCAAATGACTAATCTTTAATGACAGCTCGAAATCAGTCAAAATATTGAGCGAGGGAAGTTGAAGTGTCTGGGTCATCTTTGTACTCAATTGCTCAAACTTATCTTTCTGGCTAGAGGCACTAGCTTGATGGACATCTATGTCCATAAAAGCTACATACTCATGTAATGATTGCTTGAGGACGTTCAAGTTTCCTCAAAAAAAGATGAAGCAGAAGGATGATCGATTGAAGAAAAGTCAGAAGCGGCGCTTGCCTTTGCTTGTTCCCAATAAGTGAGCAAGTCTTGGATGGAGCATAAGATGGCGTCAGTATCCTGTAAGGAAAATGCGAGCAGTTAGCATCCCTTACTTTAGCAAACAAAATGAAGATGGAAAGAAAAAGGTACCGCATCGCAGCTTGGGAAACTTGGGATATATCACTAGATGATCCGACCAGTTAAGGAGATTTTCCTTCGTCCGAAACAACAGGCCCTTCCGCAATGGGCACATTTACACGAATTTCTGCAAGGATCAAATGCATATGAGTAAGAGTTACAATCCAATAATGTGAACAAGAGAAAAGACCATACAATCCGTAATACCTTCCAATTCAACACGTAGGGGGTCAGCACCCTGAGGAAGTAGAAGTTCTCCAGTTTGCCCTACAGCTAAAGTCCATTTCTCGACAGATTTGGATAAAGAAACCTTGGTAGGAGGTGGTGGAATAAGGTTTGGTGAAGGTAAAGCTTTCGAAGGACAAGCTGAACCCTTCTGAAATGTCCATGCAACACGTCAATTTACAAAGGGGTGTTTCATGAGTAATAAAGGTCTACATGAAAAAGTCAAGTCAAATACCTTTCTTTTAACAATGAGAGGAACATCATCATCATCCTCATCATCTGCGGCTGGAAGCATCCTTAGTTTTGGCTGTTGGAATAGAAGAAAAACTAGGTGAGCAGGATTTAGCACATAGCGTTTAACGCGAGCACGAGGAGACCTCGAAGGAGAGGCAGAACTTTTGGAAGCTGGAAGGATATTAAGAATGGGAGAAATAGAGGAATCCTTTGGACTCTCCAGCAAGTGGAAAGCATGGTTAGCGTCAGTTGCAAACAACCCACGTTTCACCGATGGCCAGAGTCAATAAAAAATTAGATGAGTAACAGAGGTGGGATTGAAGGGTGCCATAGAGAAGCCCTGAATTAAAAGAACGTTGCGAGCATCAATGGCCTGTGCATCAGTTTTGGTTATGATATGGAAACGGTCTATTAAAATTTTGGAGAAGCATGGAGGAACAGGTCAAGTTTGACCAAAACCCAGCCGACAAGCAAATAATTTGGGAGCATATATCTCAACCCCTGCCTTGGCATTTGTACCAGTCAAAATATCATGAAATAGTTCTTTCCCTATCAAAAATTGAACCCACACAGGTAAAACCACGCTTACATCATTCATAGTGGAATGAGGCTGAATGTAAATTGGAATTTGATGGACAGAGAAAGGAAAAAAATGAAAGAATGGAACTCAAAGTATAAAAGAATGTGAAAACATCCCTACTGGACATTTTCACAGGGCTTAACTGGTTAATAAATAGCTCATAGCAGCTAACTGGTCTATGTGGAATTGGAGGAGTACCAAACTGTGGAAAATAGGCTCTCAACCATAATTGAGCAAGCTAAAGAGACCTGCTACCAGTAGGAGATGCACCATTTCGCAATTGGGATTGGAGTGAAGCCATGTCTCTATAAAAAGGCAGCTAAGAAAAACGAGTAAAGGTTTAAGGGCCTACTACGTGCTAACTCATGTGCTATAGGCAAGTAAGACATGAAAAGTTTCATGCTGGGCACACAAAGAACGTATTTACAAAGCCAAACTTGAAGGAAAGCCATGCACTCAACATGAGTGGGTTAGTGGTAGTGTTCTTATAAATGTCTTGCATGCTTGAATAGGAGTCAATAAGTTTCTTGTCAAACTTCGGGGCCGCACCAGTAACCAAAATGGTGGGAGAGACAGTGTCGCCTAGGGGTGGAAGATTAACAAAGGCACCAACATCCCTTATAGTAATCGACATTGGGCCAAGAGGAAAAATGATAGTATTGTACTCTGAGGACCAGAAACTCAGAGCGATTAGGGAAAGCACAGGGTCATAAGTTGGGGGATGCAGGGCGATCTCTAATAAATCAAGAATTTTAATGCGATCAAAAATTTCTTTAGTGGGGCCATGTTTTACCATATGTGCATGCCAAAAATGAAAAATCGTATCAGATTTGGGCCAAGTGCGAATACCTCATTCCCGAATTGGCTTTAATGGAAAAGGGTTTAGAAAAGAAGGGTCTTGAGTGCACGGGAATAACTGACCCACCGCAGCTTGCCCCACCGAATCCACATCATTAAATGATGGGCCCAAAAAAATTCGTTGGTGTCAGGGTTGATTGATGAAGGGGGAACTGAAGATACATACGGTTTGGTGAGAAGTTCTTGATAGTCGTCGAAACTGAAGGAGTTTTCTAAAGTCACCATGCATCACAAGTTGCAATTTTCTCAAAGGTACTTGAATGCAAGTGTGGGAATGAAATAGCTAAACAAGAAGATGAACAATAATTTTATTGAATACGACGAAACGAGACATGGGTGTAATGGCGTGAAGAAGTGGCGGACCCTTTAATTTATAATGTCACTATTTAGAATATAGAAGGTCACTGCCAAGAAAAGGTAATTATTTGGAATACTTCTTCCCTTGTTAGGATTTTGAATGTTGCGAGATATACAAAGAATGAATATGGCACAAGATTAATAATCGATATTAAGTTTTCCATATTGGGGACAATTGTTGACACATAAAAACGTAGCCCAATTAGGTGGCCTAAGGAATGAAGCCCAAATGAGAAATTTGAAGGATAGGCTTAAAGGACCATCTAAAAGGCCCAAGATGGAGTAATGTAATAGAGGCCCATCATCGTCCAAGCCTAGTAGACGCCTAAGCTCTGGACGAATATAGCACATTATGAATGATCAGGGCGACGGAACTATTATCGCCTAGGGTTATGAAATGCCTAGGATCTAAGCAAACTAGCATCCTAAGCGACAGTTACAAAGGCAACTAAGGAGTAATCCAATCATGTCCTACGATCCAGGATCTCAGTTACAAGCAGTTCGAACGGTGCAATTCATGGTAGCAGTTAAAGTGGCAGTTCCATGACAAGTCAGCCATGATGAAGAACGTGGGTAGTTATAGGACGACCAATAGTTTCAAGCAGTTCCGTAACAACGACTATCAGAAGAGTATAAAAGAGAAAAGAAAGCATAGAAGAAAGGACCTCAAATCAAATACTCTCAAATAGAGACTATGTAATTTTCATTATCTTACTTTTATCGCATTTAACATTTAATTGTTTTGTATGCTTGTGCCCCTAGGAAACATTTCGCTTTCTCACCAATTGTAAATCTTTGATAAAACACCAATTTTTAGGACTTTGTCTCAAGAAGTCTGTTCCTTATACAATCGTCTGAGTGTTTCTTTAATTGTTAGCAGGGCCCAACTTTCCGCGAGAAACATATTCTTACCTCAGCAGTTTGCTTTTGTGATTTTACTAAAATCGAACAAAAAAATTAAGCAGGTGCGTGTGTCGGTGGATCCATCCGAGTACTTCAATACTTGGAACCATCCATTAAATTTGGATATTTTGTAAATGGAATCACTCGGACCATGTAATTATTGGAACCGAACTGGATTGGAACTCAAAATTCAACCGTTTCGGTTTGAGTTCTGTTATACCCATAATATTAGATGAAAATATAAATTATTTTCTCAATATTTTTAGTAGAAATAGAAGAAATAAAATATGAGACCAAATACATATTTTAATATGTTCTTAATTAGATGCAAATATGTCACAATTAGCATTCAATATGTAGCCAATTTTGGCTATGGCTCAGCTGGAGCACCAACGAATCAAGTGTGATTAACCAATACTTTGGCCTTGAAAATTTTCTATTTGTTGGATGGGGCATTTAACTTAGGATGAATAAATTGTAAAAAAAAATTATAAAAAATTATAAAAACTACAAATACGATTTCAGAGGTAGGTATCCACTATCCATGATTCCGATTCAAGAAAGAAAAATCCTCCGGGACCTAGCAGTTCTCAATCCTTAAATTTTTTTGGGAGGCGAACTGGACAATTTCAATTAGAAACCTTTGGTTCTGGTTAAAATGTTCGCCCTTAAATAAAATAGATGTTTCTTTCTATAAAGTTTCAAATATATTCCTATTTCAGTAAGTTAAAACACCCAAAAAAGGTTGCATCATTAGAGTTTTTTTTTTTAATCCAAAACACCAACAGAATCTCAATGGATTTTCAGGACCACCAAAAAAGGCTGATGGGGGTTCGGATTCCCCAACCATATATGTGAAATCAAACATGCGAGAATAGAAAGAAAGGGGACATAAACCCGACTTTTCAAAGGTGAAGAAATGCAACAAAAGAAGGGATGGAATATGAGAAGTACTACTTCCAATACAAAAATAGTAAGTGAGAATAAAGCTAACGTCCTCCAATAGTAGAAAGTCCATAACTATCAATCTATACAAGGGCCCAAATACTCCCGATAGGTCAAGTGGTCCAATGACGCTGGACATAATAGTGATTATTCTGCAGGCTGGAATCAATTGACAAATACAGATAATAATGCAAGAGAAACACCAAGAGAAATTATAAAATTCTTTATTATTCAACAATTGAATGAAAATAACCCACAAGCCGAGTTATATAGCTAAATATTCGAAACTAGCAGAATTTTACCAAAAAGGTAAATTCTAATATTTATACTAAAATAAAATACATAATAAGAGAAATAAAATCGCCAAAATCCAGCTCAAATCGAGCACTTATTCTATGTCAAAAAGGCAACCGAAATATTACTATAAATGGCAAAAAATAACTTAAATTGATGATTCAAAAAGGAAAACAGTTGAATTTGGATTTGAAATTGATGCTCACCAAGAAAATATCGGTGACTATGTCGTGCGTGCCGAAAAGACCTTTTCGGATTGGGGTCATGGGCGTGGTTCTGACAACCATAGCAAAAGTTATGGCCAAAATACCGAAACATGCCCAAAAATGACCCCAATTAGGAAATATTCAATTATTTGCCAATTTTGCGCTGATCCGCCAACTCATGTTATCTCAGCGGCATTAACATACTACTAATAATGATGTTAGTCCCAACGCATGGTATCTCAGCTCGGCCTCATCTGATTCAAATCTTTCTGCATCATCCAAACTACTAATAATGATGGTAGTACCAACCCTTGAATGCTGGTAAATTGGCAACCTGGTTCTCCCTAAGATAAGTGTGATAAATAGTATTACGATCAAATGAGAGAAGTGTATGATCTTTTTGATAATGATTTGAATTACACATGTTTCTTTATCCCTAGTGATACAATGAAAGGACCATAGATGAGTCAGTTTCCAACCCTAATGTCTGATAAATCGAGTTGTCATGCTAGTAAAATCTCATCTAAAATAGCTCATAGCTCAGCCTCCAAGATAAGGCAGTCTCCATAAGATGACGAGAAAGCCCCAATACAATGTCCATCCTAGTCACGAATAAGCGCCCCATATGAAGAAATGAATGCTCACAATAGACTCTCTAAATTATCCCTCTAGTCTCCATTTGTATGTCATTGTGCTTCACGTCGTTCCTCGCAAGCCATAAGAACAAAAATATAAATATGGAGATGGTAGTGCGGATGTGGCCTTTGTGAACATACTGACCTGAGTACTTCCATCTCAAGAATCGGGATCCAACTCCCTCGCCTGATCTCATAGGTATCTGAAATATATCCCCAAAATGATTTCAAACCTAATTAGAAAATGGTGCTACTAGTGAAAATATGTGAACTAGTCTTGATCTCTGAGCAACATTGACATCGGGAGGCCATATGACAGCCAATCTTCCTCTGAATGGCTATATCGACAATATAAAATCCTACCACTGTCCCGAACAAAAGAAAGAAATTGTAGTAGGTATAATGGGGCTCCACATCAACCGATATAAGCCATGAGGCTGCCGACAAGAGCGGACAAGCTACCACGCTAACTTGGTAGCAAAACTACCATCCGATGAATCCTTCCCGAAAATTCGATCAAGGGAATTAGCCCAGAGAAGTAAAGTTCCAATCTGCTGAACCACAAATAGAGGAAGAAATATAACATTCGTATAATATCTCATTTTGAGTCATCATAAAAATCTTGAACCCTCACAAGAGAGTACGACCGGTTGGGGAATAAAGCCACCAAAGTAGCCTCGTCTATCCAGTAGTCGTGCCAGGATTCGGTTCTACTCTAAAACAAATCTCACTTGTGCTATCGAATCTTTTAAATTATACACGTACATGTAGATGCCATTGACCATTATTATGGAATTAGTAAATGACTGTCTTCAAGTGAAAAACATTAATTAAACTCACAAATGGTTTATTCATATAAACTTACTTTGCAGTGTGGAAGCATTTTAAATCCAAAAAATATAGATGGCGTGATAAAAGCAGCAATATAAACAAATCAAATTAAATGGTTACTTAGTTAACAGTTATAATTAAGAACTAACGTGATAACAGCACTAATTTGAAGACATTAGAATAAAAATCACATAACTATTTGGACTCAAACTATCACCAAGGATCAAATATACTGATTAATGGAAGATGAGGGATAAGAATTTGAAAAGGAAAAAAAAAAAAAGTGAAGACATAAGTGCAATAATTATTAAAGATTGATAGCCATCAATGCAATTAAAAAGTCTTTAGTGCCACAATATAAAATTGTCAATATAATCGCGGTAAGGAATATTGGGGAACTATAAAAAAGGGTTGGTTAGAACTTATAATTACGGGTGAATACGTTGTTAATTTGAAGTAGAACTTGGAAAGCACACACTGCGAAAAGCATCTTCAATAAAACTATGTAGTTCTGATGAATTGAGAGCTATATAACAGTAAATCAACTCCTCCATTTGAGCCCAATCTTGAACTCCCACATTCTGTATTACTTCAAGTATTGATTCTCTAATATCCCGTAATGGATCTGTGGAGTACTTAACTGCACATATGCAATCTGCAAATGCCCCATTAACATCATCCGGCAACTTAGCAGAAAAGCTTATTCTGAAATTTCTGGGCAACTTTTTCTTCTTGCTCTTGTTTCCCACTACATCTTGAACCTCCATTTCTTTTCAAGAAACGTTGATAATTATCATTCTATATATAGATAAAGTAGTAAGCGCTGCGAGTGTATTAATTAATATGTACTCAGTATTCTTGTGAATGGTGGTGGTTGTAATAAATTTTACTCGACCCACGAACTCTGTTCAAATGTGAGGAGGATCTGTTTTACTTGTTCCTTTTGCATTTAAAATCTTTTTATACCCACTTTTTACATTTTTTTTTTTTTTGGGAATTTATGGGTATTAAATGTGTTTTATAACCATTTAGCTGGCCAACATTGAGTTACATTTGAAGGCATGTCCTATGTCTAATTTGTAGGGAATTTACTAAATCATGTACAGCAGGAAAAAAAATTATTTTTCAATTTCCACAACGGATCTGCTTTGTGTTTAGAATAATACACTTGATTAATTTTGCAAACCTTTTTAGCTGAATCTTGAACATGAACAATCACGAATGTTCAATTGTCAAGCCTCCAATGAAAATCCACACAGGGAACAAGAATGAAAAAATTATGATTTCTCTTTTCTTGTGTTAGCGAGATTAATAATATGTTCAATTTTTTTGAAATCCTAATAGCTTATTAATATAAGTCTAAGTGGGTGTGGCCCGTGACAGGTCGAAAAAGTGTTCGACTTTGATTACCGCAAGTGTACGGATCGTTCAAGTAATAAAAATGGGTTTTAAAGTCCAAGTATCGTTCCCACGAAGATTGAGTAGTTTAGATATTATTTATCTCGACCCTAACCTAAAGTAAACGAATCCAAAGAGATTTTTATGAAAATGTGAATTTTTACTAAATTGAACTAAAATTATGAAATTGAATGCAAATAAACTAATGGAATGCCAAATGTGAATGTTTGATGAAAATATATGTATGAAAAGCGTACTAGGTTCCCGAATCCCCTCGTAAGCTCACCTCTAATCCCTATTTCACAACTTGATGACACAATGCGTCGGTTGAAGAATCAATGCTCCTATTTTATTCAACAATCTCTCTCGAGTAGAGTTGAACCTATTCTCGCATACCATTTGACTATATCTCTATGACAAATGCAAATATACAAGAATGCATGGATTTTTGTGAACACTTAAAGACTCACGTAAAGCATAGCGGTATATCTCTATCCCCTATCGAACCCTACGATGATTTGTATCTTGTAGAATCTATTCCCCTTCTCTCGAATGCATGAAATAGATCACCCAAACTCACATAATCATTGCGCATATAATTATGGAGACGATAACGTGAATACAAACCATTCAACACCCAACAAATATGTTTAGAATCAAATTGCAAAATAAGAAATTAGAAGTTTACAATACGAGGTTCATCGTTCACCTAGCACAAATGAAACTAGCCTAGCATAACTGAATTAAAATAAAGAAATAAATAAATAAGGGAAGACATCACCCAATTCGTAGAAATAAAGCTTGAAATCCTTGGTCTTGATGTGAAAATCCTTGCCCTAGCCTTTGTTCTTGCCTCAAAAGGATGAAATTCTCTCTAGAAAGGCGTAACCCTAGCTTCTGGACGTTATTCGGCTTATATAGGAGTCCCCAAGTCATTACCATAAGAGTTGGATTCGAAATAGGAAACTCGGAATCTCGCCACTTTTTCCTTCTAAGCGACCGCATAGAAGGAATGAATGCGGTCGCATAGAAGGACCTGTTTGTGCTCTGGAATTCCCTGCATGGACCAATGCGGTCGCATGCAGGGGACCACTATGCGACCGCATAGTGGTAACATCTTTCAATTCGTGGCGATTTGGTCCCTGAATCCTATTTTTCCACTTTTCGACCCTTTTTCCATCTTCTTCTTGTTCCAATGCACACTTTCAATACTCAATTGAATCTTTTCATCTCCATGTACTCAATTTCTTCTCCGAGTCATCTTTTGAGTATTTGCATCTTAGTCCATGAATTTTGATTTGTCTCCTTTTTTGTCCTTTTTCTCCATTTTTCTTCCTTTTCACCACGATCACTGATGTTGACCTACAAACAAGATTTGTAACCAATTTAGCCATGTTTCACGCATATAACGATGGATATCCAAGTTAAACTCATGAATTAACCGTGTAAAATACACTCCTATCAGCCCGTCTCTTCAACTTAACTCGGTCTAATATTTAATTAATCTAATTAATTAATTGGAAAATTAGGCTGACTGCCCTAAAATGATATCATCTTTGATTAGTATCCTTCAAACTAAAATAAAATTATATTATCGTATTAATTACGTGCCAAACCTGTATTTAAAACCCAAATCCAAAAGAGGAAGCCCCTGAATCAAAAAATAAACTCTGAGAAACCTTCCAAATCCAATATCATGTCTCAACATTGAAGGAGATCCAAATCAAAAAACCCAAGCTAGGAGGCAAAAACCACAAAATTGGGGACTTGAATTCTCTCAACAATGTCACTCTCGTCTATGAGTCTCTCGCCTCGATGCCGTCCATTGGCAGAAGAAGAAGGTAAAGAAGGTCTCTCGTATCTCGGTGTCTCGCCGCCTTCAACCATTGACTGCTGGCACCTTTCATCTATTTGGTTAGTCGTACTTTTTATGAGTTTTCTTAGAATTCCATTTTAAAGAGTAGATTAAAGGTTTTGGATCAAATGTCTAGCATGGGTTATAGTCAAAATGTTGTTGTATATACTACGTTGATTGATGGTTGTCGTAAGGATGTTGAAGTTGAAAAGGCAAAGGAATTATTCTGTAAAATGGAAGAGTTGGGTTTGGTTGCTAATCAATATACACAATTTTTGATAAAGGGATGTATTCAAGCTCTATGAGAAGATAAAGCTTGATGGGGGCTTTGCCCGACTTGTATACTTACAATTGTGTAATGTATGAGTATGCAAGGACAGTAAGATAAGCAAAGCTTATGAACTGTTCGATGAAATGCATGAGAGAGGAGTGGCATGTAATGTTGTGACATACAAAACATTGATTTGGGGATTATGTGGAGAAAAGAAGATGAGGGAAGCAGAGAAATTGCTAGTTCGGATAAAACATGATGGATTGAGCCCGGCTATAGTTACTTACACCACATTGATTAATTTGTCACTTTTTTTAAAAAAAATTTGTGTCACTTTTTTGAATTTGTCACATTTTTTGAATTTTGTCAATTTTTGAGTGTTTGTTGTCACTTTTATAATCTATATATCTTCTTTTAATTTGTCCCACTTTTTTGAATTCATCACTTTTTTTAATGTTTATCACTTTTTCAAATATCTTCTTGATTTCTATCACTTTTTTTAGTGACAAACATCAATTTTTAATGAAAGTGACACTTAACTTTAAAAAAGTAACAGTTGGTCACTTTTTCAGTTTCACATTTTTTTTTATTGTGACAATTTTTCTATTAAAAAAAAGTGACTATTAATTTTACACGGTATTTTTACTTTCAAAATATGTTTCATATGATTTTTCAAAAGTCCCTTAATTTTAAGGATATTTTTGTAAGATGCCTTTAATTAAATTTAGTCCATGAATGAATTGATCCAATCAATTAATTCAGACATATTAATAAGCAATTCAATTAATTAATTTATAACACTTGTTAATTAATTAATTGGTGAATCTCATTTTTCTGGTTCTCCTTTTTTGTGTGACCGGTCAGGTTCCTGATCACGATGTCCAACGACGAGAATTATTATTTTGATCTAATTAAAATTGATAAATTAAAATACTCCTTTTAATTTATCATCAATTCACATTCGTCATCCCAGATTGACATCTAGCAATGTGTTAGGGCAATACATGTCACGGAAAATATCACGAGGTATGATAAAACCAAACTTGTTCATTTACCGTGAAACTATAATCTATTTCTCACTATGATTCGATCAATTATGAGATATGGATATGTGTCAATCTCAATTATTGATTATATCTTTTATCCTACTATTAAGTTAATGTAAGTCGAAAACTTATTTTCGACTTATGAGTACACATTGGCTAATGATTTCATTATCAACTTAACTGAATGAAATGTAGATCATAATCTCTTACTATCTAAAAGTGACGAATCTTCTGTTGATCATTCAAAACCTTCATATGATTCTTGACATATTCGAATGATGTCATATTAGCGACCCTTGGCAGAGCAACATCCAACATCACCAAAGTATGATTGTCCTTATATAAGGTACTATGATGATCTCAAGTCAAATGACCAATTCCACTACCGAACGTTAGAGATTAACCACAGACACTCAGATAGTTATCCATGTGGAATCTCCCCAGCGGGTCTCCAATGTTTTGTTTATAACAAAGCTTCTATAACAAAACATCAACATATTCATTTAAGTGTCACAACACTTTAGCTTATAAGATTAGCTACTTACTTCACAAGTAAGAAATGTCACACGTGATTGTCTATCCGTAATAATGATATACGTATCTCGTTATTACATATGACCACAGATGATTTAAAATCTAGATATTTGTAATTTGTATCTCACAATTACAACTCCTTCTTGTGAGGTGATTACATATGACCACAAAATCAATGTATCAATTATAAGATGGTAATCTATCCTTCATGCGAGGTGATTAAAAAAGTATATCAAATTGGCTAAATGAATATGTGAGAGTTGGGAAAGCAACTCGGCCACGATTGCGATCATCTTCTCTAAAACACAGTTGAATTGTGACCTAAGTTCTATTGAAAATTGGTGTTTTGGTTGAAAGGGAATTAGTGTTTGGTTGAAGAGGTCTTAAAAGGGTCCAATATGGACCAAGGAGAAGAAGTTGGCTCATTTACTTTTACTGAACGTCCAACATTTGCTCGAGCACCAAGAATAGGGAGTCTAGCGTTCAAGCGCCAATGTGATCACTCGTTGGGCTTGAGAAACACTGCCCGAGCGACCATTTTATCTGGCCCAAGCCTATTTTTGATTTTAACATATTTTATGATATCTATTCCATCCCAAACATAGTTTTTAAGGGTTGTATATATATTTTATGACTTGTTGACACTTCATAACATTAGAAACACATTAGATTTGGTTGAGAGTGTATCAAATCTTGTAAAAACAATCATTGATTTTGTTTGTGATTGATTTATTTCATCTTGAAATTATCTTGTGCAATTCATAACAAATAGCTATAAGAGCAAGTTGATTTTTTGCATGGCAATGATGAAATATAATATTCAGCTATTAGATCACAACATAAGGATTTCAGTATAAAAGGTAAAGATGCAAGTTGTTCTTGCGTAGATGGATTTGGATAATTTCCCACTAAAGTTTGATAAAATGTCTTCTACTTGGATGCAAGAAGAAACTTTGCATGGGGATAAAAAATCCCTGTCACAAATTTAACTCCATCTATTAAATAATATTCTTCAGAATGTTCTTAAAGAGAAAAGTGTCGCTGTATTGTGATTGAAAATGGGACAGCTTGGCATGATAAATAGTTTGACCAGTAAGTTATACTTGAAGCAGCGCTTGTACTCTCACCGTATGTTCGAAGGTATATTTATTGAGGATCACTTGATAGTTTTTAAAGAAGTTGTAATTGGTCTTAAGACTACGAAAGTTAAATATGTTGAGGAAGATTTTGTATAAATATTGTTGTTTTAACTGTCATCTTTATATATGACTTTTAAAAACCCTATTCTCTATGTTAGGTTTCAGTTGATTTTGTAATTGGCAAATTCAGTGAACAAAAGGACTTAATTTGATAGATTGTAATAGTTCAAGAAGTAATGTGCAATTTGCTTAAAAGTTAGTTAAAAATGTCTAGGGTTTCGAGTTTGGAACAAGGAGGAAAACAACGCGGATTTTCATTAGACTGTCGCCAAGGGTTGGCTCGAGCGATAAAGCAGAAACATCATCGCTAGACCATCACCCCTTCTTTGCTCGAGCGACACCACGTCGCTTGCCCTTTGATTGAGTGATAGCTTTATACGGGAAATTTGTATTTAGCGTTTTAAAGGTTTTTTTCTTGACCCATTATTTTTTTAACTTATCTATATATACTAAAATACATATAGAACAGTTTTCTTAAGGTTGTTAATTGAGAGAGTTTCATCAGTGAGAGATCTATTCATCCATCACTTCATCTTGTGTGAGTGTTTTGGTCAGAAAAACATCAAATCTAATATCCAAATACCAAAAACCATACTTTCTACATATTTGTCAGAGGTGTTGAAGATCGAGGAAGGCGACTGGAGTTTTAGTCTGTGAAGAACGGGTTGTTCTTCATGATTCATAGGAGATAAACGATTCTACCAAGCTAGAAGTTGCTGCAAGATAGCGGAGTTCCAGGAAAGCATTTGTTATTGTAGCTAGAGTTGGTGCAGAGGAGAGCTATCAGAATTCAAGAAAGCTATTAGAATTGCAATCAGAAGATCAGATAGTTCGTGTCGTCGTCTAGTCTGGTACACTATAAGTACAAAATCGTTTATAGTGGATTGACTATCAAAGTACTCGGAGTTTTTCCCAGTTGGGTTTCTCCATGATCATATTGTTGTTCGTTTACTGCTTTATTTTATGAATGTATGATCTGTGGTATTTAAACTTAGGGTTAAATTAACTGCATGATTAACCATCTAGAGATAATTATTTGGTGACTTGTGGCTAATTAGTTAATAAGATTTTAATTCCGCATATTATACCTATTCACCCCTCATCTATGTGTTGTTAGTCTAGATGAGTAATTCTCTATTTGTACCACCATATTTTGATGGCAGTAATTATGCCTACTGAAAAGCTCAAATGAGAGCTTTTCTTAAGGCATTGAATTCATATTTGGATTTGTGTGCAAAATGGGTGGACTCTGCCTACAACAACTCTTGATGGTGTAGTTACACCAACTGATATTTCTTTGTGGACCAAAACAAATTTGGATGAATATAATTGGAACAGTAAAGGTCTGCATGTTTTGTTTATGGTTGTGTCTCTTGAGGAATTTAGGAGAGTGTATATGTGTGATATAGCTAAGGAAGTTTGGGACATTTTGGAGACAACACATGAGGGCACTAAAATTGTTAAAAACTCCAAATTGCAAATGTTAACATCAAGATTTGAAGAACTTAGGATTAATGATGATGATGAGAGGTTTGATGAGTTCTATGCTAAGTTGAATGATAGCCGAAAGGATCCCTAAGTCGAAAATCGTTCGTAAGGTTCTTAGATCCCTACTTGAAAGGTTTAAACCTAAGGTAACTGCAATTGAAGAAAGTAAGGACCTATCAAGCGACAATAGCAGAAGCTGTCTCGTTCGCTTGTCGCTCAACCACCGTTCAAGTGACAGCCCGTATTTCTGAACTAAAACGCTTCATTTCAAGGGTTTTTCACATTTTTCCTCATTATTTCACTTGATTCCCCTAAAGATTCCAACACCCACTCAAAATCAGTTATTTGCCCGCTTCATTTCCCCTTTAAATCATACATTGCAGTTGCTATTTCATCAAATCATTCACATTTGAAGGTAATTTTTGAAAACCTGGGGATTTTACCATTTTCGCAATTTAGTTGGATTTTTTCAATGTTTGGTCATTTTCGCAATTTAGTTGGATTTTTTCAATGTTTGGTCATTTTTGCTTAGATTTTATTCTATTGTACTTCATATGGTACGTATTTACATAGAAATCATTCATTTGTGCAAGGTTCTTTATCAAAATTCCGATTATGGACTATTTTGGCTTTCTTTGGAATTTGATTTGAGTATTCAGCTAGTATTAAAGTTCTTCGAGTTACTTGGGTTTGATTGTACATTGAGTGTGATGGTCATGGTCATTGTTCATAATGTGGTTGTTGGGTTGGATGATTTTAGACATGTTTTAGGTTGGAGTCGAGTTTTGGTTTGGAATGAACTTAGTCGAGACTTGGTTGTTGGTTGATTAAGGTTGGATGTTGCTGTGGTGCATTGGAGTGTCGGGGTTAATGTTTCGATAGTTGCATTAGGTGTCCTCAATTGTGACACCACACGTAGTCATCACGTTCCTCTATCATGACATCACGTAACTACGTCATGACATCGCGTCACAACATCTTGACACCACGACGCGTGTCATGTCTTCATGTCACCTACGTCTAGGCATCATTGCATGTCACCATGCATTCACAGTAGGGCATGTTGTATGTCATTTTGTTTGCCTCGTTTTGCATGCATTCATGCATGCCATGCATTTCATGATTTCATTTGTCTTATATCGAGATTTTATTGATGATATTGATTGCAATTGTTACAGATGCTGTCTAAGAGAGCACATACTATGCCATTTACTCCTGGTACCTCGACATCCTTTAGTCGACTGGGTTCATCTTTGTTGTCGCTAAAGATGTTTTTGGGTTGTAGTTTTCTCTTCGTCTCGTAATCTTTGAGCGCAACGTCATCATGTCTGACCTTTCACCTAATCTCGTTGATATTTTTACTTCCCGGGGCTAGGAACATTTGCTTGTTGAGTTCACACCTCCTCCTTCTTTGTTAGTTCAAGAGTTCTATGCTAACATCCATGATGTTAGTTAAGACTACTCCGAACGTCATTTCTAGCATGATTCATATTTAGAGAGTCGTCCACCCCATTTTCCCTATTTCACTCCAATTCTCTTTCTTCGGACACTTTGGTCTGTTCCACGGTGCTGAACACACTGGTGGAGGGTGGTCCAGGTGCAATGCACACTGGAACTCTACCCATTGACCAACAAATTTTGTTGTACATTGTGTGCACAAATTTGTAGCCAGTTTCTCACACTTCTTCATTACCTATGGAGAAGGCTCGATTTCTATATGCCCTACTGCATGGCGATTCTACTGATATGCCTTCTTTCATATGCCAGCAGATCTTGAGGGCATTTAGGACCACGGGGATTCAGGTGGGACTATCTTATTCTTATCTTATCTATAGGTTATCACGACCTTAGGAGCTAGTTTTCCCAAGGGAGTTCCACGGTCGATTGGCCATACTACCATAGCCCAAAGCAGGTCACATGCCTCTTCTGAGCTCGTACAGCCACAGGTTGATCCAATTGTATTGGCTGATCTTATCGATAACCTGATCTTTTTTTATCCTTTGGATTTCCCTTCATTTTCTACTGCTCCGGAGTCCACTGAATTCTTTCTACATCTGGTTCGGTCCCTCACCTCCGTCAGGGTCAGTTCCTCCTCCTTTAGAGTCTACTCATTCCGTGTATGTTCCCATCGACATGACAATCACTTTTTTGGGATAGATGACCGTACTTATCGAGTAGCAGGCTCGTATGTTGGTAGAGATTACTCATCTTCATGCCACCATTGATCGCCTCTCAGTTGACTCCGCTATACTGTAAGGTGTTGTTGGCTACGTTCAGCATGGACCACGATGGATTCATCACCATTATGATGATGCTTCTAAGGAGATGACAGACTCTAATGATGTCGATGACACTGCTGGTGCTTCATTATGAGACAAAAAAGGGAAGTAGAGTCAATAGACAGTTTTTGTTTATAAGAAGAGTCTGTATCTAGATTTTTGGGCTTACATGATGTATGGTATCTGGATGTATTTAATGTTTTTGTTATATATAAAATTGTTATCATTTTTTACATTTTATGATTTACATTTTATATTATGTTTTGAGGGGTCATTGGAGTGAGACATAGATACATTTTAACATTTGACTTGATATACATTGCATTGACTTTTTTACTTATGTCTTATGTCTTGAGGGGTCGTTGGGGTGAGACATAGATCTTACCTACTGTTTAAACACATTGAGAGGTTGTAGTAAGGGGAAGCACATGCATATTTGTTTGAGTTCAGTTTCACTAAATTGAGTTTTTTATGTTTTTACAATGTCAATGTTTCGTTTTGGTATGTTGGGTTGTATTGATACTGTTTCTTGGCTTGTGATTTAAAACTGAAAAATATGCTATATGAGTTATAATTGCTTATGATTGCTTAAATGACACCTACAATTGAAATGTGATTATCCTTGATCCTATTTTTCACATATTTTACACTGGTATTTGAGTTGTCTATTTCAGGAAATAGATACTACAGAGTTCATTCAAGACAGTTTGTTGTTTATGATGTGTCATTGTTTTGAGTCTGTAACTTTTATTTTATTAATACCTTGACATAGATTAGTGTTTTATCATAGAATGCCAAAGGAGAGTTTGTTAGGTTTTAGTTGATTTTGTAATTGTCAAATTCTGTAAACAAAATGACTTAATTTGATAGATTGTAATAGTTCAAGGGGCAATATGCAATTTGCTTAAAAGTTATTTAAATAGGTCTAGGGCTTCGAGTTTGGAACGAGGAGAAAAATTGCGTAGATTTTCACTAGACTGTTGCTAAGGGTTGGCTCAAGCTACAAAAGTAGAAACATCATCGCCAGACCGTCGCCTCTCCTTCGCTTAAGCGACAGCCTGTCGCTGGCCCTTCGCTCGAGCGACAGCTTTATACGAAAAAGTTTTATTTCACGTTTTAGAAGCTTTTTTTCTCAGCCCATTATTTTTTTGACATATCTATATATACCAAAACAGATACAGAATGGTTTTCTTAAGGTTGTTAATTCAGAGAGCTTCATCTCTGAGTGATCTATTCATTCCATCATTCAACATTCATCTTGTGTAAGTGTTTTGGTTAGAAAAACATCAAAGACAAATATCCAAATACCAAAAATCATACTTCCTACATATGTGTTAGAGGTACTAAAGATCGAGGAAGGAGACTGGAGTTTTAGTTTGTGAAGAACGAGTTGTTCTTTGTGATCCATAGAAGATACGCAATTCTACCAAACTCGGGGTTGCAACAGGATAGCGAAGTTCCACGAGGGCGTTGGTTATTGCAGCTGGAATTGGTGCAGGGGAGCACAGAATTCAGGAGAGCTGTTAGAATTGTAGTCAGGAGATCAGATAGTTCGTGTCGTCATCTAGTCTGGTATACTGTAAGTACATAATCGTTTATAGTGGATTGATTGATAAAGTGCTCGAAGTTTTTCCCAGCTGGGTTTCTTCGTGATCATACCGTTGTTCGTTTACTTCTTTATTTTATGAATGTATGATCTATGGTATTTAAACTTAGGGACTGTATGATTAACCATTTAGAGATAATTATTTGGTGACTGTTGCTAATTAGTTAATATTTTAATTCCTACCTCCTCTAGGTGTTGTTAGGGTCGAACTTGAGTTTTTCACTTTATATTCGTGAACTTTCACGATTGATGAGGTCAATGTTGCTTTACAATCAAATGAGAAGATGAAGTATCTTTTGTGTTGAGGATTGAAGGGATTGCTATGATACCACTTGTTAAGTATTATGTATTTCTCCAATCCATTTGATGTAATTCAGGATTGAAATATCGAAATTGTATGGTAAAATACGAAGCATATGATTGTAAACAAAAAAATAACAAAAGACAAGAAATATGGCAGATAAATTTGAAGATTTTATTAACTCATGAACAATAATGAAGAAATATACCACTGATCTGAAGTTCTAGTAATCACAGAGGCTAAACTATCATATATTATCAAAACCTCTCAAGATATTGTTGAATATATATTTTTTGAAGATACAATGTGGAATATATATAGGAATCTCTTTTGGAGTTCTAGATGAAGAATAACGGAATTAAAAACATCACGATGGCACCTCGGTGGCACCATCCGACCGTCCCCACGCCGTGGCCAGCGCTGCGGCACTTAGTACTGGGCGCCTTGGGTAAAAAAATAGGCAGGGGTGCTAGCATCGCAGCGCCAGGTATTCTGCCCTACTTTTTTCTTCTCCAAGTTGTTTTCTTCATCTCAAAGTCCATTTTCCAAGCCAAACTCCCAATGGGGATTTCAACTTGAATAAGACTCAAATAGATTCCAAACTAAATTCCTCTTGACCTACACTTCAATTAGAATTCTTCAATTACTTGAACAAGGAATTCGGATCACACCCAAATTCGAACAATCTCCATCTTAACACGAATTCCATTGAAACGAACAAAACTCCAAAATTTTCTCCACTTGGAGAAGAAAATCCATCTGCAAGGAACGAACTAAACTCTTCAATAATAACTTAAACTAATTTCTCTAACAAACACAAAAAAATCCACATCTTCCAATGAATCCAAGCACTACTATGTAGAATGACCTCATATTCACAAAAATCGAAAACATTTTAAAATTTACCAACTAGTAACACACCCTGAAGCATAATCAATCCCAAATGTTTTTACAGAAGGGCCCTTGATAGATTTTACACCTTCTACTACGCTTAAAGCATGCCTAACAAAATCAATATTCAAATAATTTTCTCTTCTAGATCCATCCCTAGCAATTGAATACAATGGCACTGTAGGTAAAGGTGGCAAATCAACATTTTCTATATCTTCTGAACTCAATTGAGTAGTATTCTCCCAATTCAACCTCATACAAAAACCTAAAGATACCGTACCAAACTGAATGTCCACCACAGTACTAAACTTGTGCTGATTGACTATTCCAGATTCTGGACAACCCTGTAAGATGTATAACTGAGACCTTTTTTACCTCTCCAATACAATATTGGCATCTTTGCAAAACCTTCAATGCTCCACTTTCACCAAAGAACTCATAACCCTTTGAATCAAAGATAGATAATGAGATGAGATTCTTATTCATATCCGTAACATGTCAAACTTGGCTAATTATTCTAATTGTCCCATCCATTAGCTTCAATCTGATCTTACAAATTCCAGTAATCGGACAAAGATTCGTTATTTCCCATAATATGTCAAAACTGTTTCATATGTAGTAAACAAGTACTTATTAGGATACATATGAAAAACACATGCTGAATCCTGAATTCAATCCTCCTATGGTTTAGTCTCGACGTCAGAAATAGCCAAAAGATCTTTCTCATTTACATTGTTCTCTGTAAGGTCTGCTTTGCATGATAAAAAATTGACCAGTAATTAATACTTGAAGCAGCGCTTGTATTCTCAAAGCATGTTCGAAGGTACGTGTATTGAAGATCACTTGACAATTTTTAAAGAAATTGTAATTGATCTAGAGACTATGGAAGTTAAATATGTTTGAGGAGGATCTTGCATTAATATTGTTATGTTAATTGTTGTCTTCATATATGACTTTTAAAACACTATTCTCTATAGCCGTAAACTTTTATGGTTGATGAGGTCAATGATGCTTTACAATCAAATGAGAAGATGAAGCATCTCATGTGTTGAGGACCAACATTAATGCTATGATACCACTTGTTAAGAATCATATATCTCTCTGATCCACTTTTTGTAATTCAGGATTGATATTTCAAAGTTGTATGGTGAGATATAAAGTATATGATCGTAAGCAAAACTATAATAAAAGACAAGAAATATGGCAGAGAAATTTGAAGATTTTATTGACTCATGAACAATAATGGAGAAATATACAAATGATTTGAAGTTCTAGTAATACCGAGACTAAACTATCATATTCTCAAAACCTCTAAAGATGTTGTTGAATATATATTTTGTGAAATGTGGGATATATATAGGAATCTCTTTTTCAAGTTCTAGATGAAGAAGAACATATTAAATTTAGGAAAAACGGAATTAAAAACATCACGTTGGTACCTCGACGCCACCATCCTAGCGCCCCGGCCCCGGGGCTTGCGTTGCAGTACCTAGTGCTCGGCATCCTGATGCCCTAGGAAAAAAACAGGTAGGGGTACCTTTTTCCGCCACTTTTTTTCGCTCCAAGTTGTTTTCTTCGTCTCAAAGTCCTTTTTCCAAGTCAAACTCCCAGTAGGGCTTTTAAATAGAATTTCAGCTTGAATAAGACTCCAATAGCATTCCAAACTAAATTCCTCTTTACGTGCACTTCAATTAGAATTCTTCAATTACTTCAACAAGGAATTTGGATCACACCCAAATTCAAACAATCTCTTTCTTAACACGAATTCCATTGCAACGAACAAAACTCCAAAAATTTCACCACGTGGAGAAGAAAATTCGTCTGCAAAGAATGAACTAAACTTTTCAATAATAACTGAAACTAATTTCTCCAACAAACACAAAAAACTCCACCTCTTCCAATAAATCCAAGCACTACTATGTAAAATTACCTTATATTCACAAAAATCGTAAACATTTTAAAATTCACCAACTAGGGCCATAACACACCCTGAAGCAGAATCAATCCCAAATGCTTTTAGAGAAGGCCCATTGCTAAATTGTACACCTTCTACTACATTTTATGCATGCCCAACAAAATCAGCATCCAAATACATTTCTCCACTGGATCCATCCCTAGCAATTAAATACAATGGCATTGTAGGTGATTGTGGTAAAGCAACATTATCCATATCTTCTGAACTCAACTGAGTAGTATTTTTCAAATTCGACCTTATACAAAACCTAAAAACACTGTACCAAACTTAATGTCCTCTACGATACTGAAACTGTGCTGATTGACTCTTCTAGATTATGTACGACCCTATAAGATGTATAATTGAGACCTTTTCTGCCCCTCCAATACAACATGGGCACCCTTGCAAACCTTCAATGCTCCACCTCTACCTCCACCAAAGAACTCATAACCTATTGAATCAAGGATAGACAATGAGATACTTCTTCAAATTTGGAACATGGCGAACCTAGCCAAGTGTTCTAATTGTCCCATCCATTAGCTTCAATTTGACCTTACAAATTCCAGCAATCCGACAAGGTGCATTGTTTTCCATAACTACGACACATTTGGAAACTATTTTATATGTAGTAAACAAGTCCTTATTAGGATACATATAAAATATACAGCTAAATCCAGAATCCAGTCCTTCTCTTGTTTAGACTTGACATTAGAATCAACCAAAATATCCTCCTCATTTACATTGTTCTCTGTGAAGTCTGCTTCGCTTGATGTATCTGATTGCTTACCCTTCTGATTTGTAGCCAATCTGACTTTATTTTGCAATTTGTAGCAATCCTTCTTAATGTGCTCCCTCTTCTTGTAGAATTTACAAATTTGATTACTGAGGTCCCTTCCAGAATCACCATGAGCAACAAGGTCTTTTCCATCTCTGGCCTCAGAAACCAAATTCTTCATCTTTTCTTTTGAAAACAAAGCAGCATATACCTCCTATATGGTGAGAGTATCATGACTATACAAGATCATGTCTTTAAGCGAAGAAAACGAAGTGGGAAACGAACACAATATGATTAATGCCAAATCCTCTTCATTATAGTTTACTTTCAAAGTTTCCAAATCAGTGACTATCTTCCAATGATCCATTTTCTACCATGCGATGAGAGTATTATCGTTGCATTAGATGCAATTTGCTTGTTAAATTTTTGGCCATGTACAATTGCTCCAATTTTAACCATAAAGTAGCTGTTGAAACATCTTTCAAACGTCCTAAAGAATGTTATTCAAGCGATGAAGATGAATATAAGAAAGTGTTTTTTTATCTTTCCGTAATTTCTCCTCCACGGTCAAAGTTGCGGGCATCTTGTCAATTCCCAACATTCCCAACATCATTTATAGTGGATTACTATGATACCACTTATTAAGAATTATGTATTTCTCCGATCCACTTGTTGTAATTCAGGATTGAAATATCGAAGTTGTATGGCAAAATATTAAGTATATGATCGTAAGAAATAGAATAATAAAAGATACAAAGTATGATAGAGGAATTTGAAGATTTTATTGACTTATGAACAATAATCGAGAAATATTAATTGATCTGAAGTTCTAGTAATCACCGAGGCTAAACTATCATATATTCTCAAAAACTCTCAAGATGTTGAATATATATTTTTGTGAAGATACAATGTGTCATATATATATGAATCTATTTCTGGATTTCTAGATGAAAAGGAAGACACAACATCCAGAAAAAAATAGAATTAAAAACATCACGGCGCCAAGGCTCCCTAAGTAAAAAAAGTAGGGGTGTCTTCCCATTTTTTTCACTCCAAGTTGTTTTCTTCATCTCAAAGTCCTTTTCTAAGCCAAACTAAAAATAGGGCTTTCAAATAGAATTTTAACTTGAAAAAGACTCAAATATCATTCCAAACTGAATTCCTTTTAACGTGCATTTCAATTAGAATTCTTCAATTATTTCAACAAGAAATTTGGGTCATACTCGAATTCTAACGTCATGGATGAATTTGAGGGCCAAGAAGAGAGGGTTTGGTTATTCATGAAGGAATCAAGATAAGAATATTGATGGTAATATAGGGGCATGACAATGTCTAGACATAGAGAGAAGACATGTCACTTTTACAAAAAGAAATGACATATTAGAGCTAACCACTACAAATTAAAGTACCTGAGGATGGCTGCTACTAAAGAAAAAGGAAAGCAACCTAAGGATGTAGAAGAAGCCAGTATTGTAGGAGATGACCAAAGTGAAAGAAAACTATTGGTGATTTTTAAAAGTAATTCTAATCTTGTGTAGATTGGGTTCTTGATTCAGCTTGTACATTCCATATGTGTCCTAATATGGAATGATTTACAACATATGAGGTGGTTTCGAGATGTACTTTGACTATGGTAAACTATTATTCTTGTAATATAGCTGGAATTGGATTAGTCAGGATTAGAATGTTTGGCGGGGCTATCAAGACACTTACATATGTAAGTCATGTTCCAGACTTGAAGATGAATCTCTTATCCCTGAGTATTATTGATGCTAAGGGGTACATGTACACTGGTGAGGGTAGTGTTTTGAAGGTCAGCAGAGGTGCGCTTGTTGTGATGAAAGGACAAAGAAGTTGAACCCGATTATACGTAATGTAGGGATCTACAGTTATATGGAATGTAACTATCACCGTTTATTCCTTGTCTGATGTAGAAGTTACTAAATTGTAACATATACATCTAGGGAACATAAGTGAGAATGGGACGACTAAATTAAGCATAAGAGGACTTTTTGGTGGACAGAGCACTAGCTAGATAAAGTTCTGTAAGCATTGTGTTTTTGGAAAATATAAGAGGGTCAAATTTAAGAAAAAAAGTCACAATACGAGGTGAACACTTGAGATCTCTATGGACTGGCAAGGTTGCCTTCTAGAAGGGATGCATATTATTTGTTGTCAAATAATTGATAATTTCTCCAAAAATGTTTGGATTTTCTTCTTGAAGTAGAACAGTGATATGTTTGCCACCTTCAAAAAATGGAAGACAATGATTGAGAAGTGACCTGGAAAGTAGATAAAACGTCTTAGATAATATCTTGAATTTTCGTTCGGATGAATTCAGAAAATTCTGTAAGGCATAAGGGATGTCATGTGCCATACTCACCAACAGAATGGTGTAGCAGAAAGGATGAATAAAGCTTTGGTGGAAAAAGTATGGAGTATGCTTTCAAATCATGTGTCATACTCAGCAACAGAATGGTAAAGCAGAGAGGATGATTAAGGCTTTGATGGAAAAAGTCTGGTGTATGCTTTCAAATTCTGGGTTGCTTAAGACAATTTTTGCTAAAGTTGCTTCTACAGCTTGTTTCATTATCAACCGTTTATCCTCAATTACTATTAAGAAAAAGATCCCAAAGAGTTATGGTCTAGTAACCTTCTTTATTACTCAGATTTGAAAATATTTGGATTACATGGCTTATATTGATAATTGAAAATTAGAACCAATGTCTACGAATTGTATCTTTCTTCATTATAAATCTGAAGTTAAGGGATATAAACTTTGGTGTCCAAAAATTAGTAAGGCAGTGATTAATAGAGATGGGTGTTTGATGAACATACTGTGGTTCGAAATTTACCTCGAAAAGATTCTGATGTTACAACTCATAAGGAACTAAGTACTCAAGTGGAGTTAGAGATTGGTTCAAGATTTAAACCAATCTTTAGCTCAGTTTAGTTTAGAAATAAAGGAAAGTACCGTTTTGCCACCACCATCAGTGGTATCACAATATTCTATTGCTAAAGATAGATCTAGAAGGGTGATTAAATCTTCACAAAAGTATGGAAAAGCTGATTCATTAAATGTGGCGAAAAATATTGATTCCAATGATGATCCTACTACATACACAAAAGTAGTTAGTCACAATGATGTTGACATATGGATGATTACTATGCAAAAGAAGACAGAATCACTTCAATTAGAACTTTGCTTGGTGTTGTGGATAAGCGTGATTTGGAGCTTGATCAGCTAGATGTGAAAATAGTATTCTTGTATAGAGAACTTGAAGAGAATATCTATATGCAACAACCAAAGGGTTTCATATTTACTTGAAATACGGACTACATGTCCAAGTTAAATAAGTCCATTTATTGCCTAAAACCATCACCGAGACAATGGTATAAAAGGTTTGACTCATTGATGACTACTTATGACTTAAGCAGAAGCAGTTATGGTAGTTGTGTGTACTTTAGGATGTATGATGATAAATTATTTACATATCTACTACTTTATGTTGATGATATATTTGATAGCCGCCATAGATAAAGAATAGGTGATAAAAGTGAAAGTTCAGCTCGGTGAAGAGTTTGATATGAAGGATTTTGGGAACGACAAAGAAGATTATTAGAATGGAGATCTTGAGATATAGGAAGCTTAATAGATTATACTTGAGTCATGAAAGGTACATTGAGAAACTACTTCACATGTTTAATATGTTGAGTGTTTGAACAAAACCCATAAGTGTACGGGATCGTTGACAACTAATAAAATAAATAAGTTGAGTTATCATCCACAAGGAATAATATATAATAATAGTGTATTAGTTATTATCAAATTCAACTTATCGTAACACAAAAAAGTTTTTGTTTGTTGTTTAAACTATTATACTAAGAAAGAAAATAAAAGTGGTTTTATCGATATGAGATGAATGTATTGGATTTATGAATCCCCATATTGTTTTATTTCCAACTCTCGACCTATAAAAAGTAGTAATTATTTTCCAGTGTTAATGACAATCGATAATCCGGTTTTATTCAATATTATTTTTCAAGATAAATTAAACCTTTGTTTAACACGACCTAATCCCATCCTTAGTTCGAATTTATATGAAAAACATGCATTAATTCACAAGATTTATCCCAAAAGATTGCACATAGCGTAACTATTATTCCTAATACCTATTGTCCACGTGTTAAATATGTTGTATTCTATCTATTGTGAACCTCCTATCAGTGCAAATAGGCAACAAGTTGTCCAATTGGTAGCTAAGCAATTAAATAACACAATTTGAACGTATAAATAATAAAAAAAATCCAAGAAATTACTAAATTGACGAGTCGTGAGTTGAATTTAACAACTAATAAGGTTCATTGTCTATCTAATACAAAAGAAATCTAGCGAAACATGTTTCAAATGAAAAAACAACAAGAAGTATTAAAGAACATCACCCGGAATTTATAAATACAAGAAAGAGATGTCGTGGTAAAATTCTTGTTAGCGCTGTCTGTGGGTCGGTTCAGTTCCAAAATTTTCGAGTATTTAATAAATGGAACCGTTGGGTCCAAATATAATTATGGAACCGTTCGGGTTCGGTTCTGTTCGGTTTGGTTCCGTACCATAATTAATTTTTTTAACATTTACAGCAACATTACATAAATATAACTAATGAGATTTCATTCGTAACTGTTACAAATTAACGTAGCCCAATTCAAAAATATATAAATGAATAGCCGTCGAATAATATTAATTCAAAGCATACAAATACCAAAAAGTAGATATTAATATTAAAATAAGGTGGTCTATATCAATAATTCATTTGTTTCAAGCATCCTGCATGCATAAAGAAAATGAAATATAAATTATAAATTATAAAAATAAAATATTTTTAAGTATTTGTGCTTTAAAATTAAAATTATGAAATGATCTGATTTATTTAATTAATTTGTTAATGTATTTAGAAAAAATAAAATAATTTAATTAATTCAATAAAAAATATAAAAAAATTATTTAGTTTTGGTTCTTTGGTTCTTGGTCTAGACTCGAGACCCAACCCAAATCATAAGTTTTCAATTCGGGTACCCGTTCGGGTATTTAACTTATGAAGAACCACTCGATTCGGTTCGGTTCGGAACTTTTGGACACCCCTAATTCTTGTTCTTGATTATCAATCCTAAGATTTGATTCTTCAAGTTCTTGATGTTGCTTGATTAAATCCCTTTCTAGATTTGTTCCCTTCTCAAACTTATATTGAATTTGTCCCTTGTTCTTGAATGATTTTATGATATGAATTAATTTGAGAGAGAGAAAGAGAGCGAGCGAACTATCAATGGCTGCCCATGTCTTGTATTATATAAGGTGAAATTAGGTTAAAATTAACGTCCAAAATGCCTTCCAAATTTTTTTTAATCAAATAAGAAAAGTTGCATTCGGGCATGCATGATTTTGTCTCTACACAGATTTTAGTATTTTAGTCATAACTTTCTCTCTCAATATCCAAATGAGGCGATTCAAAGTGCGTTGAAAAGATAACTAAAATGGCCACAATTCGTCTACATAGAATATTTTCCAATTCGAACGGTTATTGTTCCAAAATTGGTCCCAAACTCTTGTTGAAAATCTAGAATGTGCCTTATGCGATTGAAAATTGATTTGTAAAGATCATTTGACTATATTTCATTCCCTTTTGACATCTTGCATCCAATTGGCCCTAACAATCTCAATTATTGATTCGAGGTCTGTACAAGTTTAGAGTATTTTCACTTTAGTCCCCGAACTTCAGATCTCGTCATTCTTTTCTATTTTAGTTTATTATTTCCAATTATTCATCAAATCATGAGTTTACCTAGTAAACACAATAAATAACAAATCAGGTAATATTTTAACAAAAGAACTATAAAAATGTCACTATTTAAGACCTCGAATAAGTGTATAAAATGTACTTATGGAACCCCAAACTCGAACATTTATTTGTCCTCAAACAAAATACAGCCTAACTTGAAACAACACAGAAACATGCAAAAGGTTTGGCTCGATAACTTGGCTTTTTACCGAAATCAAAATCCACTTTTCCTATGTAAAAGTGGTATGTGTGTGTGAAAAATTAAGTTTAACATCTTGACTTGACAAGTTGTTTCATTCCCGACCCTTAGTGGTCAAATTTATCCTTTCATCACTCATAAGATTCATACACTCCTAAACTTATTATTTTCACTCTTTTCAAGTGTATGATATAAAGTTGAATCAATAGTCTTATTCTCTCCTATCTAGTTTAGATAGATTTCTCAAATAGCGAGTCAATAACCCAACAAACAAGGATTCTCCAATTATTTTGATTGCTACAATCTCTAAGACTCAACTATGCAAACAGTCTCTTATCAAAAGTCAATTTTCGTAAACAAGTGTTTGGGGGGCTTACCAAGGCATATGGTGTATCTTTTGTTTCATGCACCCCTCTCTTTTTGATTTCCTTTTTTTTCTTACAACATTCTCTCCATTCAGCTTTCTAAATGACCTATATAGCGAGTTTTTGGCCTATAACTCTCAAGTCAAATGACTTTAGGGTAACATGTTTTAGACACCCTTACAGGCATAATAACTCAAGTCATAAATGCTATGAAAAGAAGTTTACAAACATTTTTTTCTGCCTTAATTAGTTTAATACCTCTCATTGAACATCCATTCAAAATAATCAACCTCTAACTTAAGACTTTCGCCTAATTTTATCCCATTGATCTTAGATAATCCCCACAATTTTTCACACATAAAATCCCCATTCATATCCATCTTTCTCTACAATAGTAAAATCATCCTCAAACTATACTAAATTGGTCAAAAGATGCATAATTTAATGGTTTGGGTTTAGTACCTAATGTCTACTAATTCAACCTATTCAACATTCACAATTCAACACATGATCTCAAATAATTTCGTCAATGTCGGCCAGGCTAACTAATCCACACGATCAGACAACTAAACAATTTTTTTTTTTAATTTTCAAAAATTTTCAATTTTTTTTTGTTTTTCATAATAATACACAAAAAGCAAAAACTCAGTATTTTTATACCCTTAAACTTAAAATAGACATTATCTTCAGTGTCCTAAAGCATCTATAGGCATACAAAGGGACGAGGAATATAATGAAGGAAATACTTCCCAGATTTATTAGGAGTTTGTGTTTGCGATGACATGATGTATAATAGCTAAATTGCCTTATTGAACATGTTGTCCCCTTGGCCAATGTTGTTTTGAGTGTTCGACGAAATCATGTTTCTGAGATGAGGAAAAATAAAAACATTAAGGATCATTTAACCTAGAACAAGTAGTACTTAATCCAAACATCTCATAAACCAACAATAAATTCTTGGGCTTATGGGGAAATGGGATATAGATGGTGATACCTAAATAACATTAAACTAAAATATCCTACATTTAAAAAACATTATAAATAAAAGGAAAAAAAGATGGGGTTGCCTCTCAATAAGTGCTTGTTTGTAATCATTAGCTTGACTTTGGCAATCTGTATCATGAAATGTTGAAAAAAGATTTTGATGTCTTGCTCAGTTTGCTTCGTTTGACTTTGCTCCACTCTTCATTGATTCTCCAAATTTTGACATTGCATCCTTTAAGGTAATAAGGCTTATCTATTCTATCTGATTCAAAATCAAATATTTAGACTTCTTCTTCTTCTACCTGCTTAATCACAAATTTAATTGTTGGGCAATCGATGAAGTCGAAAGAATGTGTATTAATTTCATCTTCATTGATTGCCACTTCTTCGCTTGGTCCCTTTGTAATTAATCTTTCATCATCTTTATGCTCTTCTTTAATAATTGATATCCCATCAGGATGAATGGTCGAATCACAGTCTAAATCCATGAGCAACGATAATTCTTTCCTTTCAACCTTTTCAAGTGAATTATATCCCCACATTTTAAACTCATCCCAAATTATGGAATCTAGCGGACGTATTTTGCTTTCACCCGACATGGAATATTCATTATTAGTTTGCAAGTGTTTCCTTAATCATAAGGGAGGACCAAACTCCCTTAAGACTGATTTTGTCTTCCACCTATATAGATATTTACTCGCCCTTAAGCTTGTTGCCTTCATTAGAGTTGTCAATTTCCTATTTTCAACTTCTTAAATATTTTTTAAACCACAAAAGCTTGGACATAAAGGGATTAAGGCATGTATATAAGCATTGTCCAGTATAATGCATCCCATTACAAAGCTCACTATTTATGTCTTCCTCAAGCAAATCCTCACCATCCATATTGAGATTACTCGTTGCAAACATATTTTACTCCATCACCATCATTGGAACCATGTATATACTGTCAAATGGTACCTAGAAGAATACCAAGCAAGAAGGATTATAATGGATAGACAATTGAAGAAAAATTCGAATCCAATATCAACTAACACACTAGAATTAAACAAATTATTCCCTGGCAATGGCACTAAAAACTTATTCGGACAAAATCCACAGACGTATGGGATCGTTGATAAGTAATAGAATAAGTGAGTTGAGTTATCATTCCACGAGGAATAATGTTTAATAATAGCGTGTTAGTTATTACCAAATTCAACGTATCATAACATAAAAGATATTGTGTTAGTTGTTTATAATAATTCTAGCTTAGAAAGCAATTAAAAATGGTTTTATCGATATGAGATGATTGTATTAGATTTTTGAATCCCCATACTAGTCCTATTTCCAATTATAGACCTATAAAAAGTAGTAATTATTTTTCAAGTGTAAACGACAATTGGTAATCCAGTTTTATTCAATATTCTTTTCAAAGATATACTAAACATATATTTAACACGATCCTGTCATATTCTTAATCCGAATTCATATGAAAAACATGCATTAATTCATATGATACAAGATTGCACATGCTATAACTATTATTCCTAATATGTAATACCCCAAACTTCACTTTACACACTTGGCCAATATAATTCATGCATTACTTGCTATTTACATTTCCATTGCATTTGTATCAATAGTTCGAAATTGTTTTCTCTTATTATGGTGCATTTGATCATTGTAGTTTGAAGATTTCTATATGGTGTTAGTCTTCGACCTCTCAACCTAGGTGGTGAATCTTACATTGAGATATAGTATAAATTTAGGTTAATCTAGGTGTTGGATATTGATGTGTTAAACAATTGTAATCTTGAAGGTGTCGGAATCATCATCGGTAAAGTTACACGCTTTTAATTTAGTTAATCATTGTTACCCTAAACCATAACTAAGTCTTGAACATATTTGGGACAAGAGGCATAAAGTGACATGATCACAATACAATAATATAAGGTTCATGTGATATTATAAATATTGAGGTGCAAATTGTTGAAGTCGGTCGAGAATCGGGCACCAATCGGGTTAGGAATCGACTGAACGGTTGATGAGTTAACTCTATAAATTATCTTATGATCCTATGGCAATTAAATTGGGTTGTAAATACACTAAGATAGGTGAAAGACACATGATTTTCTACTGCAAGGATGGGTGTAAAATCAGATTTTTACTACAAAACCATCGTCATGCTTGGGCTACATGACTTTTTAATATCAACTTTCTTTACTCATAAGCTGTAGCGCCCCAAGTTCTGTTAACCCGGATTGCCACGTCATCGTCTTTTGCCCTAATTTCAAAATCAATTTTCGCGGAAATAACCTAATTTTGAAATCACATTTGTAATTGAAGAACTGTATCGACAAGTAAAATTCATAGAAATTTAAAAATTTAAATATCATATTTTAGAAATAGCGGAAAACGTCAAAATGTTATCAATATTCGAATACAAAAACTTCAAAGAGATAATAATTTTGATAGTCAAATTTTCTACGCCACCACTGCCGGATCAATCGCGATCGCCTCCGAAATCTGCAAATATTGTTAAAAAATAGCAGAGTGAGTATTTCGAAGAAATACTCAGTAGACTCATCGCCGATAATTAATTTACAGAATAATTGAATACACACTTATGCAATATACATTGTGATATCATCTTCTTCTTTGGCTCATTTTTTTGAAAATCATAGGCTCTTTGAAAACATAGGGTGTGGGTAGTCTTTCTCGTGCATTTAAGCACATCATTGGCTTATTTTCTTGAAAATCATAGGCTCTTTGAAAACATAGGGTGTCGGTAGTCTTTCTCGTGCATTCAAACACATCATTGGCTTATTTTCTTGAAAATCATAGGCTCTTTGAAATCATAGGGTGTGGGTAGTCTTTCTTTCTTGTGCGGATGAAGCACATAAGTTATGGCAATCATAACAATATCATATATCATTCTCATCTTATCTCGTAAGAGATATTCGTCTCTTCTCATGCATTAAAGCATATAAGTTATGGCAAGCATAACAACATTATATATCATTCTCATCTTATCTCATCAGAGATTTTCTTCTTTCTCATGCAATTAAGCATATAAGTTATGACAAGCATAACAACATCATATATCTCATATGATAAATTCTCATCTCATGCATTAAAGCATATAAATCACGTAATCCACATAAAGCATGCAATTATAATTTAAACTAATTAATGGTGGCGAGTCTACCTCAATATATCGAGTTTGTGAAAATAGTGCGAGAAGTAGCTTCAATCTCTTAGTGGTCCGTACGTTTCGTCTAGCCAATAGAAAATAAGTTTGAATTAGTATTTCGAACTTTAAAGTTTTAAAGTGTTGAAATTAAGTTTAAAGACTTAATTGAAAATTATTGGAATTGTAATAAATGGCTAAAAATGATAAAATAAAGTTTATGGGCTAAAGTGGAATTTATTAAATCTGAAAATAAAACTTTAAGGGCTAAAATAATAACTTTCATAAGTTTAGGGACTAATCTGTAATTATAATAAAGCTGGAAATAAAAGTTAAAAACTGAAATAATAACTTTTAATAGGTTAAGGACTAAACTGTAAATATATAAAAGCTGTAAATAAAATTAAATGGCTGAAATAATAACTTATATAAACTAGGGACTGAAATAACTAAACCTTTAAACTGAAAATAGGAAATGTAAGGGCTGAAATTAAAACATAAATAATTAAGGGACTGAAATAAATCAACTAAAAACTTGGGGCTTAAAAGGCAAAATTCAAAATATAAAACATAATTTATATACACATATCACTCTTTCTCGCTCCAAAATTCCAAAATCGAAAGGAGAGAGAGAGAGCAGGGGAAAGGGCAGAGCCCTTCCCCCCGGTCCGGCGGCGCCGGCGAAGGGGCGGCGCCACCGTCTCGTGGTGGCGCCGGGCTTGTGGCGAGTGGGGAGGTGGGCTATTGGCGTGGTTTGGAGGTCGGTCCGAGGCTAGGGATTCGGTTGAGGTAAGTATTGGGTTTTGATTTATTTTCTTGGTTTGGGTTTTGCTTGGGGGTTTTGGGCGATTTGTTCTCGGTCTGGTGGAATTTGGGTGGTTTGACGTGGGTTGGTGGTGGTGCTTGAAGTCTCAGTTTCCTCGATTGTGGAGGTGCCGTGAGCATGAGAGTGGTGTATTGCTCTCGGTTATGGAGGTTAGTTGGGGCTCGTTGGTAAGTTGGAGTTGCAGTTTTGGTGTTGTTACTTGGGGGTGAAAATGGTGAATGGGTGTTCGTGGTCTCGGGTTTGGAGGTTACAGCTACTTTGTCTTGCTGAGTTGGGTAAAGTGAGGTTGGTGGCTATGGCTTTGCTTTCGGGTTTGGAGTTGTGCTCTCGGTTTTGGTGTTTTGGGTTGGAGGTGTTGAAGCTTGGCGTCGTGAAACATGGTGACTGGATGGTGAGGATGTTGGTTTGATGTTGGCAGTGAGTATTGAGTTAAGGAGATGGTGGTGGTCTCGGTTTGTCTTGCAGTGAGCTTGCAGTAGGTTGGTGGTGTTGTGGTGTTGCAGAATTGTTGGTCTCGGTTTTTGAATGGAGTTGCAGTGACATTGCAGTGGATGAAATGTGAACTGCATTGTTCATTGTTGAGTTCACTGTTGATGCTAGAAATGAATTTCCTAGCATCAATGGTGTCTCACATTGGACACATTGAAAATGAGAGATAGACAAATTTTCTTACCAATTGAATATTGTGTGAGTGAGTGTGAGTGGAGTGGAGTGGAGTGAGTGGGGTATGAATAGGGGTAGAATTAGGGCACAAATCCCAAAAAAAACTAATTGGGCTGAAAAGTTGGGTTTAGTGATTTTCTAGTTGGACTTGAATAAAATTGGGCTAAGACAAATAGAATTGGACTAATAAAATTGGACCTTAAAGTATAAAGTATTGGACTTATATTAAATTGGATTTTAAATAATTGGGCTTGAATAATTGGGCTTTCGTATTTGGACTTGAAATTAATAAAAATTGGATTTAAATAAAATAATTCGAAATTGATAATAAAATTATTATTCGGGATCGGATTCGATCGAAAACATTTGAATTCAATATAATAACGGCTAGACGAACGCGCTTCTCTAAAAATTATGGTTAACGTTCTAGCGACACGTTTTTCGAGAAAACTAATTTATAATAATTAAAAGTTCGCGGTTGCTACAACCTTACCTCCTTAAAATAATTTCGTCCTCGAAATTTAAACTTACTTGATCTAATATATCTGGATACTTAGCTAGAATCTCTTCCTCTTTCTCCCAGGTAGCTTCATCGCTATCCTGTCTACCCCATTGGACTTTGACTAACGAAATCTCTTTGTTTCTTAAGACATGGACTTTTCTTTCTATAATGCACATAGGTCTCTCCTCATAGGACAGATTTCTCTGAATCGAAATAGTCTGAAAATTTACCACGTGACTTGGGTCGTGGATATACTTTCTCAATAGGGAAACGTGAAAAACGTTGTGTACGGCCGATAGCTCGGGCGGCAATGCCAAACGATAAGCCACGTTACCCACTTTCTCTAATATCTCGAATGGTCCGATAAAACGGGGTCTTAACTTCCCTCTCTTGCCAAAACGGATAGTTCCTTTCATAGGAGCTACTTTCAAGAATACTTTCTCTCCAATTGTAAACTCCAAGTCTTTTCTCCTTTTATCGGCATAGCTCTTCTGTCTGTCTTGTGCGGCCTTGATCCGCAGTCTGATCTTTTCAATAGCTTCAACGGTCCTTTCAATCAATTCTGGACCTAAAATTCTCCTTTCACCTACTTCATCCCAATAGACTGGTGATCGACATCGTCGTCCATAAAGTGCCTCATATGGTGCCATACCAATAGTAGCCTGAAAACTATTATTGTAGGCAAATTCCACTAACGGAAGATGAGTCTCCCAATTTCCACTCAAGTCTAGTACACAAGCTCTAAGCATATCCTCTAGTGTTTGTATTGTGCGTTCAGACTGTCCATCGGTCTGAGGATGGTAAGCAGTACTAAAATTTAATTTAGTACCCATCGCTACTTGTAAACTCTTCCAAAATCTCGATGTAAATCTCGGGTCTCTATCTGAGACAATGGAAGCTGGTACTCCATGAATTCGAACAATCTCTCTAACATACAACTGAGATAACTGATCCACATTGAGAGTCATTCTGATTGGTAGGAAATGAGCTGACTTCGTAAGTCGATCTACGATAACCCAAATAGCGTCATGTCCTTTCACTGATTTCGGTAACCCTGTTACGAAATCCATGGAAATTTTCTCCCATTTCCATTCTGGTATATCCAAAGGATTTAATAATCCTGATGGTCTCTGGTGTTCAGCCTTAACTTGCTGACACGTCATGCATCGAGATACGAACTTTGCAATGCAACCCTTCATGTTTCTCCACCAAAAGGTATTGCGCAAATCACGATACATCTTTGTCCCTCCTGGGTGGCATGCATATGGTGCTGAATGAGCTTCTGTCAAAATCTCATTTCTAATAAGCTCATCTTTCGGTACACAGAGACGCCCTCTGAACATAAGTGCTTTATCAGCGGCAATCTCGAAACCTACTCTCTTGCCAGTTCCAACTTCGGATCTGATCTTTTCTAGGAATTTATCTTCGACTTGAGCCGTCACAATCCGACCTCTCAAATCTGGTTTCACGGTCAGATTTGCCAATCTGATAGGTCCTTGGACTGATGGGGCTCGCACTTCAATCCTTAAATTCTGAAAATCTCGAATTAATTGATCTTGCGTTAATCCCAAAACTGATAACTGTCCGGCGTCCTTTCTGCTCAAAGCGTCGGCAACCTTATTTGCTTTACCCGGGTGATAAAGAATGGTGCAGTCGTAATCTTTTACTAACTCTAGCCATCGACGTTGTCGCATGTTCAATTCCTTCTGAGTGAAGAAATACTTGAGGCTCTTGTGATCGGTGTAAATCTCACATTTACTACCATATAGATAGTGTCGCCAAATCTTAAGAGCGTGCACTACAGCTGCGAGCTCTAAGTCGTGAGTCGGGTAATTCTTCTCGTGTGGCTTCAACTGTCTTGAAGCATAGGCGATCACTTTGCCGTTTTGCATCAATACACAACCTAAGCCGTGTTTGGATGCATCGCTGTAAATAACGAAACCCTCAGACCCATCTGGTACAGTCAGCACTGGTGCTGAGACGAGTCTGTTCTTAAGTTTCTGGAAGCTTTGCTCACACTGTTCGGTCTACAGAAACTTAATTCCTTTCCTTGTCAACTGAGTCATAGGGCCTGCTATTTTAGAGAAACCTTCTATGAATCGCCGATAGTATCCGGCTAATCCAAGAAAACTTCTCACATCTCCAACATTTGCAGGTGTCGGCCAATTCGTTACAGTTTCCACTTTAGAAGGATCAACTTCGATGCCCTTGGCTGTAACAACGTGACCCAAGAAACCTACTCTCTCAAGCCAAAATTCACACTTCTTGAATTTGGCGTACAACTTTTCTGCTCTCAACGTTTCCAATACAATCCTCAGATGTTCTTCATGCTGTGTCGAATCTACGGAGTAGATTAGTATGTCATCGATAAAAACAATAACGAATTTATCGAGATACTGATGGAAAACCCTGTTCATCAAATCCATAAATATCGCCGGTGCGTTCGTGAGTCCGAAAGGCATCACTACGAACTCGTAATGTCCATATCGTGTCCTGAACGCTGTCTTTGGTACGTCCGTGGGCGAAACCTTTAACTGATGGTAGCCAGATCTCAAGTCGATCTTGGAGAAAATAGCTTTGCCTTTCAACTGATCGAATAAGTCCTCGATCCTGGGGAGAGGATACCTATTCTTTATCGTCAACTTGTTAAGTTCTCGATAGTCGATGCACATTCTCATACTTTCATCCTTCTTCTTTACAAACAGAACGGGCGCTCCCCATGGAGATACACTTGGTCTGATGAAACCCTTATCTAGCAATTCCTCCAATTGCACTTTCAGTTCTTGCAATTCCTTTGGCGCCATACGGTACGGAGCCTTGGAAACAGGGGCAGCTCCTGGTACCAAGTCGATAGAAAATTCCACTTGTCTATCCGGTGGAGTACCTGGTAGATCATCTGGAAAAACATCGCCGTACTCACATACTATTGGTACAGATTCCAAGGTAATCTCCTCTACGGGCTTGTCTTGCAAACTGACCAAAAAGCCCTGACAATCGTCCTTGGCTAAATACTTCTTGGCTTGTAAAGCGGAGATAAGGCGAGGAAGTGACTTGATTCTCGTCCCATAAAATCTGAATACTTCTTCACCGTCCTTGCGAAAAATGACTTCTTTCTCGTGGCACATAATTGCGGCACGATTGGCACTGAGCCAATCCATACCCAGAATAATATCGAAATCTTTCATTCGAATAATATTCAAGTCTGCCTCCAAAACTTGACCGTCAAAATCTATTTGTACGGCCTTGGCTATCTTATTAGTGTCGATAGTGCTTCCTGACGGCAAACTAACCTCGAGAGTACTACCAGTCTCTACTCCTATCAGGTTCAGTCTTTCTAAGCATGCATCTGATATAAATGAATGTGTGGCTCCCGAGTCTATCAGAACATATACAGGTATCCCAGAAATAGATAGTATACCTGATATCATATTATCATGCTCATTATGGGAAGGAAAAATACGGTATGGAAAGCAGTTAAGACATGTACAAGAGTACTAGAGTAACTAGTATACCTGCAATCACGTCGGAGTCCTCGGCTGCATCCATAGCGAACACCCTTGCCTTCCCCTTCCGGTTCTGATCTGGGTTCATCCTCTGATAGGAACCCTGGGCGGGCTGAGCATGACAGTCCGATACAAAGTGACCTGATTGGCCACACTTGTAGCAGACTCCCTTTCCAAACAGGCATTCTCCTTTGTGCATTCTCTGGCACTTAGGGCAGGGAGAAATGATATTGGGCATCTGTCTCTCTGTTGGCCCCGGATTGGGCCTCTTGACGAACGGTTGGTTCCTGTTCTGGTTCTGGTTGCGGCTCGGACCTTGCCACTTTCTCTTGCCCAGGTTTCTCTGCTCATACTGGGGTCCTTGGCTTACTGTTCTCCCACCGGCATATGCTACTGCTTGAGCCTTCCTTACTACTTCCCGGTAGGTTGGCAGCTCGTGTGAACTGACAATTTGTCGGACATCGGAGCTTAGACCTCTCTCAAATCTACGAGCCTTTTTGAACTCTGTTTCCACCAGATGTGGAGCATAACGTGATAGCTCTTCAAACCTCCTTTCATACTCGACTATATCCATATCTCCTTGCACTAGTCGCAGGAATTCGGTCTCCTTGTGATCCCGAAGAGCTTGTGGGAAAAACTTGTCCCTGATCTCTTCCTTGAAATCGTCCCAAGTTAGGGCTGCCTGTTGTTCCTCGCTCCTTGTGCGGGATGCGGATTCCCACCAAAATCCCGCTCTTCCAGTCAACATAAATTCGGCACAACCCACTTTCTTGAATTCCGGGCAGGCTATGTGCTTAAAAAATTTTTCAATGGCCTGGAGCCATTCTTCTACTGCCGTGGCCCATTTCCGCCGTCGAACGTAGGCGGGCTATACCTTCTGAATTGTTCGATCACTGGTACAATAGGGTTGGGGTTTACCGGCTGCGGAATCTGTCTCATTTCCTGCACCGTTCTGAGCAATTCCCGGATAATGTCGGTCTGAGTGGGTGGTGCCATAACCTTCATAAAATTCAAGATAGTTTGTAACAGTTGACTAGGCGCATAAACAATAAACGATAACTCGAAAGACGAAAAATAGGATTCAAACATCATTTCATTCATAACTCAATTTCTTTTTGGTGCGGGTACATGAATAGGAAGGCATGTATGCCGAACATTTCCAATATTTTTTGTACAATGATGTTAAACATATACTAGATCCTATCTCTCTATTCGCCTTCAGTTATACATGATTCGGCGTCGGAGAATTCTTCGAGCGCCGGATCAGCGTCTTCTTCTGGGTCCTCTTCCGGGTCTTCTTCCGGATCTTCTTCTGGGTCTTCCTCGGGGTCTTCCTCGGGATCCTCCTCGGGGTCTTCCCCAAGTTCATCCCCGGGTACTAGCCCATTTCCTTGTCCAAGTTCGGGCTCGAGTTCTGGCTCCCCTTCAGGTGCAACCCCAAAGCGGTGCTCAAAGTACATGGGCCAGTATGCCACAAACCTCGTGCAAAAGGCGTCGTATTCAACCTCTACATTAGGTGACACCCATGCATCTATGTATATGCTGCGGGCTACCCCCGCGTAGTCGGCCCGGAAGGTTGATAGTAAAAGGTGGATCGATCGGCGATCATTAGTCACATAGCCATGCTGTATGGCCCGATCGCGTACGATGTTTAGTTGCTCTATATGTTGGGCTATAGTCCAATCGAGTTCGGGCCTGAATCGATCGTAATCTCTTGCGGCTTGTTCCGCGTCACTCAGTGCATTTCTACGAATGGGTGCCATGTCCTAAATCAATTATGCAAAGTCCAATTATGTGGGGTTATTTATCTCTCTTAGTCAAAATTACGAGGACGTAAAAATTTAAAAATTCTTGTAAATTATACACAAACTCTTCTTTCTTTCTTTCCTTTCTTTCTTTCTTTCTTTCTAATCCGGATACATTTCTTTCTCTTCTTCTAAATCTCGTAAATCGTAAAACATGTATCCGAATAAAATAACATTAAACTTCATAAACTTCTTTTACCTTCGGAGTCGGCGGATCGAATGATGGCAGTGGCAACTTTCAGTAATAATAATAATAAGAAAAAATCTCTTTGAAAATTTTCCTTCTTTTTCTTTTTCTTTTTTTTTGAAAATTTGCCAGTCTACAGAAACGCAGACCGGCTCTGATACCAAGCTGTAGCGCCCCGAGTTCTGTTAACCCTCGTCTTTTGCCCTAATTTCAAAATCAATTTTCGCGGAAATAACCTAATTTTGAAATCACATTTGTAATTGAAGAACTGTATCGACAAGTAAAATTCATAGAAATTTAAAAATTTAAATATCATATTTTAGAAATAGCGGAAAACGTCAAAATGTTATCAATATTCGAATACAAAAACTTCAAAGAGATAATAATTTTGATAGTCAAATTTTCTATGCCACCACTGCCGGATCAATCGCGATCGCCTCCGAAATCTGCAAATATTGTTAAAAAATAGCAGAGTGAGTATTTCGAAGAAATACTCAGTAGACTCATCGCCGATAATTAATTTACAGAATAATTGAATACACACTTATGCAATATACATTGTGATATCATCTTCTTCTTTGGCTCATTTTTTTGAAAATCATAGGCTCTTTGAAAACATAGGGTGTGGGTAGTCTTTCTCGTGCATTTAAGCACATCATTGGCTTATTTTCTTGAAAATCATAGGCTCTTTGAAAACATAGGGTGTGGGTAGTCTTTCTCGTGCATTCAAACACATCATTGGCTTATTTTCTTGAAAATCATAGGCTCTTTGAAATCATAGGGTGTGGGTAGTCTTTCTTTCTTGTGCGGATGAAGCACATAAGTTATGGCAATCATAACAATATCATATATCATTCTCATCTTATCTCGTAAGAGATATTCGTCTCTTCTCATGCATTAAAGCATATAAGTTATGGCAAGCATACCAACATTATATATCATTCTCATCTTATCTCATCAGAGATTTTCTTCTTTCTCATGCAATTAAGCATATAAGTTATGACAAACATAACAACATCATATATCTCATATGATAAATTCTCATCTCATGCATTAAAGCATATAAATCACGTAATCCACATAAAGCATGCAATTATAATTTAAACTAATTAATGGTGGCGAGTCTACCTCAATATATCGAGTTTGTGAAAATAGTGCGAGAAGTAGCTTCAATCTCTTAGTGGTCCGTACGTTTCGTCTAGCCAATAGAAAATAAGTTTGAATTAGTATTTCGAACTTTAAAGTTTTAAAGTGTTGAAATTAAGTTTAAAGACTTAATTGAAAATTATTGGAATGGTAATAAATGGCTAAAAATGATAAAATAAAGTTTATGGGCTAAAGTGGAATTTATTAAATCTGAAAATAAAACTTTAAGGGCTAAAATAATAACTTTCATAAGTTTAGGGACTAATCTGTAATTATAATAAAGCTGGAAATAAAAGTTAAAAACTGAAATAATAACTTTTAATAGGTTAAGGACTAAACTGTAAATATATAAAAGCTGTAAATAAAATTAAATGGCTGAAATAATAACTTATATAAACTAGGGACTGAAATAACTAAACCTTTAAACTGAAAATAGGAAATGTAAGGGCTGAAATTAAAACATAAATAATTAAGGGACTGAAATAAATCAACTAAAAACTTGGGGCTTAAAAGGCAAAATTCAAAATATAAAACATAATTTATATACACATATCACTCTTTCTCGCTCCAAAATTCCAAAATCGAAAGGAGAGAGAGAGAGAGAGCAGGGGAAAGGGCAGAGCCCTTCCCCCCGGTCCGGCGGCGCCGGCGAAGGGGCGGCGCCACCGTCTCGTGGTGGCGCCGGGCTTGTGGCGAGTGGGGAGGTGGGCTATTGGCGTGGTTTGGAGGTCGGTCCGAGGCTAGGGATTCGGTTGAGGTAAGTATTGGGTTTTGATTTATTTTCTTGGTTTGGGTTTTGCTTGGGGGTTTTGGGCGATTTGTTCTCGGTCTGGTGGAATTTGGGTGGTTTGACGTGGGTTGGTGGTGGTGCTTGAAGTCTCAGTTTCCTCGATTGTGGAGGTGCCGTGAGCATGAGAGTGGTGTATTGCTCTCGGTTATGGAGGTTAGTTGGGGCTCGTTGGTAAGTTGGAGTTGCAGTTTTGGTGTTGTTACTTGGGGGTGAAAATGGTGAATGGGTGTTCGTGGTCTCGGGTTTGGAGGTTACAGCTACTTTGTCTTGCTGAGTTGGGTGAAGTGAGGTTGGTGGCTATGGCTTTGCTTTCGGGTTTGGAGTTGTGCTCTCGGTTTTGGTGTTTTGGGTTGGAGGTGTTGAAGCTTGGCGTCGTGAAACATGGTGACTGGATGGTGAGGATGTTGGTTTGATGTTGGCAGTGAGTATTGAGTTAAGGAGATGGTGGTGGTCTCGGTTTGTCTTGCAGTGAGCTTGCAGTAGGTTGGTGGTGTTGTGGTGTTGCAGAATTGTTGGTCTCGGTTTTTGAATGGAGTTGCAGTGACATTGCAGTGGATGAAATGTGAACTGCATTGTTCATTGTTGAGTTCACTGTTGATGCTAGAAATGAATTTCCTAGCATCAATGGTGTCTCACATTGGACACATTGAAAAGGAGAGATAGACAAATTTTCTTACCAATTGAATATTGTGTGAGTGAGTGTGAGTGGAGTGGAGTGAGTGGGGTATGAATAGGGGTAGAATTAGGGCACAAATCCCAAAAAAAACTAATTGGGCTGAAAAGTTGGGTTTAGTGATTTTCTAGTTGGACTTGAATAAAATTGGGCTAAGACAAATAGAATTGGACTAATAAAATTGGACCTTAAAGTATAAAGTATTGGACTTATATTAAATTGGATTTTAAATAATTGGGCTTGAATAATTGGGCTTTCGTATTTGGACTTGAAATTAATAAAAAGGGCAAATTAGGCACAATACCCTTAAAAATTAATCAATTTGATTAATACCCTAATAATTAATTAGATATTTTAAGAACGTATTAATTACGTTATAAAACAGCAAAACCCCCCAACCCCCTCGACCTCATTTCTCTCCATTAATGGCGTGAATAGCATCCTCAAATCTCATTCCTTCAATTTCATCACTACATCTACTTCAGAACCCATTTTTCCATTCCTATAACATTTACACACTCTTTTAATTTCACTTCAGCAAACAATTTCTCATTTTTGCCTCTCTAATTAGAAGATTCAGAAACCCTTTCAATTTGTTAAAGCCACCAAATGAACATATCTCAGTCGGCAAAACGTTTGAAAGCCAATGATATATCATCAGTTACCTTTTTATTTGTCACGTGTATCGTTAATTTTAATTTATACGAGAAATTGTGTTTTTGATTGGATCGTTCATGAAATTGTAGATAAGGAGATCTTCATATCTGTTAAGAGTCATCTTCCACCGATGTCAATTTGATAAACTCCTGGGTCCTGTATCAATGGTTGTTTTCCAACAGAAACAAGAGCAAATATGAAGGCAGAAACCAGAAACAAGAGAATTTGGATAGGAAAATCAACTGTATTTCCGTAAATTGCATTGAAAATGTTCAACCATAGATGATTCGTATAGGATTAACAAGCTCCGACGAAGGGTGATGCTGTTTATACATTTTGTTTGTGTTTAATGCTTGAGAAGGAGATGGATACAAAAGCGTGTACACATAGGTTGCTGAGAGAGATGAGAGAGGTGGAATTTTCTTGATTGATAGAGAGACAGGTTATGAGATGTGAAGAAAAATTTAGACTTTATTCTGGGCTTTGAAAGACATTATAAGATAGCTCAAATAAATTGTCTATCGATTATATGTTATTTCAATGTGGTGTCAAGAAAAAAATCCCTCCTCGGTAAAGAGGATTTATGTTTGTATGATTGTGTTTGCAGTGAATCAATTTTATGCAAGTAGTTGTTGGATCAACAATGCTAGGTGTACAATCATTAGGGGATTGTAATTTTTACAATCTCTCACATTAGTGTGGGGCCTGCTAATGATTGTACAAATGAACTTTTCCTTATTCAATATTGTATGTCATTTGTTAATAAAAAAGTGACACTCAACTTTTAAAAGTGACATTGTATCACTTTTTTAGATTTTGTCACTTATTTGAATTTTTTGTCACTTTTTAAGTTTTTTTTTAATATGTCACTTTTTCAAGAAGATAGAAAAGTGACATAATATGTTATATTTTTTGCCAAACATAATCATCATGTGGATTGTCTCGGAACATGATTATTGATGCCGCACAAATGGATGGTGTTATTTTGGTATTTGTCACTTTGGTTGAGTTTGTGTCACTTTTTGAGTGTTTTGTCATTTTTTTTTTTTTTTTCACTTTCATATTTTCCTAACATAATTAGCATGTGGATTGGCTCGAACATGGTGATTATTTTAAGAACATGATTACTGGTGCTGTCCAAATGGATAATGCTACTTTAGTATTTATCACTTTTTTTAGTTTTGTCACTTTTTTTTTTTTTGAAAAAGTGACAATTATTATAAAAAAAGTGACATTGTGCCACTTTTTCATTTTATACAGTATTTTTTATTTCCTAAAAATTTTCATACGATTTTTCAAAACATTGTGTCACTTTTTTTGAGTTTGTGTCACTTTTTTGAGTGTGTGTCAAAAAAAAGTGACAATTTTTATAAAAAAGTGACATTGTGTCACTTTTTCATTTTACACAGTATTTTTTACCTCCTAAAAATCTTTCACATGATTTTTCAAAACATCTCTAATTTTAAGGGTATTTTTGTAAGTACCCCTAATAAAAATTGGATTTAAATAAAATAATTCGAAATTGATAATAAAATTATTATTCGGGATCGGATTCGATCGAAAACATTTGAATTCAATATAATAACGGCTAGACGAACGCGCTTCTCTAAAAATTAGGGTTAACGTTCTAGCGACACGTTTTTCGAGAAAACTAATTTATAATAATTAAAAGTTCGCGGTCGCTACAGTTTCTCTCTATGAAGTTGAGAAAGATGTACACTCAAAATTGGAGATTTAAATATTTATGAACAAGTAACAAGCAAACATTGATTCTGTGATAGACATACTACTAAATGGGAATTCATCAACTTCTTACCACAACCTACTTGGGATAAAAACGGCGAATACAAAGAGTTGAAATGAAGTTCATGTAGGATCGCATGAGAAGAACGGATATAAAAATTCAAATACTTCCAAGCACATAGTTAGATATCTTATCGAACATCTCGATCGATCACAACTTCCAATCAATACCAATTTTGGCATTTCAAAATCCCAAAATCAATCAATTTTTTCAATTTTTTTCCTAATACTTGACACTAGCCAACTCTTGTTGTTTTCCTTGCTTTTATTCTTCACAAATAAACATCTAATACCCACTACATACTTGGAAGTAAAAATTTAAGAAAATACGTGTATATGTTATATTTCAGCATGGAGGGGTATGGATGATATAGTTGTATAAAGGAACAGGCTATATGCGTATATCGGCTCAAAATGGCTACTAGGGGTTGTACTTATTGAAAAGAAAGGCTTGAAAGGCTCAAATATCGATCCTAAATTGACCTTTATTATTTTCCAAGTAATCCACCATCTTACCACAAACCATGTAGTGTTATATCGGCTCAAAATGGCTACTAGGGGTTGTACTTATTGAAAAGAAAGGCTTGAAAGGCTCAAATATCGATCCTAAATTGACCTTTATTATTTTCCAAGTAATCCACCATCTTACCACAAACCATGTAGTGTTATTCTCAAAGGAGTTTCTAATTCACAAGATCAATGAACGCTTATTGCTATATTTTAGTATATTGTGGCTCTCAATCCGCACAAAGTATCTCACAAGAAAAACTTCAGCAAGAGACGCATCTAGCTACATGTGTTAAACTACCATCTTACCACAAGACTTGTGTACACAAAAAGAATTCAGCAAGTGTCATGACATTTAGATTTTCACAAATAAAATTAATTCTTAGTGGCATGTGTTGTCATTTAAGAGCATAAACATGCATGAAATCAGAGATTTAAGAAAAAGAAAATTTAACCTATCATGATAAATCAACAAAAATCCATGATAATCATAATAGTATTCAAAGTAACTCTCCCCCTAACTAAATATTTCATTGTCCTCAATGCATAAACATGAATACCAAAGAAAAGAAAGGAAAGAACCTAAACATGGCAGTGAATCAACAGAAACTTGAGGTATAAAAAGCCTGAAAGTACTCAAATGGATGGTGGTGTAAAAAAAGAAAATAAAATTACAACTAAAAATGTGGAATGAAAATAAGCATAGAGCAAATGCAAAAATTAAAAAAATGAAAGGAAAGAACTTCCATTGGGTTGCCTCCCAAGTAACGCCTTTGTTTATTATCATTGGCTCATCCCAATGTTCCCATTTTTAGCCCGCATCTAGCCAGGGCGATCCCAAGTTTCCTGTGGTGCACCGAACTCATAGGACATAACCATTGGTACGGCTCACTGCCTCCATCTAGTACATGTGTGGGGTTACTAGGGAAAAATTTAAAATCTGGAGTGGGGGTATGTTCATCGATGGCTGCGTCCAATTCATCTAGTTCTAGAGTTTCTTGTGGTGGTCCAAGAAACATATTATCAGCTACCCCTTAAGTGAGTGCATCAATCATGTTTGTTTGGTGACACGCATCATCTTCCTCAACCTGCTTAGTGACATGAAAGATGTTAACTTCTAAGGTCATATTCCCAATGATAGCTTCATTAGACCATTCCTACAATTTATAAGAGCATTAGCCGTGACAAGGAATGGCCTACTAAGAATGATATGAATCTTAGAATTAACATTTACATCCACTTTTAAGTTTAAAATCAAGAAATCAACAGGGTAGTAAAATTTATCGATTTGTACTGAGACATCTTCAACTATACCTCTTGGTCTTATAGTGGACCGATTTTCCAATTGTAGACTTACATATGTAGGTTTTATCTCACCTAACCTTAATGATAAGTAAATTGCATAAGGCATGATGTTGACAATGGCCCCTAGATCGAGAAGGGCTTGTCCAATCTCATGGTTCCTGATGATGCACGAAACAGTAGGACAACCAGGATCTTTATACTTTGGTGGGGTCCTTTGCTCAATCACAACACTCATGTGTTCAGTAAAGAAAGCAATTTTCTTGACATGGTATTTCCTTTTCACAGTGCACAAGTCCTTAAGGACTTTAGCATAGGTAGGAACTTGTGAAATCATATGCAAGAGCGTCAGATTGATTTTTACTTGCTTTAGGTGCTTTAAGATCTCACTATGATGGCCAGCATATTTTGAGGTAGACTTAAGAGTTTGAGGGAAGGGCACTCTGACTGGATTTTTTACTACCTCCTTACTAGAAATATTCTCATTTGACTCACTAGACTCAATCTCCTTTTTCCTAGGTTTGAGAGTTGGTTCTAAGACCTTCCCTGAACGAGTGGTTATGGCATTTATTTCCTTAAAGTTAGGTTCTCATGATCCTGACGTTTGTACCATGTGTTGCCTCTTAGGATTTGGTTGAGTTTGAGCTGGAAATTTCCCACGTTCCCCCACAGCCAAGGCATTGGTTAATTTAGACATATGACTTTTTATCTCCTAGTTTTCCTTGACTATCCGGCTAATCATAGTCTCAAACTTTTGGTTCATTTTATCATGTGCCTCGATAAACACATGTAAGATGTCTTCTAAGGAATTCCTTGATGTTGTGAATTAGCGTGGATGTACATTGTAAGCTTGATTTTGTTGGGTAGATTGTTGATTTTTCAGGTTTCCAACTGAAATTGAGATGATTTCGCAACCCTGGGTTATATGTTCGGAGTGGGGGTGTAGGGATTTTGATAGATGCCTAATGTATTACAATGTTCCTCATAAAGTCCCCTCATCTTAGCATAAGTGATACACTCTTGCGCTGGATGACCAGTTCTACCACACACAAAACAATTTCCACTAGACTCAACATGGGATACATTATGTATAGGTTTCGAGCCTTTAGCACGTAAGGTTTCAAGTTAAGATGATAGATACCTGTACTAGTGGGGTTACTTGTGCGTCCTAACCTATTAGTACTCTCAGTGGCACTAGGTACAGTCCAAGTATGGGCTTTTTCAGCTAAGTCATCTAAGTATCCTATAGCCTCATCTGGATTATTTTGTAGGAAATTACCATTACACATCATCTCAACAAACTGACGCTTCTTAGGTGTTAACCCTTCATAGAAATAACGCACAATATGCCAACTCTCATAACCATGGTGGGGACAAAGAGTTTGGAGTTCTTTATACCTTTCTCACGCTTGATATAAAGTTTCACTCTCCTTTTGGATAAAACAAAAGATTTTCTTTTTTCAACACAGTTGTTTTGTGGTGGGGAAAGTATTTTCCAAAGAACGCTTGGGTCATTTCAGCCTAAGTTCCAATCGAACGTGGTCTCAATGAATACAAGCAGCTTTTTGCCCTTTCCTTAAGAGAAAATGGGATAAATTTAAGTCTATTTGCATCCATTGTACCATGTTGTTGTGGAAGGTTGCTGCTACCTCCTCGAATTCCCTAATATGCACATACGAGTTCTCATTTTCAAGTTCATGGAAATTGGAAATAAATTGAATCATTCCAGGTTTAAAATCTACTCGTGGCATTTTGGGTGGAAACATAATACATAAAGGTGTAGAAGTACACGTGGGGTACATGTAATCATGAAAAGTTCTATATGATGCATCATGCTCACTATCAGACATTGTGTTATGTGATGTGGTGTTCGTGTTAATAGCTGCAGAATCAAAAACAGGGTTAAAAAGACGTTCAAACTCTATGAGAGGTGTTTCCACAAATATTTCCCACTCGTCTCCATACCTGCTCATAAAACACAATTAAAAGGAAATGATGTGAGAAAAATAAATAACAAAGAAAGATAATAAACTAACTAAAAATGAAATTGAAAAAGGGAATGAAGTTACCCTTTTGATAGAGGATTCTTCAATTTCTTATACCATCTCCCCGACAACAGCGCCAAAATTTGATTACGCCTAAAGATTTACGCGTTGTTGTAGTGTAGCTTTGGGGTGTCATATCCACAGGGAGATGGAAAATTATTCAAAGGATTAAAAGCTAGGGTTTTCGTGATTTGTGAAAGATATCTTTAATTCGAACAAGGTTTTAATATCAATGTGTAAAATTGATGAAATTTGAATCAATATATAAAGTAGTGAAGCACCGGAATTCCCTCGATTAGATTGGTTCAATCAATGTGAATTATGCATGAATATACTCAATTAAAGGTTTTTGTCTCAACACTTTAATTGGAAAATATAGCATTCAAACCCTATTCAATTCCATAGTAATTCTAAACCTAGATTTCTTTCACAACATATTACCACATTAATCTATTGAAATCAGATCCAAAAAATAATCATATGCGTCAAGCATATAATGGTAAAGGATCGCAACAATAAGGGATTTGGAATTGAAATTCAATAAATACTTCAATTGTTCAATGGAAAAATGTGATTGGATCCATGAAAATCTAATATAAATTAAACCAACTTCAAAACACATTCATAAGAATAAGACATCTAGCCCTAGAATTGTTTAACGATGTAAAGTGCATTACATGCAAGAAAAGACCTTAGAATTCCCAAATCTAACCGAGTTCCTTCGTGACTTCACAAATTTCTTTAGCTTTCCATGGAGTTCTTGAGTCAAACTTGAGAGAAAATTGATAAGAGATGAACAGGGACGTTCTGGAACATTTTGGGGCTTAAATATCGTGGAAAATTAGGTTTCCATGCGCGTTTCAATCAACATTGCAGCGTTTTTGGGCCATAACTTTCTCTCATGATGTCCGATTGAGCTGATTCAAGTTACGTTGGAAAGCTAACTCAAAGGAATATAGCTTTGACTCAGAAACTATCTTCAAATTCGATCGTTTTCTACATCAAAAATTGGTCTCAATATGAGGTTGAAAACCAGTGCGAAACTTTTCAGCTTGAAAGCTGATTTGTGATCATGTTTTGGCTATATTTTATCCCTTTGACTCACTTTTTCATCCAATTGACCTCTAAAGCTCTCAAATATTCACCACAAGGTTGGAAACAAGTTTAGAGTATTTTATCTTCAGTCCTTGAACTTTCACTTTCTTCCATTTTGATCTTTTTTCACTTGTTTCTTCCATTTTCCATCGTTTTCACCCATTTACAACACAAACCAAGATATAGAAGTACTTAGTGCATTGAAGCATCAAATAATCAAAGAAACTCAAATATTAATGGGTGAAAAATGTAACAAATGTGCTATTATCAAATGGGAAATTTTTAAAGACTTAATCAGGAAGTGTCCTAATCATGGTGTACGATGGATTTTACATATTAAAATACGGAAATCATTACAAATTACACTTTGAAAAATACAAATGGTTTTAAATTTTCTTGTAATTGCAAAATTACAAAACCATCTGATTAATGATCTGAATGTTTGAAGACGATGAGCCACGTTGCTTGAATCCTTGACTTCGAGATTTGTTGAGAATTTGATTTGCCAAAAGTTTGGCTTGTTCGACACTTGAATTTCGGAGCTTGAATTTGTACTTTGAAACTGGACTTGATCTTGATTAATTTGAAGAAGACTTAAATCTTCTTGAATTTGCTTTATTTGAAGAAGATTTTAATCTTCTTCGTGTTTGCCGGAGTTGGAGTTGAGAGGAATCCTTCAGCACTTCGTGATTTTCTCCTGCCTTTTTCCTCCCTTTTGTAATGGACCTTTGATCCTATTTATAGGGAAATTTTATGGCTAATTTTGGTAACCACTCAATGAATTCAATTAAATTGATTATAATTGAATAATTATGGATTTTGAAATAGTAGGATGAGCTTTTAAAATTTTATGGGCATGGTCTTTAATTTAGTAAATTTAATTGGGCTAATTATTTAAATCGACACAACCCATTATTTGTTATTTCATTTATTTTTATGTCTACACACGGTATTAAGAAAAATTTGCAGTTTCAATACTTCTACACTGGCTTAAACCCAGCATGTCGTATATTGGTAGATGTAGCTTCAAATAGATCTATCACATTAAAGTCACTCAATGAAGTTGATGAATTATATGAGACGATGGCAGCCAACAATGCATTATAGTCTTCCGAAAGATCCACACATAAGAAGCACACAGGTCTACATGATGTGGATGCTTTTTCGACATTATCAGCACATATGTTAGATTTGGGGAAGAAGGTGATAGATCATTTGATTACGATAAATTCAACAAAAGTAGAGCAAACAAAATATTTGATTTGTGGTATATGTGGTGGAGCTCACAATAGTGGTGAATGCCACGTGACATCTCAAGAGATAGATGAAGTTAACTATGCACAAAATTATCAATACCAACAAAACAATTCATTCAACAATACATACAACCCAAGTTGGCATAATCACCCTAACTTCTTCTGGAGCAACAACCAAAATAATCAACAGCAACCTCCCCTTGGTTTTCAACAGCAAGATAAAAAATCGTCTCTAGAAGATATCTTGAGTAAATTTATACAGAAGACCGACCAGTAAATGGAAAAGATCGAAATGTCCTTGCAAAATCATTCGTAGTCATAAAGAGGTAGGAAACTCAAATAGGTCAGTTGGCCTGTACTATCTCAGAAAAACTACAAGAAACTCTACCTAGCAATACATAAACTAATCCAAAAGAACATGTGCAAGCAATTAAGCCAAAAAGTGGGGTACAATTGCCTGAAATTATAGTAAAAAGACAAGCATCAGAGACAAATAAAGTGTCTAGTTCAGATGAGGAGCAAGTGGAAGGATCTGAAAAGTCAACTGAGAAAAATTTGAGGGTCGAGAATTGAAATAACTTATAACTTCATAATATGATGCTTAATTCTTCATTGACACACACACACACACACACATGTCTGTTTTACATTGAAAAAATATATTTTAATTTCTGTATTGTGATTTTGAAGTTGTGATTAGATTCAATATTATGATTCCAATCCTGAATTAAAAGGCCAAGTTAGCTGGGTAAATCTTTTTGCATTGCTTGATTGACTAGCCATCAATTAGGTAATCAGTATTGCATGTTTATGTGTTTTTTAGGTTTTAGTTTTGTTTGAGGAAAAACAAAAAGTCAAGTTTGGGGTGTGATAAGTGTAGTTTTTATAATTACTCGAGGCGCTAAATCGTGAAATTTTGTTGTCTTTTCAATAAAATTCTACCTAATTTATGTTAAATTGTATTTTGTAGGTGAAACTGTGTTTAATGGAGAATTGAAGAAAATAATGTAAAAATAGTCAAAGAATGGAAAAATTCATATTACGAGGACTTGGAAGCAAGCAATTAATTGGGCCTCAATTTAGATTTCTCATTGGATACAAAATTTGGCGATTTGAAATTAAATATATAAACAAAGATAACATTGGGTTGAAATTTAGAAAAGAGGCTCGTTTGCTTTGACACACACACACACATAAGTGGTCGGCAGTTGGAGGACATGTAGCACAGAGAAAAAAAGCAGGAAAAGTCAGGAAAGAAGAGTCAAATGGAGAAAAAGACAAAAAAAAAAAAAAAAAAAAAGAAGAAGAAGAAGAAGAAAATGAGGCAGATTCACGTTTCACCAAAAATTTTCGCGTTTCCTCAATTTTTGGTAATGTCTTTCCACTTTTGCGTATTTAAATTCAATATTATGAGTGGCTAAATATTTTTATTATTAGGATTGATGATGTAGTTTAATGTTTTTATTGTATGTTTAATTTCAAGATTTTCATGCCATTTTAATACTTGTTAATTAATTATTGTGAGTTTAATGCTTTAATTGTTTCAAAAATTAATTGATTTAGGGATAATACTGAGACCAAGAGGTGATGTATAATTCTAGTTTGTGCAATAATTGACATAGACATTATAAAAGATTGAGAGATAATTATAAAATACGCGATATTTGTTGAATTCCTATAGATTAATGCATTTAGATGTGTGTGAATCTACGTAGAGATATAGTATGTTCGTGCATATAAATAGAATTAGTGTTGCTCATGAGAGATCACTAAATACAATATGTAAATTCGATCGTTGACACATATGAAAAATGGTTGAATAAATTGAAATTAAATGTATGATAAATAACCTAAGTGAAATCGAAAATCCTAACTATCCAATCACATAATCTTATTTGACTTCGTTATTTTATTTATTAGAATTTCGCTTAGGAAATAAAATTTGATTTGATCATTAGTTATTATTTTAGTTTAAATTGAAGTTAGATTAATTTAAAACTTTATAGTAAATAGTAGTATCTATGGAACAATACTCGGACTTAATAAATTCACTTTATTACTTATCACGATCCGTACACTTGTGAAATTTCACGAACACTGCCCACAACTTGCTTGCGTGCATGTTGAGCTTTCCGCTCAAGTTGTGCGCCCGAATGCTGCCTGTAACTCATTACTTTCAGGCTAGGCAATCCGCCCATGACGTTCACCATGTGAATGTCAAACAGAATACCAACCCACATTGCCCTGCTTCTGTTGGTCAATTAAGCAACCAACACAAGCCCTCCCTACACACATTACAAGGCATTGGCATTGGCCATTATCTCATAGCCATTGCTCATCTCATGGGGCTAACATACGCCCTCTAGCCACTTTTATGATAACCTAGTTGGTATCTCCTTAAATAACATGGATATAACAAACTTTGATTATTACCAGCCAAGGCTTTAGAAATTGTGAGGAAAGAAAGATCAAACTTGAAGCTTTTCAGCCAGTATCGAAGAACCTTATCAAATTATGCAAGACTCCTTAAACCGTATTGAAGATAGTTTAATCAAGTCTTACTGTAGAATTGACAGATACAAAACCATTCCATGACCGTCTGTGTGCACTTTCCTAAAAGGGATTGAGAGAAATTGATTCCACTAGAAAGATGGTGTAATAAGATTTTTCAAAGTTTTTGGGTATTTAATAAATGGAACCGTCGGGTCCAAATATAATTATGGAATCGTTCATATTCAGTTCGATTCGGTTCTGTTCGGTTTAGTACCATAATTAGATTTTTTAACATTTACAGCAACACTACATAAATACAACTAATAACATGTTCATTCGCAACTTTTACAAATTAACATAGCTCAATTTAAAAATATATAAATAACAACATGTTCAATAAAATTAATTCAATGTATATAAATATCAAAAAGTAGATACTAATATTAAAATATCGGTGATCCATATCAATAATTCATTTGCTTCAAACAGCCTGCATAAAGAATTGAGTTTATACGGGAATGATCGTACTGTTGCTTATCAAATGAAATTGGAATGGAAAGGGGAAGAATAAGGCCCAGATGTTAGGCTAACAAAAAATTTATTTGGGTGGACTTGGCTGGTTTGTTTAATAAATTTGCTAGTTTGTTTAGAAAAAAATAAAATAATTTAATTAATTCAATATAAAAAATTTAAAAAATTATTTAGATTTGGTTCTTGGTCTAGAACCGAGAACTGACCCAAACCTATCGGTTGTCAATTTAGATACTCGTTCGGGTATTTAACTTATGAAGAACCGCTTAGTTCGGGTTCAGTTCGGTTCGATTGGGTTCGCGAGTTTTGTCCAGCCCTAAAATTTATAGATCTTTATATGAAGCAAAATGGTATATCTTGAAGTTAAAGGCTGCCACCGTGTATCTTTTAACCTTTCTTTCCTTCACATCCTCTAGTCTGAAGCTCAAATTTGATAATTTGGAACTTCACATATGGATTAGAAGAGCAAGAAATGGAGAACCTCCAATTTACTTATTTAAATTGGAGTACATATTTGGTACTTGTTTATCTAATTTGTGGCTGAATAAAGTTTTCCCAGAACTCTAGAGTTTCTATCCATCAGATCAAATAAAGGTAGTGGCGGAGGGTAGGGGGCCTGGACCCCCCCCCCCAACCAATTTTGAAATTAAAAATTTGAATTTTTTTTAAGATTTTTGTATTTACCATTTTGTATTTGAAAAAGCCTTTCATGAATTTCATAATGTGCATTTTTCTTGGAGTACTGAGATTTTAGGTTCTCTAAGTATTTGAGTGTCTATGTGAAAGACCTTTTATTATAGGGGAAGACAATACTTTAAACCCGTTGACAGATATTAACTGAACGAGAATGCTTAAATTTTGGATTCTTTAGCTATAAAAACTAAAATGCATTATGCATATATGCATAAGTCTTAACTTCTAATTTTGAAGTTTGAACCAATAGATTTGTAAGCGATCAGAAAATAATTGTCGATTATCGGCATATCTCCATGAAAGCATTACAATCTTTTAAATTTTTAACTAATGTGCATTAATTTATGTTCCTTTGTTTTCTTTCTCCATCACAAAGTACCAACTTCACTCATTTTAACAGATAATGTTTCAAAAAAAAATTCTGGGACCCCCTACTTCGACGGGTTGGGTCCGCCCCTGAATAAAGGAAATAGGTTATTTGAATATATACCTGATTTCATTTACGTCCCTCAGTGTAAAATAGGAAGCGTTTTGACTTCTAAATTTTTGGTCTCAGGGGGTAGCAAAGAAGGTGGGTGAAGCTATAGCAAAGTCCTATCTTGAAAAAAGAATTACCAAGGTGACTTCTGACAGAGGGGGTTACCCCTATCAGGGACTATTAACTAAAATAACTACCTTGCACATTCAGCTAAGAAGCATCCAGCTCACCTACTAGCTGGATCATTGCATCAACAACTTTCTTCCTCTCTCTTGCAACACTAATACAGTTACATTTGTAATGCTAGCATTCAGTTTTGTTGTAAAATATTCTAGACAAGATCCACCAATTTAGGAACCAACCAACAATTGTCCTTTCTAGATTATTCTTTGAATACCTTATTGTATTATATAATCCTTACGGTTGTGATGAATATAGTAAAAAGGCAAATTATAAAAAAAAAGGCAAATTATATTTTTCTATCTTCTCTAAAAGTTTAACTTGGTATCAGAGCCTGTGACAATGGCAAATGCCAGCAACACTCCTCTAAATGTCCCTGCACCTGCCTCAATTTCCAGCAGCAACTCCTCGCCTTTTGGTGTTAATCTCACTCAAGTTGTTTCAGTCAAGTTGGACAAGAACAACTTCTTGCTGTGGAAGAACATGATACTACCAATCATATGAGGTCATAACCTTGAAGGTTACATTCTAGAGACAAAGTTGTGTCCTCGGGAATTCATTGGCAGTCAAGTAAATGGTAAAGCAGGTTCCACCATTGAGATGATCAAAAACCCAGAATACAGTCAATGGACAATTGCTTATGGGTTGGCTATATTTCTCAATGACTCCAGACATTGCAATGAGGGTTATGGGTGCTACAAACTCAACATAGCTTTGGACAACCATTGAGGAAAGCTATGGAGTGCAAAATCGGTCTATAATTACCTTTCTTACTGGTGAACTACAGAAATCAAGGAAAGGTACAATGAATGTTGATCAATACTTAAACAAAGTGAAGCAACTTGCAGACAACTTAGAAATTGTTGGGAAAATTGTGACTCATTCAGACTTAGTCACTCAAGTTCTGGCAGGATTAGATGATGACTATACTCCTATTGTTGTTCAGATTAATAGCAGATATTATATATCTTGGGGAGAGATGCAATCTACGCTCATGACTTATGAAAGCAGGTTAGAACATCTCAATTCTCTAAGAAATGACATGGGTGAAATCAATATCAATCAGACCTCAGCCAACTTCTCCCAAAGGTCTGGATCAAATCACCATGGTTTCAGGTCCTATAGGCCAAGTTTTAGAGGAAGGTTTACCAGTTTTAGCAGCCATAGAGGTGGGAGAAGAGACAGAAACAGAGCAGGCAACTCCTACGGTGGCAATGTTAACTCCTATGGTGGTGGTGATAGACCAATCTGTCAAGTCTGTGGAAAAATTGGTCACAAAACCAATATATACAACTTCATATACGATGATAGGTATAATGGAGTGCCACCAAATCAAAGATCCAGTTACAATACCTCTCCCACAGCACTGATTGCATCTCTCAGCCTTGTTAATGACCCAGCATGGTACGCATACACTGGAGCCAGCAATCACATAACCTCAGACAAAGAGAACCTCACCACAGCCAATAAGTATGCTGGTAAGGAGAAAATCATGGTAGGAGATGGAAGTAAGTTGCATATATCTCATTTTGGCATCACTCACGTTCCAGTTTTGAATGATAAAGTTTTGATTTTAGATAAACTTCTTCATGTACCTGAAATTAAGAAAAACCTCATAAGTGTCTCTAAACTAACCTCAAACAATGATGTTTTCATGGAGTTTCATACTGACTGCTGTTTTGTCAAGGACAAATTCACGAAGGAGGTCATCATGCAAGGGAAGCTTAAAGAAGGATTATGATTTTCCTCACTAAATTACCAAGAGTTCCACTCAAGAGTCAGTCTTTACAAATAAACTCTTCTACAGCCTATCTTCTAGTAGTCCTAGTCATGAGTCTTTTAATTCCACAAGTGATGTATGGAGGCTTAGTCATTCCTCTAATCAGGCAATAACTGAAGTTCTCAAAATTTGTAATCTCAAAATTAAAGAAAATGACATCAGATCTTTCTGCAGTGCTTGTCAACTAGGAAAATCTCATTTGCTACTCTTTCCCTTATCGTTATCACATGCCAAAGGTCCATTAGACCTTTTATTCACAGAAATTTGGGGACAAGCTCCTATCCTATCTACCTCTGGTTTCAAATATTACATATCGTTCCTTGATGATTTTAGTAGACGTACATGGATTTATCCATTAAAACATAAATCTGAAGCTTTAAGTGTTTTCATTCAATTCAAAAGACTTGTTGAAAATAAACTAGGTTGCAAAATAAAGACCTTACAGGTTGATTGGGGTGGTGAATATAAAGTCTTCTCAAAGTACCTGAACCAAGAAAGTGTTGAATTCAGGCACCCATGTCCATATACCTCAGCTCAAAACGGTAGGGTCGAAAGAAAACACAGGCAAGTGACTAAAACAGGTCTTACGTTGTTAGCCCAAGCCAAAATGCCCTTAAGATACTGGTGGAAAGCTTTCCAAACTGCTACATACCTTATAAATAGGTTACCAACACTAACTCTTAAGGGAAAATCACCATATCAGACCCTGTTCAACAGAGAACCCAATTACCAAGCACTAAAGGTTTTTGGTTGTGCATGCTATCCCTGCCTAAGGCCTTACCAGAACCACAAATTCAGTTTTCACTTAACCAAGTGTACCTTCATTGGTTATAGTGAGTCTCACAAGGGCTGTAAGTGTCTAAGTTCAACTGGGAGACTGTACATTTCAAGGCATGTCATATTCAATGAGCTAGAATTTCCCTTCGAGTCCTTAACTTCAAGAAAAATTCAATCAGAACCAATAGTGACAGAAACCATAGTGTCATGCTTTCAATTTCCAAGAGAGTCAAATCAAATAACACCTACTTCAAGTCCAACTGTTTCTAATCACTCTGAAGCTGCTCAAGCTGAACATCACTTTCTTTCTGAATCAAATGACATTTAGCATGATAATTTACAACATGGTGATTTTCAAAGTGATGCTGAAACAGAGCCTGCAACACTTGAATTAAATGTGCCACAGATAAATGAATCTCCTCTACAATCACATGAAAACAGAATTGCAGAAGTAAATCAACATAGAACAAAAAATCAGGTAGGACATCCTATGATCACTAGAGCAAAAGCTGGAGTATTTAAACCAAAGGTCTATCTTAATAGACTAGCTAAAAATCGATCAGAACCTAAGAATATGGCAGAAGCTTTGTTAAGTGATGATTGGAAGAAGAGTTAATGCTTTGACAAAGGCTAAAACTTGGGAACTTGTACCCCCTTTACCAGAATACAACATTGTAGGCAACAAATGGGTTTTCAAACTCAAGCCAAACGCAGATGGCTCAGTGCAAAGGTTCAAGGCCAGGCTCGTACCTAAGGGATTTCATCAAACACTTGGTATTGATTTCTCTGAAACTTTTAGTCATGTGATGAAGCCTTCAACTCTTAGAATTATACTCACCTTGGCTGTCACAAAGGAGTGGATGATTAGACAGGTTGACATCAATAATGCTTTTCTCAATGGAGAGCTTGAAGAAACTGTCTTCATGGATCAACGTGAGGGATTTATCGATGAATTAAAGCCTAATCATGTTTGTAAATTGAACAAAGCACTCTATGGTTTGAAGCAGGCACCCAGAGCTTGGAATGAGAAATTGAAGACTACACTTTTAAGCTGGAAGTTTAAGCAATCAGTGGCTGATACCTCGCTCTTTTACTTGAAGAATGACATTCAAATAATTTTTGTTTTTATATATGTTGATGATATTATGATTACGGGCAATGATATAGATCTACTGCAGCAATTCATAACGAATCTGAACAGAATTTGCATTGAAAGACATGGGAAGGCTGAATAATTTTCTTGGAGTTGAAGTACTATGGCATAACTCTGGAATTCATCTTACTCAAACTAAATACATTGCTGACCTACTTGAAAGGTTTGAGTTGTAAAATGAAAAGCCTTGTATTACACCTATTCCAGTTGGTAAATTGATGTCCAAGACTGAGGGCGAACCATTGAAGAACCCAATAGTTTATAGGAGTGTTGTAGGTGGCTTGCAATACCTTCAGTATACTAGGCTTGATATTACCTTTGCTGTGAACAAGTTAAGTCCGTTCTTGCAAACTCCAACTTCATCTCACTGGCAAGCATTGAAGAGAGTCTTCAGGTACCTCAAAGGAACAAGTAATGATGGACTATGGATTCAGAGAAGTGATAGACTCACCTTGAATGGCTATTCAGACGCGGACGGGGCATCCTGCTCTGATGATAGAAGATCAACGTCTGGGTATTGTGTGTACTTGGGTTATAACTTGATAAGATGGTCTTCCAAGAAACAACATGTTGTAGCCCACTCAAGTATTGAATTAAAATATAGAGCACTTGCCTCTACTGCTTTAGAAATACCGTGGATTTAGTCGTTATTCCAAGAACTTGAATGGCCTCTGGATGATGTTCCAATTGTTTGGTGTGACAATATAAATGCAGGAGCCTTGGCAGCCAATCCAATATACCATGCTAGAACAAAACATATAGAGCTGGATGTGCATTTTATCAGAGATTAGGTGATTGCAAAGCAGCTACTAGTGAAGTACATCCCTACCTCAGATCAGATTGCTGACTTGTTAACTAAATGACTAAGCCATTCTAGATTTCTCTTCTTAAAGGACAAGTTGGGAGTACCTTGGTACCTTCCAGCTTGAGGAAGGGTGTTAACTAAAATAACTACCTTGCACATTCAGCCCCACATCGGCTAAGAAGCATTCAGCTCACCTACCAGCTGGATCATTGCATCAGCAGCTTTCTCCCTCTCTCTTGCAACACTGATATGGTTACATTTGTAATGCTAGCACTCAATTTTGTTGTAAAATATTCTAGGCAAGATCCACCAATATAGGAACCAACCATAGCTGTCCTTTCTAGATTATTCTTTGAATACCTCATTGTATTATATAATCCTTACGATTGTGATGAATATAGTAAAAAGGCAAATTATATTTTTCTATCTTCTCTAAAAGTTTAACTTGGACAGATTGAAGCCCTTGCGGATGTTACTAGGGAGCATGGTCTGCTGTTTTGAAACTGTGGCAATTAGTTTTTATAAGAAATGGAAGTGAAGAATATATATGAAAAACAAGCTGATTATGCAGCAAGAAAGCAGCTGAACTTTGTATTAAAAATAATAGAGTTGCAATGTATATTTTGTATATGTTATTCCATTCACCTCTTACATCAATATATATACAGCAGGAAAGAATGATCTAGAACCATTACAAAAGATAACAAACTTGGCAGGAAATAAAAACTATCTAACAAAGAATTTTACAGCAGAGCAAAACAGAAAACGTGTCCTCCATGTGCATTTCTTGAATGGACGTTTCTGCCCCTCAGAATTCTCTCTTTGCTGATCATCAGGTTGTTCCTTCTTCCTTCATTTTTGCTTCATATTTCAATACTCCCCCGCAAGATGGAGAGTGGATATTAACAACTCCCATCTTGTCCATATGTTGATAAAGCTGTGATGAACTTAATGACTTTGTTAAGATGTCAGCAACTTGGTAATTACTACTAAGGTGCTTAGTAACAACGTTCCCTTCTTGAATCTTGTCCCTTATCAAGTGGCAATCCAGCTCAATGTGTTTAGTCCTTTCATGAAAAACTGGGTTTGCCGCTATGTGAAGAGCAAATTTGTTGTCACAGAATAGGTTAGCAGCTTGAGGATGTTCAATTTTCAAATCCTTGAATAAGTACCTAAGCCAAGTAAGTTCACAGCAAGCATTTGCCATTGCCCTGTACTCCGCTTCAGCTGAAGACCTGGATACTGTACTTTGCTTCTTTGATTTCCAAGAAATTAATGACTTTCCAAGCATTACACAATATCCTGTGGTGCTCCTTTGTGTATCCTGGCAACCCCCTCCAGTCCGAATAGCTAAAAGCATTAAGTTGTAGTTCTGAATTGATAGGAAATAGCAGGCCTTGCCCTGGAGCTCCCTTTATGTACCTTAATACTTTATTTGCAGCTTTTAAATGTGAGGTTCGATGGTCATTGATGAATTGGCTTAGTAGTTGCACTGAGTATGATAGGTCTGGTCTTGTGATTGTTAAATATAACAACCTCCCAACAAGTCTCCTATACAAAGTAGGATCAGTGAGCTTTTCTCCATCTGTCTTAGACAATTTCATGTTCTGATCTAAAGGGATTTTTGTTGGCACGCACCCTATTGTTCCAGAGTCTGATAGAATATCCAGAGCATACTTTCGTTGATTGATATGAATACCTTTATCAGACCTTGCCACTTCAATTCCCAGAAAATACTTCAATGTCCCCAGGTCTTTGATCTTGAATCTGTCATTAAGTATGCCTTTAAGTGAGTTGATGATGCTCATGTCATTGCTGGCTATAATTATATCGTCCACATAGACAAGAATGGCAGTGAATGAACCCTTATCAGCCTTTGTAAATAGGCTGTAATCTGCCCTTGATTGAGTGAAATCCTGCTCAATAATGAAGGTTGAAAGTTTGGAGTACCATTGTCTAGACGCTTGCTTAAGCCCATATATACTTTTCGACAGTTTGCACACTTTTGAATTCCCTGCATCTGGATGGTTAGGAGGCATATCCATGTATACTTCCTCATCTAGATCTCCATGCAAAAATGCATTATTTACATCAAATTGATGTAAATACCATCCCTTTATTGCTGCAATGGCAAGTAAGGTCCTGACCGTCACCATCTTTGCCACAGGTGAAAAGGTTTCATGGTAGTCTAAACCTTATAACTGTGTATACCCCTTTGCCACGAGCCTAGCCTTGTATCTTTCAATGCTTCCATCTGCCTTATACTTCACTTTGAATACCCATTTGCAGCCAATAGGTCTCTTGTTAGGGGGAAGATCTGTCACAGCCCAAGTGTTATTCATCTCTAAAGCAGCAATTTCATTTTTCATGGCTTTACACCAGTCAGTTGAGGCTAGTGCTTCTTGGTATGATTTAGGTTCAGTGTGTGTAGTTATGGAGGTTATGAAGGCTTTGTGTTTGTCTGATAATTTATGGTTTGATATGGTAGTACTCAGAGGGAAAAACTTACCTGGAGTGTGAAGGCCGTTGTCCCTTTCCAATTCCTGCGATGGGTGAAATGAGGCTTGCTGACATATATATTCCTTCAGATAAATAGGTGTCTTCTTGACTCTTGAGGATGTGCGTGTTGGTTGGTGATTAATTATGGTGTTATCAGGTGACTCTTGTTGAGGTTCTTGAGAGTTAGATGATAAAGGGGACTCTACAGGATAGTTGTTCGATTCATGGATAGAATCAATGTCTTCATTACAAGCTCCATCTCTTATCAGTTTATCAGTGGTATTAATAGGAGAAGAATGGATAGTTCTATCTTCCATCATTTCATCAGTGATAAAAGGGGGATGAGTATGGTGTTCAACTTCAAAGACATTGGGATTGGATTGTGGAGATCTCATGTTATTACTTTCAGATTCACCACAGTTCTTGTAAGGAAATTGATCTTCATAGAACATAACATTTCTGGAGATGAAGATCTTTTTGGATTCAAAATCAAGAAGTTTGTATCCCTTTATTCCAAAAGGGTATCCTAAAAACGTGCATTTCCTTGCTCTTGGTTCGAACTTAGTTCTGTGACTCGCTAGTGTTGTAGCGAAAGCAAGGCATCCAAAATTTCTAAGATGTGAATAGCTTGGCTTGTGTTTAAATAAGAGCTCAAAAGGAGTCTTATTTTGGAGCAAAAGTGAAGGAGTTCTGTTTATCAGATAGACGGCCGTAAGGACACAATCATTCCAGTATTTCATGGGAATGGAACTTTGAATTTTTAAGGCTCTGGCAACATTGAGAATATGTTGATGTTTTCTCTCCACTATGGCATTTTGTTGTGGTGTTTCGACACACGTTTTCTGGTGGATAATTCCATTTTTATGATAGTATTCCTTCATTTCAAATTCCCCTCCGTTGTCTGTCCTAATTACCTTAATTTTAGTCTGAAATTGGGTGTTAATAAGGGCACAAAAACCTTGCAAGGCTGCAGTAGCATCAGATTTTGCTTTTAACATGTAGACCCAAGTGCATCTACTAAAATCATCAACTATGGAAAGAAAATATTTCGATCCATCGTAACTAATTTTAGTGCAAGGACCCCAAAGGTCACAATGTATGAGATCAAAAATTTTATTTGATTTATGATGACTGATGGAGAAAGATAGTTTATGCATTTTAGCCAAAGGACAGATAAGACACGGTTCCTTAACAAGCTTAGGATTGTGATCAACATTCAGAAAATCTAATCTAGAGTAGGAAGGATGCCCCAGCCTATAATGCCAGAGATCAAAATTTCTGTTTCTAGTAGATATAGTTGCAGACACAGGGGTTTTGTTTGAGATGGAAGAGAAAGCTTCTGTTAGTGCTGTAGAAAGAACTCGAGACTGCACCAGATGATATAGTCCTTGCCTCATTTCACCCATTCCAGTCATTTTCAAGGTCGAAAGGTCCTGCACAAAGCATTTTTCAGGAAAAAATATTAAACAACAATTTGATGCTTTCGTTAACTCTCTAACAGATATGAGGTTGAATGTGAAGGATGGTACACAGAGAACGTTGTTTAAGATCAACTTCTCTGTGACCTTGACAGTCCCTGTGTGTGTGACATTAGCTATATTTCCATTTGGAAGGGAAACTGAGTAAGTTACTTTAGTTGGAGGGCAGCTATAAAATGAAGTGTAACAGACCATATGGTCTGTTGCTCATGTGTCAATCACCCATGATGTGCTAAGACTCTTACTAGTTTTTGTACCATGGGCTGATAAGCAAGATAAAATACCAGAAAGTTTGTGAGTTTGTGCGTCTGAAGGGGTGATGTTAGTGAGGGCTTTGTTATTTTGTGACTGTAATAAAGCCAGAATCGGAGCATGCTGCTCCTGGGTGAACGTACTTTGGTTACTGTCAGTATCTCCTTGTCCTTGCAAAGAAACTAGGCTAGCATAGGTATTTCCCTTTCCATATAGCCTGTGTCCAGGAGGGTATCCATGAACTTTGTAGCACTTCTCTACTGAATGTCCTGTCATGTGACAATGGTTACAAAATGATTTGTTGGGATTGGCCTTAGTGAACCTTTCTAGTGAGTGTCCAGCCATCTTGCAGAAAGTGCAATAATACTTTCTCAATCCCTGCCTTGTTGAGCTGTAAGAGCCTCCTCTGGTTGCAAATGCCATAGAGTCTGGAGCAGAAGTGTTCATTGAGATCTGCCTCATTTTCTCCTCTTGCTGAATTATAGAGTAGACTTCATTCAAGGTAGGGAAAGGTTTGATCAAGAGGATTTGAGCCTTAATCGCCTTGTATGAGTCACTTAGCCCCATTAGGAACCTCATTACCCAGTCCCTCTGCTGGTTCTCGATGACTGACTTAAAGCCCCCACAGTTGCAGTTGGGGATGGATTCATAGTTCATTAATTCATCAAGAAGTGTTTTATACTTTGAGAAGTATATACTTACACTATCTTCTTCTTGCATCAGGGTAGCAATGGATTGTTTCACTTCATAGATCCATGGGGCATTTTGCTGTCCCAGTTGATGCTCCAGGTCCAACCAGAGTTCACGGGCAGTGTCAGCATAGAGTGTTCGAGGCTTAATATCAGTAGATATAGTGTTTTGCAACCAAGCAATTACAATATCATTGCACCGTAGCCAATGTTCCGTCAAAAAATTGTTGGAATCTCCTGGTTCAGATATGCTTCCATCAACGAACCCAAGTTTGTTTTTAATTCGAAGTGCTCTTTTAATAGATCTTGCCCAAGCATAATAGTTGGTGTTATCCAGTACATGAGTGACCAGTATGGCACCTGAGTTGTCGTTCCCACCAATGTAGTAAGGGCTGCTGGAATTGGTAGGATCATTAAGGTGAATATTTGATATTGAATTGGCATTTGAACTTTGCTCAATGTTGGCATTCTGGTTTGTTGTTTCCACAGTGGTATTTTGATTATCAGCCATAGTTTGTGGCTCTGATACCATATAAGAAATGAAAGTGAAGAATGTATATGAAAACTAAGCTGATTATGCAACCGGAAAGCAGCTGAACTTTGTATTGAAAACAATAGAGTTGCAATGAATATTTTGTATATTGTTACATTCCATTCACCTCTTACATCAATATATACAGTATGAAAGAATGATCTAGAACCATTACAAGAAAGGATAACAAACTTGGCAGGAAATAAAAACTATCTAACAAGAATTTTACAGCAGAGCAAAAACAGAAAATGTGTCCTCCATGTGCATTTCCTCAATGGACGTTTCTGCCCCCTCAGAATTCTCTCTTTTGCTGATCATCAGGCTGATCCCTCTTCCTTCATTTTTGCTTCATATTTC
>CM032629.1:21525704-21892474 GCA_019097785.1 Fraxinus excelsior | reverse complement strand
TTTAAGAACTTAATTGAAAATTATTGGAATTGAAATAAATGACTTAGAATGATAAAATAAAGTTTAGGGGCTAAATTGGAAATTTATTAAATCTGAAAATAAAACTTTAAGGGCTAAAACAATAACTTTAATAAGTTTAGGGACTAAACTGTAGTTATAATAAAGCTGAAAATAAATGTTAAAAACTGAAATAATAACTTTTATAAGTTTAAGGACTAAACTGTAAATATATAAAAGCTGTAAATAAAATTAAATGACTGAAATAATAACTTATATAAACTAGGGACTAAATTACATAACTTTTAAACTAAAAATAAGAAATTTAAGGGCTGAAATTAAAACATAAACAATTAAGGGACTGAAATAAAATAAACTAAAAACTTGGGGGACTAAAAGGAAATTTTCAAAAATTTAAAAAAATAAAATCCAATTTCTCTTCTCTCTCTCTCATTTACAGAGAGAGAAGAGAAACGAGAGGGAGAGCGACAGGAAGGGGCTTTGCCCCTTCCTCCATTCCCGGTGCCGGCGCCACCGTCGCGGGGTGGCGCCGAAGCTTCGTATGGTGGTGGCCTCGTGTGGAGGCGATCTTTTTTTTTGGTGTACTGCCCGAAAATAAACAAGGCAAAGGAGGCTCGGATTTTCGGGATTTCTTGGTGGAATCGAGTTGGAAAATGATAAGGGAAAGGAGGTAAGTTCTTGGTTCTTCCTATTTCTTGGTTTTTGTGGTGGTTTGAGGTGGATTTGGGGGCTGTTTGATTCGATTGAGGTGTTTTGGGCGACGGGTTGGCAGCGAGTCGACTCTTGGTGGTTGAAGTTTCGGTTTGGGCTTAACTTGGGGTTTTCCTTTGGGGATCTGGTGGCTTGTTTTATGAGTTAGGTTTGGGTGGTGGTGTTGCACGATTTTTGGGCGACGGGTTGGTTGGTTCAGTGGCTATGGCTTTGCTTTCGGGTTTGGGGTGTTGCAGTTGGCTTTGGGTGGTAACTGGGGTGATTCCGGTCGTGAGTTGGAGTTGCAGTTTTTGGTGTTGGTTCGGTGGCTATGGCTTTTTAGTTGGGGCTCGCTGGTTACTAGCTGCAGTTTGGGAGTGATGAAATGGTGGTGGTTTTGCTCTCGGGTTGGAGTTGGGTTTTGAGTAGGGTGTTTGCAGTTGGTGTCTTGCTGTAGCTTGATGAAGGTGGTTTGATTGCTGTTGGTTTGATGTTGGCAGTGGAGTGTTGAGTTAAGGAGATGGTGTGGACGACTGCTTGCTGGAGGTTGGTGGTTTTGTATTGGTTGTTCTTGGTTTGGAGGTGAGGGCAGTGAGTTGTCCTGAGGCTGATGGTGTTGGTGGTGTTACAGGAGTTGATGGTGAACGGCTGCATAGTATTGCAGCTTTGGGAGCTCACTGTTGATGCTAGAAATGGTTGTTCTAGTATCAATGGTGACCCAAAATGGAGTTGAAAGTGTGAGGGAGAAATGGTGTTGATGCTAGAAATTGATGTTCTAGCATCCACATTAATCTCCAAGAATTGAGGAGAAAGGGAGAGAGCTTACCAAGATGGTTGTTGTGTGAGTGTGAGGAGGGAGGGAATGGGTGTCCTCTATGAATAGTGGAAAAATAGGGCACAAATCCCTAGGGAAAACTAATTGGGCCAAAAGGATTGGGCTATAAGAGATTTTCTAGTTGGGGTTGAGTATAATTGGGCTACATGAATATAATATTCGGTTTTGGGCTCATTTAATTGGACTATAATAATTGAATTGGGCTAAGACAAATAGAATTAGACTAATAAAATTGGACCTTAAAGTATAAAGTATTGGACTTATATTAAATTGAACTTTAAATAATTGGGCTTGAATAATTGGGCTTTCGTAATTGGACTTGAAATTAATAAAAATTGGATTTAAATAAAATAATTCGAAATTGATAATAAAATTATTATTCGGGATCGGATTCGATCGAATACATTTGAATTCAATATAATAACGGCTAGACGAACGCGCTTCTCTAAAAATTAGGGTTAACGTTCTAGCGACACGTTTTTTTCGAGAAAACTAATTTATAATAATTAAAAGTTCGCGGTCGCTACAACCTTACCCCCTTAAAATAATTTCGTCCTCGAAATTTAAACTTACTTGATCTAATATATCTGGATACTTAGCCAGAAACTCTTCTTCTTTCTCCCAGGTAGCTTCATCGCTATCCTGTCTACCCCATTGGACTTTGACTAACGGAATCTCTTTGTTTCTTAAGACATGGACTTTTCTTTCTATAATGCACATAGGTGTCTCCTCGTAGGACAGATTCATCTGAATCGAAATAGTCTGAAAATTTACCACGTGACTCGGGTCGTGGATATACTTTCTCAATAGGGAAACGTGAAAAAACGTTGTGTACGGCCGATAGCTCGGGCGGCAATGCCAAACGATAAGCCACGTTACCCACTTTCTCTAATATCTCGAATGGTCCGATAAAGCGGGGTCTTAACTTCCCTCTCTTGCCAAAACGGATAGTTCCTTTCATAGGAGTTACTTTCAAGAATACTTTTTCTCCAATTGTAAACTTCAAGTCTTTTCTCCTTTTATCGGCATAGCTCTTCTGTCTGTCTTGTGCGGCCTTGATCCGCAGTCTGATCTTTTCAATAGCTTCAACGGTCCTTTCAATCAATTATGGACCTAAAATTCTCCTTTCACCTACTTCATCCCAATAGACTGATGATCGACATCGTCGTCCGTAAAGTGCCTCATATGGTGCCATACCAATAGTAGCCTGAAAACTATTATTGTAGGCAAATTCCACTAACGGAAGATGAGTCTCCCAATTTCCACTCAAGTCTAGTACACAAGCTCTAAGCATATCCTCTAGTGTTTGGATTGTGCGTTCAGACGGTCCATCGGTCTGGGGATGGTAAGCAGTACTAAAATTTAATTTAGTACCCATCGCTACTTGTAAACTCTTCCAAAATCTCGATGTAAATCTCGGGTCTCTATCTGAGACAATGGAAGCTGGTACTCCATGAATTCGAACAATCTCTCTAATATACAACTGAGATAACTAATCCACATTGAGAGTCATTCTGATTGGTAGGAAATGAGCTGATTTCGTAAGTCGATCTACGATAACCCAAATAGCGTCATGTCCTTTCACTGATTTCAGTAACCCTGTTACGAAATCCATGGAAATTTTCTCCCATTTCCATTCTGGTATATCCAAAGGATTTAATAATCCTGATGGTCTCTGATGTTCAGCCTTAACTTGCTGACACGTCATGCATCGAGAGACAAACTTTGCAATACAACCCTTCATGTTTCTCCACCAAAAGGTATTGCGTAAATCACGATACATCTTTGTCCCTCCTGGGTGGCATGCATATGGTGCTGAATGAGCTTCTGTCAAAATCTCATTTCTAATAAGCTCATCTTTCGGTACACAGAGACGTCCTCTGAACACAAGTGCTTTATCAGCGGCAATCTCAAAACCTACTCTCTTGCCAGTTCCAACTTCGGATCTGATCTTTTCTAAAAATTTATCTTCGACTTGAGCCGTCACAATCCGACCTCTCAAATCTGGCTTCACGGTCAGATTTGCCAATTTGATAGGTCCTTGGACTGATGGGGCTCGCACTTCGATCCTTAAATTCTGAAAATCTCGGATTAATTGATCTTGCGTCATTCCCAAAACTGATAACTGTCCAGCGTCCTTTCTGCTCAAAGCGTCGGCAACCTTATTTGCTTTACCTGGGTGGTATAGGATGGTGCAGTCATAATCCTTTACCAGCTCTAGCCATCGACGTTGTCGCATGTTTAATTCCTTCTGAGTGAAGAAATACTTGAGGCTCTTGTGATCGGTGTAAATCTCACATTTACTACCGTACAGATAGTGTCGCCAAATCTTAAGAGCGTGCACTACAGCTGCAAGCTCTAAGTCGTGAGTCGGGTAATTCTTCTCATGCGGCTTCAACTGTCTTGAAGCATAGGCGATCACTTTGCCGTTTTGCATCCATAGCAAATACTCTTGCTTTCCATTCTCTTTTCTGGTCCGTGTCTTTCTACTGATTGGAAATTGGAAACTAAACATCATCTCATTCATAACTCAACTTCTCTTAATGATGGTACATAAGTAGGAAGGCATGTATGTCGAACATAAAATGTCAAGCCTACTCTAGATTCTATCACTCTATTCTCCTTCGGTTACACATGATTCGGCATCGGAGAATTCTTCGAGTGCCGGATCAGCGTCCTCTTCTGGGTCTTCCTCGGGGTTTTCCTCGAGTTCATCCCCGGGTACTAGCCCATCTCCTTGCCCAAGTTCGGGCCCGGGCATTGGTTCGGGTTCTGGCTCCCTTTCGGGTGCAACCCCAAAGCGGTACTCAAAATACATGGGCCAGTATGCCACAAATCTCGCACAAAAGGTGTCATATTCCACCTCTACATTAGGTGACACCAATGCATCTATGTATATGTAAAAGATGGATCGATCGACGATCATTAGTCACATAGCCATGCTGTATGGCCCGATCGCGTACGATGTTAAGTTGCTCTATGTGTTGGGCTATAGTCCAATCGAGTTCGGGCCTGAATCGATCGTAATCTCTTGCGGCTTGTTCCGCGTCACTTGGTGCATTTCTACGAATGGGTGCCATGTCCTAAATCAATTATGCAAAGTCCAATTATGTGGGGTTATTGTCTTTCTTAGTTAAAATTACGAGGACGTAAAAATTTAAAAATTCTTGTAAATTATGCACAAACTCGTCTTTCTTTCTTTCTTTCTTTTCTTTCTTTCTTTCTTTTCTTTCTTTCTAATCCGGATACATTTCTTTCTCTTCTTCTAAATCTCGTAAATCGTAAAACATGTATCCGAATAAAATAACATTTAACTTCATAAACTTCTTTTACCTTCGGAGTTGGCGGATCGAATGATGGCAGTGGCAACTTTCAGTAATAATAATAATAAGAAAAATCTCTTTGAAAAATCTCTTTTTTTTTTTTTGAAAATTTGCCAGTCTACAGAAACGCAGACCGGCTCTGATACCAAGCTGTAGCGCCCCGAGTTCTGTTAACCCGGATTGCCACGTCATCTTCTTTTGCCCAAATTTCAAAATCAATTTTCGCGGAAATAACCTAATTTTGAAATCTCATTTGTAATTGAAGAATTGTATTGACAAGTAAACTCATAGAAATTTAAAATTTAAATATCACATTTTAGAAATAGCGGAAAACGACAAAATGTTATCAATATTCGTATACAAAAACTTCAAAGAGATAATAATTTCGATAGTCAAATTTTTCTATGCCACCACTGCCGGATCAATCACGATCGCCTCCGAAGTCTGCAAATATCGTTAAAATAGTAGAGTGAGTATTTCGAAGAAATACTCAGTAGACTCATCGCCGATAATTAATTTACAGAATAATTGAACACATACTTATGCAATATACAACGTGATATCATCATCTTCTTTGGCTCAATTTTTTTGAAAATCATAGGCTCTTTGAAAACATAGGGTGTGGGTAGTCTTTCTCGTGCATTTAAGCACATCATTGGCTTATTTTTTTGAAAATCATAGGCTCTTTGAAAACATAGGGTGTGGGTAGTCTTTCTCGTGCATTCAAGCACATCATTGGCTTATTTTCTTGAAAATCATAGGCTCTTTGAAATCATAGGGTGTTGGTAGTCTTTCTTTCTTGTGCGGATGAAGCACATAAGTTATGGCAAACATAACAATATCATATATCATTCTCATCTTATCTCGTAAGAGATATTCGTCTCTTCTCATGCATTAACGCATATAAGTTATGGCAAGCATAACAACATCATATATCATTCTCATCTTATCTCATCAGAGATTTTCTTCTTTCTCATGCAATTAAGCATATAAGTTATGACAAGCATAACAACATCATATATCTCATATGATAAATTCTCATCTCATGCATTAAAGCATATAAATCACGTAATCCACATAAAGCATGCACTTATAATTTAAACTAATTAATGGTGGCGAGTCTACCTCAATATATCGAGTTTGTGAAAATAGTGCGAGAAGTAGCTTCAATCTCTTAGTGGTCCGTACGTTTCGTCTAGCCAATAGAAAATAAGTTTGAATTAGTATTTCGAACTTTAAAGTTTTTAAAGTGTTGAAATTAAGTTTAAGGACTTAATTGAAAATTATTGGAATTGTAATAAATGGCTAAAAATGATAAAATAAAGTTTATGGGCTAAATTGGAATTTATTAAATCTGAAAATAAAACTTTAAGGGCTAAAATAATAACTTTCATAAGTTTAGGGACTAATCTGTAATTATAATAAATCTGGAAATAAAAGTTAAAAACTGAAATAATAACTTTTAATAGGTTAAGGACTAAACTGTAAATATATAAAAGCTGTAAATAAAATTAAATGGCTGAAATAATAACTTATATAAACTAGGGACTGAAATAACTAAACCTTTAAACTGAAATAGGAAATGTAAGGGCTGAAATTAAAACATAAATAATTAAGGGACTGAAATAAATCAACTAAAAACTTGGGGCTTAAAAGGCAAAATTCAAAATATAAAACATAATTTATATACACATATCACTCTTTCTCGCTCCAAAATTCCAAAATCGAAAGGAGAGAGAGAGAGCAGGGGAAAGGGCAGAGCCCTTCCCCCCGGTCCGGCGGCGCCGGCGAAGGGGCGGCGCCACCGTCTCGTGGTGGCGCCGGGCTTGTGGCGAGTGGGGAGGTGGGCTATTGGCGTGGTTTGGAGGTCGGTCCGAGGCTAGGGATTCGGTTGAGGTAAGTATTGGGTTTTGATTTATTTTCTTGGTTTGGGTTTTGCTTGGGGGTTTTGGGCGATTTGTTCTCGGTCTGGTGGAATTTGGGTGGTTTGACGTGGGTTGGTGGTGGTGCTTGAAGTCTCAGTTTCCTCGATTGTGGAGGTGCCGTGAGCATGAGAGTGGTGTATTGCTCTCGGTTATGGAGGTTAGTTGGGGCTCGTTGGTAAGTTGGAGTTGCAGTTTTGGTGTTGTTACTTGGGGGTGAAAATGGTGAATGGGTGTTCGTGGTCTCGGGTTTGGAGGTTACAGCTACTTTGTCTTGCTGAGTTGGGTAAAGTGAGGTTGGTGGCTATGGCTTTGCTTTCGGGTTTGGAGTTGTGCTCTCGGTTTTGGTGTTTTGGGTTGGAGGTGTTGAAGCTTGGCGTCGTGCAACATGGTGACTGGATGGTGAGGATGTTGGTTTGATGTTGGCAGTGAGTATTGAGTTAAGGAGATGGTGGTGGTCTCGGTTTGTCTTGCAGTGAGCTTGCAGTAGGTTGGTGGTGTTGTGGTGTTGCAGAATTGTTGGTCTCGGTTTTTGAATGGAGTTGCAGTGACATTGCAGTGGATGAAATGTGAACTGCATTGTTCATTGTTGAGTTCACTGTTGATGCTAGAAATGAATTTCCTAGCATCAATGGTGTCTCACATTGGACACATTGAAAAGGAGAGATAGACAAATTTTCTTACCAATTGAATATTGTGTGAGTGAGTGTGAGTGGAGTGGAGTGAGTGGGGTATGAATAGGGGTAGAATTAGGGCACAAATCCCAAAAAAAACTAATTGGGCTGAAAAGTTGGGTTTAGTGATTTTCTAGTTGGACTTGAATAAAATTGGGCTAAGACAAATAGAATTGGACTAATAAAATTGGACCTTAAAGTATAAAGTATTGGACTTATATTAAATTGGATTTTAAATAATTGAGCTTGAATAATTGGGCTTTCGTATTTGGACTTGAAATTAATAAAAATTGGATTTAAATAAAATAATTCGAAATTGATAATAAAATTATTATTCGGGATCGGATTCGATCGAAAACATTTGAATTCAATATAATAACGGCTAGATGAACGCGCTTCTCTAAAAATTAGGGTTAACGTTCTAGCGACACGTTTTTCGAGAAAACTAATTTATAATAATTAAAAGTTCGCGGTCGCTACATAAGCATTACTCAAGAATCAAGCCCCTTAAAAAACTCTTATTTACCTACTAAATAAGATATTAACTCCTTCAACTCATCACCAAGTGATTCCAAGTGATAAAGTGTTAGGTATATAATGTAATGGCAAGTCTGTGAGCAAAAGGGACTATATTTAATATGTTGTAAAATTCAAGGAGTAAGTTGGAAATAGTAGAAATTGAGTTGTATTAGGTCTAGGGTTCGAGAATGGAAAGAAGGAAAAAAAGGACGTCGTAATTTTGCTATTCTATCGCCATGACTTGTCTTGAGAGGCAAAACTGTAATATTGTCGCTAGCCAATTGCCGAACTTCGCTTAAGCGACAACTCGACTCTTGCCTATCGCCCAGCTTTCGCTCGAGCGACAAAGCTTCATGAAAAATTTTAATTCGCGTTGTTAAAGCTTTTTATCCAGTCCATTCAACCCCAAAACCTAAACTATAAATACCAAGCACTTCTAAACGGTTTTTAGAAGGTTGATCATTGAAGAAAACTCATATTGCTTATTATCCTCTTGTTCCAATTCATCTATAAGCTTTCAACCTTCAAAGTTTGATTTGCTCTTGGCAATGAAAACATCAAAACCAATTAATCTAAATACCAAACTACTGCTTCCTACACATGTGTCGAAGTTCTGAAGATCAAGGAGAGGTGACTGGAGTTCTAGTTGTTGAAGAATTTGGAGTTCTTCATTAATCCACAATAGATAGACGAATTCATAAAGCTAGAAGTTGGTGCAAAAGTGCGCAATCCATGAGGGCTTTGAAAACTGCAGTTGGGAGTTGGTGCAGGAGCACAAAATCCTGGAGATATGTGGGAATTGTATCGGGGGGTTAAAAATTACTATGTGTAGTCGAGTCAGATGAACTGTAAGTTATAATTCGTTTATAGTGGACTGTTGACAGGCAAAGTACTTGGAGCTTTTACCCAGTTGGAGTTTCTCCGTGATCATTCGTGGTATTTATTTATTGCTCTTATTAATTGTGGTATTTCAACAAAGGAAAATTGGATTGTTTGATTAATCATCTAGAAATAATTAAAAGTAACTTGTTGCTATTTAATTATTAATTTTTAATTCCGTATAATCACATATTCACCCTCATCAAGGTATAGTTTGGGTCGAACCTCGTTATTTCAGTTGGTATCAGAGCCACATTTCGATTTCTGACCCATAAATTAGTCTAGATGAGACAGTATATATCAGTGCTTCCATTTTTTATGGAAGCAACTATGCCTACTAAAAGGTTAGGATGATAGCCTTTTTAAAATCCTTGGATGAGCGTATCTAGCTTAGTGTGGTGAATGGTTGGACTGCATCTAGTTCTATGGTTAATAATAAAGTAATCCTCACTTCCATTGCTAATTGGACTAGAACAAACTTAGATGATTGTAACTGGAATAGCAATGCCTTACATACCTTATTTATGGCTGTGTTCCCTAAAGATTTTAGAAGAGTATTGATGTGTGAAATTACAAAAGAGGTTTGGGACATCTTAGAAACCACACACGAGGGAACTAAAATCGTTAAGAACTCTAAACTGTAGATGTTGACCTCTAGATTTGAAGAAATTGGAATGAAGGACGATGAATCATTCGATGAATTTTATACAAATCTTAATGATATAGTAAACACGAGTTTCAACCTAGGTGAGAAGATCCTCGAGTCTAAAATTGTTTGAAAATTCTTTAGATCCCTACCTGAAAGGTTTAGACATAATATCACCGCGATTGAAGAAAGTAAGGACTTAGATGTAGTTAAGATAGAGGAACTCATAGGATTTCTTCAAACCTATGAACTTGTCATATCTCAATCGAAAAAGGTTAAATCTATAGCCATGAACACCATTAGGGAAGAAGAGAGTGAGTCCACTTATGTTGAGACCTTTAGGGACTAAGAAATAGCTTATTTTGTTAAAAAATTCCAGAAAGCGATGAAGAATAGGAGAAAGCTTCAAAAATGGAAAAATGATGCCCCTAGTAAATTTTCTAAAGACAAGCATAAGAAGAATAACCATAGGACTTCTAATAAGAAAACCCAGTTAGTCAGATGCCATGATTGTCAATGTTTTGGTCAATATAGGAATGCATGTCCTAATTTGAAAAAAAAAATTGAATAAAGCAAAAGGTAAGGCATTAGCAGTGACTTTGAGTGATGATGAATCAGATTTGAGCGTTTAGAGTGATACCTCTAGTGGTGAGGATGAACAAAATTTTGTGACCTTCACGTCTATAGCTAAGATTGAATTAGATAAGGAAAGTGAAAAGATTGAGAATGAAGAACGTAGTGAAGAATCTAAGAAAGATTCTAAGGATGAGACCGATATTTATAAGTATTATGGAGAGTTATTTGAGGAGAGTCTTAAAATCAAGAAGGTTAATAAAGCCGTACTAAAAAATTAATGAACTTTAAAGAGAGAGATAAGCTTATAGGTGACCTTCACGACTCTTCCAAAAATCTAAGTGAGTTGAAGCTTGTTAATGAGAACTTAGAAGCCAAAGTTGAATCTTTAACAAGTGATCTTGAAAAATCTAATACTCAACTTCATTCCTTTATGAGTGGTACGCAGAAACTCAATAATCTGTTAGGGATGAACAAGACTGCTAGAAATAAGCATGGTCTAGAATACGTTCAAAATGGTAATACTGCTACTGGTGCTTCCGAGACCACATTCGTCCCAACCACCAACATGATTAGGAATACTGCCAATCCTGAACTTAATGGCAAGCATATCTTATGATCGAGGCCTACTAAACAATGTAGGATCAATCATCCTATAAATCGGCAAAAACCTCCTATGTCTGAGCCTAGGTTTATTCCCACCTGTCGCCATTGTGGCATACTGGAACACACAAGACCTAGGTATTGTAAACTTGTGACTAGAAGTAAAAGTCAGGGTATCTCATCCTCGCTAATCAAGTTAGCCATTTGACTGAAATGATAACTCAGTTGACTAGAATCACTTCTACTACTGAGAAGATTTGGGTTAAGAAAATTGATATTCCTAGGTCTGATAATTAGTTGACTTATTAAGTTGCCCACATTGCACTTAAAGCTCAAAATAACTTTATGTGGTATCTAGATAGTGCATGTTCTAGACATATGTGTGGTAGTAAAGCCTTGTTCTCCACTCTCACTGATTGGAATAGCAGTATGGTTACTTTTGGGAATGAGGCTACCGCACCTATTCTAGGAAAAGGTACCATTAATATATCTGGACTATCTGTTATCTCAGATGTGCTTTATATGAAAGGTTTAAAGTCAAACTTGTTAAACATTGGATATGTGTGCTGATTTTGAGGTTGGTTTTGTCTAGAAAAGGTGTACTATGTAAGATTCTACTGGTAATTTGGTTCTCGAAGGTGTAAGAACTTCTGACTATTATTATGGGGTCCTTCCTAATTCAAAATATGTGTGTAATAGTGCCAAGATTGATGTAACGGAATTGTAGCATCAATGCATTGGTTATATGAATTACAAGAGTTTATTTAAACATGCTAAGAAGGAACTTGTTAACAGCTTACCCAAGCTTTAAAATAATTATTACACCTTGTGTGGACCATATCGACAAGGTAAACAAATTAGAGTAAATCATAAAAAAATTTCTAAAATTTTGACAAACAAGTCGCTAGAATTACTCCATATGGACTTAAAGGGACCATCTAGGACAGAGAGTCTTAGTGGTAATTGATATATTTTAGTTGTAGTTGATGATTTCTCTCGATACACACGGATTAAGTTGTTAAGAGAAAAATCCAAGGCTTTTAGTCTTGTCATATCTTTTTGAAAAAGACTTAGAAATGAAAAAGACGTCAAAATATCTAGAATTTGGAATGATCATAGAAGGAAAATAGTTTGAGAACTCTAATTTTGAGAACTTTTGCCTGGAGGAGGGAATTCAGTATGAATTCTCCTCACCGATCACTCTACAACTAAATGGAGTTGTTGAAAGAAAAAATCGTGGGCTTCAAGAAATGGCTAGAGCCATTCTTTATGGTAATGGACTAGCTATACATTTTTTGGGTGAAGCCATCAACATTGCTTATCACGGTGAACAGAGTTTACCTTAGATATCTAAAATTGATAAAACACCCTATGAGATCTAAAATGGTAAAAGACCTACTATAAAGTACTTTCGTATGTTTGTCAACAAGTGCTATATTCTTAGAGATAGGGAGAACTTAAGCAAGTTTGATTCCAAGAGTGATGAAGAAATTTTCCTAGGATACTCTACAAATAGTAGAACCTATCGAGTATAAAATTCTTGTACATGTGTTGTGATGGAGTCTATCAATGTTATGGTAGATGATGCTTATAGTGAGGGAAAATTTGGAGGAAGTATGGAAGAAGTAGATCCTTTGAGTGTAGATCATGTCACGATAACTAAAACTAAAGAAATTTCTATTCCCGATCCCTCACACACTTCTAATGGTTTAGGTATATCCAATGACGAGTCCTCACCTGATAATAGACCTAGACCTCTTAGGGAACCTTCGTCTAGAGTTAAGTCTAATCATCCTACGGTAAATATTATTTGAGATTTAGATGAAGGGATGAGACTTCGTAAGAGGGCTTTAAATAACCTGACATTTGCTAGTTATGTGTCTCATATTGAGCCTAAGAAAGTTGAAGATGCACCTAGTGATGAATTTTGGGTAAATGCGATGTATGATGAGCTAAATCATTTTGTGAGAAACAATGTATTGTGTTTAGTTCCTAGGCCCGATAATACCAATGTTATAGGGACTGAATGGATATTTAAAAATAAAATCGATGATCAAGGTACCATAACTAGAAATAAGGCTAGGTTAGTTACTCAGGGATATACTCAGGTTTAAGGAGTTGAATTTGATGAAACATTTTCCCCGATAGCTCGATTTAATCCATTAGAATACTTCTAGCTGTTGCCTGCTTTAGGATTCAAATTTATCAAATGGATGTCAAAAGTGCTTTCTTGAACGGAACACTTCAGGAAGAAGCCTATGTTGAACAACCTAAATGATTTGTTGATCCTAATTTCCCACATTATGTTTATAAATTAAACAAGCTCCTATAGCTTGGTATGATAGACTAACTGCATATCTCGTGGAACATGATTTTTCTAGAGGTGGTGCAGATAGAACTTTGTTCATTAGACATATTGAGAAAACCATCACCATAGCTCTAATTTATGTCGATGACATAATTTTTGGTTCTCCTATAGATTCTCTTGCTCATGAATTTGTTGAATGTATGAAGCAATAATTTGAGACGAGTATGGTTGGAGAATTGAATTACATTCTTGGTCTCCAAGTTAAACAAACTGATGATAGGTTGTTCATATATCAATCAAAGTACGCTAAAGACCTTGTAGAACATTTTTTACTAGACAGTAAAAAACACACTAGAACCCCCATAAGCACTAGTGTCAAGTTTGGTCATGATACTATAGGTAAGAGTGTTGATCAAACACTATATAGGAGTAAGATATGAAGTTTACCTTATCTCACTGCAAGTAGACCTAACATAGCCTTTATTGTTGGGATATATGCACCCGTTCATGCTTATCCCAAGGAATCCCACCTGAGCGTCGTACAACGTATAATAATATATATCAATGGAACCTTAGATTATAGAATCATGTACCATCGAAACTCTAATCTTGACTTTGCTGGTTATTTTGATGCCGATTGGGCTGGAAATGATGATAGAAAAAGTACTTTTGGAGGATATATTTATGTTGGTAATAATCTTGTAGCTCGGATGAGTAAGAAACAAAATTCTATCTCATTATCTATAACAAAGGTCAAATATATAGCCGCAGGAAGTTGCTGCACTCAACTGCTTTAGATTAAGCAGATGTTGAGTGATTATGGTATTGACCATGGAACTATGACTATGTTTTGTGATGACACTAGTGCCATCAATATTTTCAAAAATCTTGTTCAATACTCTCTAACCAAACATATTGATATACAAAATCATTTTATTCGAGAGCTTGTAGAGACACGTGTTGTAATTCTTGAGCACATCTCTACAGAAAACCAATTAGCTAATCTATTTACCAAACCATTAGATGGTCTACGATTTGAATCTTTAAAAACAGCTATTGGTGTTTGTGTACCTCTTTGATTAGGTACGTCGGTTCATGCTCGTGCGTTAGCATTGTGTGACATTGATTTATGCATACATCATATTTGTTTATTTGTTTACTAGGTAGAAAATTCATTTTTTTTTTACTTTTTTTTGTTTTGTTGTTACTTTGTGTGCTTGGTGCATTCATGCTTTAAGAAAAATGAAAATTTGAAAATAAAAATGTAGGACAATGTTCTTTTACAGCATAATATACAATATACTTGATTTTGTGGGTTATGATCAAGTATGGGTTTAATCGATGAGCTATAAAATAGTTTCCATTGTTGACTTAAGTTATTTATAGAGTACTTATTATACGTTTCTGCATGTACCATCAACACTATACATACTACGATATTGTTAGTAGGACTCTATCGCGTGTGTGAGATTTGGGATAACAATTAATTGTTAGTAAGGTGACTTTGAACATAAATTAACCTTATTTATTAAACATAGTCTCAAGTTTATCCCATGTAGTAAAAAACTCAATATTTTATGTTCTTCTTCGGAGCCTATTTGACTCGAACAACTAATCTTGCGAGGTTTCTCATAACCTGGTGCATATGGTCAACTAACTTAGGTTAATCGGTTTAAAACTCGCTAAATTGGTCATTTTAGTTCATTAATGAAGAAAGCATGCACTTAAGATGAGGAAAATAATAATGAGTTTCAAATATTGAAAGATATAAAAAAAAAAGGAAAAAATTATTTTTGCTCAAATTCAGGGAGAGAAGAAATTTTTCATACAAAATGAGCTTTTCTGTATAGGTTATAATGTGATTTAAATGGTTTGACTTTCATGAGTAGAGGAATAAACTTATTGGCAATGGTGTTTAGCGTGTCTTTTCTCATAAAATTAAAATCTATAGTCCTATTTCTAAAGGATTAGGACACTTTACACATATGTGCCACTTATACAATTTATTCCATATTAACTTAAGTTACGTATGTGGGAAGGATTACTGTCCACTGCTTATACTTATGTATGCTAACAACTGCATTTGTTATTGTATGTTAATTCTCCGTCCTTTGTCATTTGTGACAAAATGGGAGAGTAGTAAACCTTGGTACTTAAAAAGTTGACATTAACATATGGTACTTAAAAAGTAGAAACATTAACATTAAATGTATATAATAGCTAGATTAAGTTTTGATATTTAGTGACATCAATGTTTCTTTGATACGTTGGTTTACATTGATATCGCATCTTAATTTAGCTGGTATGATTTAATGCATCTGATTTTTAGCCGATATGATTTTAATTATGTTTATTCATATTACTAGTTCACGTGCTTTTACATTGGGTATTGAGTTGTTTGTTTGTTTCAGGAAACAAGTTTACAAAGAAAAAGTACAATTTAGTCAAGATAGTTGATTGGATAATAGTAGGTGTTTTGAATCTATTTTGTTTTACTACCTTGACTTTAAATTTACAGTTTTGTCACATAATGCAAAAATGGAGAGTTTGTTAGGTTTTTGATGCAATTGGCAAGTCTATGAACAAAAGGGACTATATTTAATATGTTGTAAAAGTCAATGAGTAAGTTGCAAATAGTAGAAATTGAGTTGTATTAGGTTTAGGGTTCGAGAATGGAAAAAAGGAAAAAACGGTGCCGCAATTTCACTAGACTATAGTCATGACTTGGCTTGAGTGGCAGAAACATTAACATTGTCACTAGCCTGTCATCAGGACTTCGCTTGAGCGACAACCCGTTGCTCGTTCGTCGTCCAGCTTTCGCTCAAGCGAAAAAGTTTCCAGAGAAATTTTAATTCACGATTTTAAGGCTTTTTGTCCATCCCATTCAACCCCAAAACCTAAACTACAAATACCAAATGCCTTTGAACGGTTTTCAGAAGGTTGTTCATTGAAGAAAACTCATATTGCTTATTATCCTCTTGTTCCAATTCATCTATAAGATTTCAACCTTTAAAGTGTGATTTTTCCTTGGCATTGAAAGTATTAAAACCACTTAATCCAAATACAAAACTAATACTTCCTACACATCTATCGAAGTTTGAAGATCAAGGGAATGTGACTGGAGTTCCAGTCATTGAAGAACGTGGAGTTCTTCATTGATCCACAAGAGATAGACAAATTCATATAGCCAGAAGTTGGTGCATAAGTTCCAGTGAATTGTTGATTGACAGAGTGCTCGAAGTTTTTACCCACTTTAAGAGTGTAGATGACAAAGAGGAGGAAAACTTACTTGAATTGATCCGCAAACAAATGGTAGTACATGGCTCAATACATATAACCATACATTGATACATTTTCTACCAACTATTCTACCTACTACCACTACACTTTGCTTGTCTATTGCAACAACTTGTGATCAAACCAAACTAGCCTAACTAATCATCATAACATAAGCTAGACAATGATTAAAAAAAAAAATGTGTGACAAGTCAAGAACCAAAAATACAACTTAGTAACAACAAAAGTGTCACACTTAATTCATCAATTTGGCACTATAAATAATTTATAATGTGTGTTTGAAAAATGTCAATGGCTCTTTTCGTGATTAAAGTTGGCTGCAACTGTTTTGATGTAGAGTTTGTTGGTTTCTTCAAATTTCACTACACCAAAAAATACCATTTGCAACACATAAAAATTAAAAGGCAACATTTGGTAGTTAAATGTGGCTAAAGGGGTCTATCGCAACATTCTAATAAGTAAATGTTGCCATTGTTTAACAAAATTGAGATTTGGCAACATTTTTTAAGTAAATGTTGCTAATATTGCTTTTTTGCAACGTTTTTCAGTGTTGCGAAATTTTTTATTTTTTGCAACATTTTTGTTGCGGAAAACAAAACTTTTCGCAACGTTTTTTAAACATTGCAAAAAACATCTTTTGCAACGTTTTTTAATTGTTACGAAAAAAGAGTCTTTTGCAAGTTTTTTAAACATTGCGAAAGACGTTTTTCACAATTTTTTTTCTTTTTCTTTTCATTTGGCAATGTAAACGTTGCAAAAAATAGATTACAGATTCTCCTCGTCTCCACCTCTCCTCTCTTCTTCCCCCTAATCTCTATCTTCTTCTCCCTAATCTCTATCATCTCCGCCATGATTACAGATTCTCGGTGTTCAAGGCTAATCTGCGCTATGCCAAGCACAACCAGCCGATGGACCCCTTCGCCGTCCATGGTGTCACCAAGTTCTCCGACCTGACACCATCGTACCTGGGGCTCCACAAGCGTTGTCTCTAGCTCCCCATTGACGCTCACAAAGCCCAGTTTTGCCTACCAACGATTTGCCTATGAATATATATCCATTTACAAGTTGGTTTCTTTCTTCAGGTTTGGATTGTGAAGGTTTTGAGGAGAAAGAGTACAAGAGAGATAGTGTGTAGGGTGGTGAGATGGTGGAATTATTAATTGCTAATTAGGTATTTGAGATGGTGGCTTATTAATTGCTAATTAGGAATTTGAGATGGTGGCTTATTAACTGTGCATGCAATTTTATACTTCACCAGGTTGCTAAACGGGTGGGCGCATTTGGAGTATTCTCATCTCATGGCTCGGAGAACCTAAGAACAAATACTTTTGCCCTTAAGGTGAAAAGTTTTTGCGCATCGTTGTTTGATTGTTTTTGTTTACGTGCATTTAATTTATTGATCTCATTAATGAAATTTAATATACATTTTTTTTTTTGTAACCATCCTCTTTGGCTAGTCTTGATTAATTAAAATAATTAATTCTTGATTTTCAAATGTCAGTTTGTTAGATTCCTGGTGAATTTGATTATGTTTATGGTACAACTCTGTTTATTTTAGTTCTGATGGAGTCTAGGAAAATTATTGTTTGTGAATTTAGGTGTCGAGAGAAGCAGAGGAAAGAATCTACCAGACTTCATAGGGTGAATAAAAAATTGAGTGCTATGAACAAGCCGTTGATGGAAGAAAATGATCGTTTTCAGAAGCAGGTATCGCAGCTGGTATGCAAGAATGGATAAATGCGCCACCAATTGCAAATTGTATGTCATTTTCTCGTACTAATTAGTTAACTTGGCTATTTGTTTCTATGTTTTGGATTTGCCCTGTCGATCATTTGTCATCAACTCGTCATAAATTCAGATATGAAATGTTAGGTTAGGATCTTTAGGCTGAGCCTTTCACAACTTTGATACAAAAGATTGTCTGAGTACTAACGAGACATGATTATATCATATTAGAGAACTAGGATTATGACATTAATTGATTCTAAATTCCACGATGTTTTGTTATATTGTTAATATTGACATTTCATTGTTATTTGCATTTGAGCTATCAAAAGGCAGCTCTCTATTCAGAATCCTTCTAATTGGATTTTTTTTCTCCTGAAATAGTGTTGGAACAACCACAAAATGAACTTGAGACCATATTGTTAATGATGAATTTATAATTTGCTTAATATGTTTCACCAAAGGTTTTGGTTGGTGCAAGGAATTTATAGTCCTGTTTCATGAGCAAGATTGGAGGAAATATTAACTAGATTTGAAACACGAAGGGAGACATTTTCATAAATTTTGTAGCTTTAAATGAAATGTTAAAAGATCTTATATTTATTGAAAGTCTCAATTACTTTCAACGTTGATCGGGTAGAAAGATAATTCCTTATAAGTGTAGCACCATTATAGTGTGAAATCTCTTTTATATTTACATCTGAAAATGTTGGCTCTGAGGCAATCAAGTCTTATATTTATACAGGTATCGGTGACAAACATAATTCTAACTCATTTGAGTCTTCTGAAGAATTTGAGCAAAGGATTTTTAGTGATGCTTCCAAGAGTGGTCCAACTTTGAGTTCCTTTTATCAAAAGCTTGATAAGACTGAGAAGGCGCATGACCTCTCTGGGTTTGGATCTAGATTCAATGTTGGAAACAGATCTAATTTCTTGGATGGTCTAGATAAGAGTTTCAATATATTGTCTGATGGCATGGATGACAAATTGAAGAAAGTAGCCACCTACTTCGATTATGATCTTGACGACATAAGTAAAGATGATTAGGCTTCCAAACCAGATATGAATTTCTGGACTAGGAACACTTATGATATCAAGGTATGAATCTTAAAGTGGGATTTGTGAAAGTTATTTTGAATAATGTTTTCTTATATTGCATTTGTGTCTGTGTACTTTCTAGACATCCGTATTATCTATCCTTGAATTTTGATTCAAAGTAACTACTAAGAGTTTGAGAAGACTAGGAAAATATCAATTTGGATTTTCCAAGTGAATTACACGGGCCAAATGTGAATCTTTTAAAACTCTTTGGGTACCCTAATTTTATAAACCCTGGTGTTGAATGATGGGCTGGTATGGTCTGACTGCACATCGCCATGATAGATCATTGTTTGCGAATTACGTGCATCTTATATTTTTTTTCTTTTCTTTACTTGATAAGTATGCTTCTTAAAGTTTGTTTGAAGAAATTCACATATGGTCTTAAAAAAATGTTGTGGTTGTTCCAGCACTATTTCAGGAGAAAAACAGTGTTTGAACAACCATAAAGTAAATTATCTTCATTTTTATCTGTACTTCTTGATTGATCTTTAGTTTCTCTGTCTAGATCTTGTATGTCAAGGACTACTCACCTCGGGGAAAAAATCATCCAAAAAAGGTGAAGACACCAGAAAATGGAGCCGAAGAGAAAATGCCTTTAGTTTGAATTCATAAACAAATTAGTTAGCCAAATGTTGATTTGTGATTTTACTTTCTTTTTGGAAAATTCACGTGTATTGCTTATTGTTTATGAGAATTTTGTATTATCTTATTCAAATACAAAAATATATCTAGAGTTTCTTTTTTATATTATATGGATGGTTTAATTTGCAAAGATCGTGAAATGTTAAATAAAATCAACTTGAATTCATTTGAAATCTTAGTGAAATGCTGATTTTCTATCCCATATCCTAATCTTAACAAAAAAAAAAAAAAAAGTCTACCGCAACGTTTAAAAAACGTTGCAAAAGGGTCTACGGCAACGTTGAAAAACGCTGTAAAATGGTCTATCATAACGCTGAAAAAACGTTGCAAAAGGATCTACCGAAACATTTAAAAAAGATTTTTCGTAACGGTGAATAAACGCTGCAAAAAGTTTCCCTCAACGGCAACACCGACCTTCGCAACACACGATAAAACGCTGCAAAAGGTCTACCGCAGCGTTTTTTGGCCGCTGCAAAATATGTTTTTTGGTGTAGTGTTTCAATGTCGAAGTTCCAGGCTTCGAAAAAATAAATGTCGAATTAGAAGATGAAATGTTGGAAGTGGATGAATACAAGGAGATAATAATCTCGTAGTTGAAGCCATTATTGGAGGGGAAAAAGCTGGAAAGCTGTGTGAATTATTGGGTGACCATTGTTGTAGGAGATGAAGCATTTGACATATGATTACACAAATAAACAAGACTGGGGTGAAAACTTAATAGCATCTGGTTTTATTAGCGATGCTTAGTATCTAGACATTTTAATGGGTGCCTATCTGCAAGTACCAAACTACCAAAAATATTTGCAATAAACCTGAAAAAACTTGGCAACTATTCAAGAAAGAAAATAAAAAAGAGCAATTTTCAAACACACGTGATCTTGATAAATAATTTTCGAACATGAATTTTTTATGAATAATTTGTTTTTAGTTAAACTTTATAGGTAGCTCATGTTTGGTTTGGATAAATTCAATTAAAATTTCAAGTCAAAGTTAACAATTAATTTTAATGATACATTTCACGATACCCACAACTTTTCAACTCTCATTAACTTTTATCAAAATTTGCTAAAAATATTATTTTAGTTTCTACCAAACAAGGGCATAGTGTTTAAATGAATTAACTTAATAAGAGTAATATTATAATGTAATGGAGATGAATATAGCACCTTTTAAAAAAATTTAAATTGTAATAGGTGTAAATTTAGAGTGTGGATATATAGTCCCTACTTGATATAGATTAAAATTAATTTTTTAATAAATTTTGATAAAAAATAATGAAATGTATAATTAAAATTAATAATTTTGCCAATTCAACAATGAATGGACATATAAACTAGTTAATGTGCACAACATACTAATAGGCAATGAAAACAAAAGAATTGATACATTTTTTAATGTACTTTTAACGGTTTCTCCGAGAGAAGGTATATAGTTGGTTATTTGAGAATAGAAGAGACAACTGATTTTATTTTTTATGAACTCTATGTTACTTTATTTAAAGTACACTTAGTTTTTATCAATAAAAATAATCTCTTAGTAAGAATCGAAAATGAGTGTGCAACCAGTTTTCGACCTTCATATATCGAAATTTCTGATGTTTCCCTCCTCATTTGTGTGAATCAGTCCCCCTTTTTCTAGATTAATTGATGTCTGTGCTCACAGGAAACACTTTACAGGTGGGTTACAGGTTCCGGCCGACTGACGAGGAGCTGATTAATCACTTTCTGCGGCTCAAGATAATCGGACTTGAACAAGAAGTTAGTGTTATTCGAGAAATTGATTTGTGCAAATATGAGCCCTGGGACTTACCTGGTAATTGTTAAATTTTCTAAGATAGACTATAAAATTAATTGTTTTTTCTTGGAATTGGAAAAAAAAAAAATTAAAAAAAAAATCAACTTTTTAAATTAGTGCGTGTTGAATTTGATGGATGCTGGAATTACATATATATATTTATGAATGTGCGTTTGTATGTAATTTTGCAGATCTATCTGTGATACGGTCATCTGATGATGAATGGTTCTTCTTCTACTTGAAGGAAAGAAAGTATCAGACTGGGCCGAGATTGAAACGAGTGACAGAAAAAGGCTACTGGAAAGGTACTGGTAAAGATCGCAGCGTAATTTCTAAGAAGGGAGAGAATATTGGGACAAAAAAGACTCTGGTTTACCACTCAGGCCGTGCTGCTGATGGCAACAAGACTAATTGGATAATACACGAATATCATGCCACTGATAAGTTGCTAGATCCAACCACCCATCCCAATCAGGTTAGGATTGTTGATAAGTTTGTGCATTGGTTTTTTCCGCAATATTGTTTTGTCGTGTTATCTGTATTATTTGTCACTTGAGAAAGGAAGTGGGAAAGAACACCTTATCAGTAGTTGTATCTCATCTTACAACTAGAATCCCTCTTTTTTCCGATCCAGTTCCTCCACCACCACAAACCCCAGTTATATTCAGGCATCTACACTTTTTAGTTATTGGGAGAACAAAACAAGGTGAATTAATATAACGATTTGAAAGATACAGGAGCCAAACAAGGTGAATTAATATAACGATTTGAAAATACGGTAATGACCTCAACTGCCTTAACGGGCTGTGTAGATTTATGAATGCAGTAAGTAGAGAATTTTATGATAGTTTTGTTATGCTTGATTACAATTTAATTAATTCACGTGTGACAATTATTTGGTTTATTTTCTCTTTTCCTAATCATCAGTGATTTGATGTTTATATAGGGTGATTTTGTGGTCTGTCGTCTATTTAAAAAGAGTGATCCGAAACAAGATGACATAACTGAAAGCTCAAACAGCAAAGAACAGGAACTGATTGCCACTCCTTTACCTAATGATTGGCAGGACAATGGCCTTGTTGACAAGAGAGAAAGCCACACGTTACCTATTCCGGTGAGTGAAATAACTAACTTCTGCTTCAAGCAAGAATTCTAGTTTTTAACAATGATAAATAGCTTACAGAAAGTTAATCTTTTTCTTCCTTGTGTTTTCTTCAGCCTCACACACATCTTGATTGGAAAATCTTCTTACTGTGTTACATCCACAGATGCCAGAGGAGCTTGAGAATTCTTACCTCTCTAACATCAACATTGATCATAGTGTTATGCCAATTCAACGTGAAACAGATGCTTCTGATATTGATGAATTTTTTAACTCAATTCTTGCGAGTTCAGACGAATGTCCCTATGAAGATTCTGGCATGTACGAAATGTCATTCCTGGAAACAGAAACTCCTAATTATTTTAACCCTCTGGAGTTTAGAAAGTTATATGGCAAATCACAGGTGGAGGTGCCCGGAGGACAGGTAAATGGAAGCTGCCAAGGTTTCTTATGCTTTATTGTTTCTCGAGTTTACTGGACCATAGAACTGCACGAATGACAATATTTTTGGATGCATATTTAGTTGTTGATTGAAAACCATCCATTTTTCGTGTTTTGTTAGCCCCGAGTTGAAACATGTGTTACTTTCGAAATGGCAACCACTGAGCAAAATGAACACAGACTTCCTCATGCTACCAGTGATTACCATCACAGAGACTTGTTGTTTGAAAAAAACAAGCATCTAATGGAGAATATTTTCTCAGCAGTCTCTGCTGGAGATCAAATTCCTAACTTGTCAAATATAGGACAATCAGTTGGTCACAGCAATGTGGTGGGCAGTGGCAGCACTCTTGGAACTGGAAATAAATTGATTACTCACCAACCTCCGAATCGAACAGCTGCCCAAAATTTTGCAGCAGGGGGAACTGCCCCCAGAAGAGTTCGCCTGATGAAGAAATTACAAATTGGATCGATTGACTGTGGCCTGCCTCAACTTGATAGTGAAATAAGCCATGAAGGGGAACCAGCAATAATTGAGGTGATATATTTTCCTTCTGAAATGCATCAACTTTTGGAGTATTCTGAATTTTATTAAAAGGATTTGGTTTGTGCAGGATGATAAATCTACAAATGTGCATACCTCAAAGGATTTGGACGAAACAAATAAGAACAAAGAGCAGATAGCTAACTGCTTGAGCACAAAAGTGATGTCGCTGACTGATTTACAGTGTAAAAGTCGAGTAGATATTGTTTCTGTTAGCTTAAAATGCAGAGTTGAGAATTCAATATCATTATATCCATACATGCCAAAGGTGCTCGTGGTTGCAAGTCTCCTCATTGTGCTCACTGGTTTATGGGGGATGTTTTAAATTATCTAGATTTCAATAAAACTAACTAGAGGAAGAAAGCTATCTTTTTCAGTGTATAGGACTTCTAATGTTAACAATTCTTTCTGGAATTGGTTAACACGATTAGGGTTCTCTAGTGTGTTGTTTTGTGGATACTATCGGGATTGTAAAGTGAGGTCTTTTTGTACAAGTGTTTCCAAAAAAGGAAGGGTATTGTTTTGGAGAAGCTTGGCTTAGTACTCTCTCTCTTTTTTATGGCATAAATTATCGCACCACTGTTGTATTTTTAGTCATCGACTTCTTCTTTATGCCGTTATAATTGTTAAGTTGTGGAGTCTAAGTATTGCCACTTAATGGAGATGGGATGCTAATTGAGTCCGTGGCAAGGTCACCGTGGGTGTTGAAAGGGGGACAGTAAGCCCACCTTCTGTGGGGTGCGTCCCGAAACAAAATTTCATTTTGGATAGTTTAGATATTTATTGTTCTCTGTAAAATTCGATTTAGGAATTTGTGTCCTTGCAAATCTTGATTTTGAAATAATTTATTTTATAAATAGGAAATCGTCATTAAGGTTTTGTATCACCATAATAAAAGAAGAAAAGAAAGAGGTTAGACAAGATAATGTGTGCAATTTTTCCTTATTAAATTCTTTTCATTATAGTAAATAATTGTAGCGATGAAAGAAGACATAATTTCACATTGAGGCACAATTTTATAAATCCTGGATGTTTTTATTTTTATCTTAATTGATTGCTCCCGGTTGAATAGAATTAGTGTTTCTAATTCTCAATGACTGGTATTAGAACTTTTGGTTTTGATTGAGAGAAATGGTTGATGAAGAAGGAATGTTATGTCACTGGGGATTTACATGTTTGATGGAGTAGATTTTTCATTCTAAAGGATGCAGATCCGGGACTATCTATGCAGTAAGAAAGTACACCAACCCCATCTAAACGAAATGTTGGAAGGAATGAAGGACGAGGAATTTAAACTTCTTAATCATTGGATTCTATTCGGCTGACACTATCAATGAATGTTGGTCACAACATGGCGATAGAGAAAATTATGGAGAATTTAACGAAGATATTGTCTTATATGTATGAGAAACCACCTGCATGTAACAAGGTACATTTGATGAAAATTATATACATCGAAGATGGCTGAAAGTGTTCCTGTAGTAGAACATCTCAGTATATTTATTAAAATTTACATTTATCAATTAGTTGGTGTCAGTTGACATTAATGATATCCCAAAAATAACTAACCGGAGGTGAATTGGTTATCAAATTTTTTTCGGAAATCTATCCAAATTTAGATAAGTTATGAATAAATAAATCAATCAAGTAATATGTACAAATATAAAAGCGATAAATAAAAAGGAAGAGATTGTTCAAACGATATAATTGTGGATGCTCGATCCAAAGCAATGATTTACGTCATTTGTTACCAAGCTCTCCGTCATGTGTAAGGCCTTTTCACTAAATTTGATTGAATTATGGTGCAATCCAAAGCCTTACAAAGATTCCGATGACTTGCAACAAAGAGCACTTATCCTTATACAATATTGAACTTTAGTGGACCAATATCCACAAATCTGAAGAGAAATGATTTTACAATTTGGAATTTCTCTCTTAATAATAGATATAAACAAAATAAGTAGAATGTCTCGATTTAATGCTATTAAAAAACCTTGCAATGAATACAAAAAAATGGATGTATATGTAGAGTTCAATGAGTAAAAATATCTGTTGAGCCGGACAAGCAATAGGACGTTCACTTTCGTGTCCGAATGTACAAAACTAGTCGTTGTGTGCCAAGAATCGGAATGGTAGAAAAAGTAATTGTTATAACCGGACGTCCGCATGGACGATCCAAACATTCGGTTGTACCAGACATTCACTACTTGAACCACATGTCTGCATTTTACATGTCTTGTCTGTTTTGGCTTTGTTTGATCTGATGCGAATGTTTTGAATAATGTAGGCTTTTGAAGGATGTTTTCAACTTATTTTTCAAGGTAAGTAATATTGTAAAATGCGATCTTAAGTTTAAATATTAATTTGAAATTCTCGCCTTCGAAAATTATTTATGAAAGCATTTTTATGAAAATGATTTTTCGTGCATTAAGAATATGTTGTAGAGCTTTAATTATTCATTGATGAAGATTGAAGTATTTATACCTTTACAAATGCGTAACAACGTCTAGTCTAAGAACTTCCTTTGGCGTTGGTCTTTTGAAGCTCTTGTCTTGAATGATTTTGACCTGAATGCCCGACTTTCATCTCTATCTTCATTGTGAGTCTAATTTATAATGTGAAAGTCTTGATGGAAATCTTTTTGTCTTTGATCGATCAATATTATATCGAATGCTTTGAAGACATAAATTCAATTGTAGAACCAAAATTAAGGAAAAAGTCTAACATATGTCAACAATTTTCCCCATTTTTGATTATGACGAACAATATGATTGCAAAGTAAGATTGAAGAATTGATAAGGAATATAAATATTAAATTTTGCATTTAATCCATATATTCCGCCAATCTTTTACATGCCAATAGCTATTCATTCAAAGCATATGTATGTCAAAGCAAGCATTTTGTTCATATCCATCTATTAAGCATACATTTTTCAAGCAGATCATCTCATATATTTTTCCCATTTTGATATAAGCAAAAAGATGGTGCATAAAAGAGGGACAATAATAGAGCATCAAAACACAATCATAAGAAACAATATAAATGATTTTCCCTTATGTTAAAACATGATACCAATTTAAAATAGATGATTTTACATTCATAGGCATAAAAAATTGCATGAAATCTAACGACATGGAGAAAGTATACTAGCATAAGCGGTTCCAAAAATACGTACCCATAAGAAGTAAACTATGTCTAAAATTCTGGAGGAAGTGGTAGAGGGAAATGTGCATTGAATAGAGCATAAAATGCATTTTGTTGAGCTTCCATTGTTTCTTAATGTGTTTGTGTTGCCTCTTGTTGAGCTAGCACTCGTTGAAGCATCTCACTAAGACCATCTACTGAGGATGTGAGTGAATCGATGCGACCCTTGAGGAGATCATGGTGATCTTCACTATTTGGAGGATGAGCATTAGAACTCATTGACCTGCTCTTTTACGATTTTCATACTTTAGTTTGGATATTATGGTGTCAGTGGGACGAAGTGAAACAAAAACCTCATCTTGCAAAGGTATATCAAAGTGTTTAAAAAATTTTGTATGAAGCATGCCATAAGGTAACACTTTGATGTGTCTTGTGGATAGAACAAGTTTCATGTGACCAGTACAATAGTTGGAAAGTCTAATTTCTGCCTGACTAAAAGAGAATCAAGAATGAAAAGGTCGAAATTATTGACTTTGTCCCGATGACCCTTCTGTGGAAAAATAATGCGAGCAATGATATTTTGTAATACTTTGCAAGGTAGAAGAAGTTGATTTGCACTTCACTTGGTAATATTTTCAATGTTCTTTCCCATAACTCTACGACAAGCCTCAGTAAGACTATATTCTTCAAGAGAAGGATGAGCTTTGTGTAGAAAAATTTGGTTTTCACATTCCTCAAGCTCAAGGATAGTTCGGACAAGATTTTTGGTGACTTTAACATGTGTGTTTTTAAGTAAACGTGAAATTTCATCCGCCCTAGGAGTGAACCATTTTTTAAAAAAACTCTTTCATGATTCGAGGATATATATTTTCTTCCAAAGTTGCTACGGATACCCAACCCTAACTTTTGAAATATTCTTCAATATGAAATAGGAGGCTTCAATAGTAAAATAAACAAAATCAACATTCTTACCAATAAGAATTGGTGATTTTTCAAATGGATTTTCAAGCCCCTCGAGTTCTTCATCAGAAGAAGAAGGCCACCTAGCGGCTTCATTTCAATCTCTTGCCCATTCCTCTTCGACTTGAAGGATGATGGTTTGATTTGAAGAAAATTAATATCAATTTTCAAACCTAGGGTTTGTATAAACCTATATAGAGTGAGTTTTGGGGTTTTGATAATAGAAAATTAGGGACTTTGAAAGATTTGAGGTGTGAGAGATATGGGTTTTTGATTTTGAGAGAGTATTTGAAGATTTGGAGTGAAAGATAGAATGATTTAGAAATGATTTAGGGATAGAAATTGGAGAAAAGAGGAAAGAAAATGAAGAAGAAGGTTCTGCATCACATTTTAAAATGTGAATCCACGGCCTTTCGAACATCTGCTACATCAATCCAGACGTTCGCTGCAAGTAGCTGGAATTTTCTACCAATCCGGACTCAAACATTCGGACATCCAACATCCTATCTTGCACTTAACCAGACATCCCCTTTACAATCTGGACGTCCGTATAACCCCCTTTTTTTTTGGGTATTAACAAGTATTGCACATAAGATCAATAATTTCATGAATAATTGAACACATAAACATATTAACCACATACTTCAAATTCATTATAATTCCCAAACCTCGTCAATTATGTGAAAATCTATCAAGAGCTAGAGGTTTAGTAAAAATATCATCCAATTAATTTTTCGTGTTTGCAAATTCTAAAAAAATATCTCCCTTTTGTGCATGGTCTCGTAGAAAGTGGTGTCTAATTTCAATATACTTCGTTCGAGAGTGCAAGATGGGATTTTTTGATAAGTTTATAGCTCTAGTGTTATCACACATAATAGGTATATGGTAAAATAACAAGTGATAATAATTAAAGGTTTGTTTCATCCATAGAACGTGTGCACAACAACTAGCAAACGAGATGTATTCAGTTTTGACGGTAGATAATACAACGAAATTTTGTTTCTTACTAAACCATGACACAAGTGCAAAGCCTATAAAATGACATGTTCCACCTGTGCTTTTATGATCAATTGTGCAATCGGCCCAATCAGTATCTGAATGGCTAACTCAATATGGGTGCCCTTTGAATACCAAAGACCTAATGTTCCAGTGCCCCAAGGTATTGAAAGATTTGTTTTATGGGACTAAGGTGTGATTATTTAGGATTATATTGAAACTATCACATAAGCACATATTAAACATAATATCGAGTTTACTTGTGGTTAAATAAAGAAGATATTCGGTCATACCTCGATATTTAGTTTTTTTGTTCATCTTTGTCTAATTTTATAAATGAGCTAATCAGAGTGTTCATGGGCTTCAATTTCAAATTTTTTTTAGCATGTCCAATATGTGCTTGTTTTGAGTAATGAATATTCCATCATTAGCTTGCTTAATTTGAAGTCCAAGAAAGAATTTGAGTCCTTTCATCATGGTCATTTCAAACTCCTTGTTCATGCATTTTCAAAATTCTGTACAAAGAGAAGAAATAGTTGCACCAAAAATAATATCATCAATATACAATAATCATTTCATTCTTTTTAGTTTAGTATTCACTTTACCCTTTGAGAATCCATTTGAAAGTAGAAACTTACTCAATCTTTCATACCAAGCTCTAGGAGTTTGCTTTAAACCATAAAGAGTTTATCTAAATTTAAAAACATAAATAGATACTTGTGTCCTTTAAAATTGGGGGGTTGTTCGATAAAAACCTCTTTTTGTATGAATCCATTTAGATATGCAATTGTAACATTTATTTGATATAAAGTGAATCCTTTGTGGCAAGTAAATGTAAAAAACATACGAATAGATTCTAATCTAGCAATAGGTGCAAAAGCTTCCTTAAAATCGATGACTTCTTATTGATTGTAACCTTAGGACACTAATCTAGCCTTGTTACACAAATTTTTTTCGTTTTCAAACTTCAAATTAGGCAAACCTTTAACAAAGCGATTTTCAAAAAAATAAAAAATAAAAAAAATTGAAAGAAGATTCATGCTAGCATAACCTAATTTCTATACCAAATCTAAGTATCAACTTTCAAACTTGATAAACATTTTTAATCATTTTCAAACTCAATATTTATGATATAAACATCTTTATTTCGGCTTCCTATAAAACATAACATCTTTAGATGTAGCATCTTTAATAAAGTATTTAGAATAATCGAATTTAATATTGTAACGTTTATCACATAATTGACTAATATTTAACAAGTTAAGTTTGATGTTATCAACTAATAGAACATTCTCAATAGAAGAGGATGGGTGATTACCAATGTTTTCAATGCCAATAATTTTTTATTTAGCATTATTCTAAAAGTGACATGACTTCCATCCTTCTTTTTGAGATTCAACAATCGAGATTGATCTCGGTCATGTGTTTTGAGCAACCACTATCCAAGAATCATTTACTCTTTATTTTCCTTGGTAGCAACAAGAGTAATTTGATTTTTTAATTTTTATTAAACATACAACTTTGGGTACTTGATAATTAGTTTTAGTGGATCTTGAGTCCATTTATTTTTTATCTCAAAGTGTTGTTTCTTTTTAATGTGACAATTAAAAGCAACATGTCCATTTTCATTGCAAAAACTACATGTAGTGTTTGGAAGACAGGAATTTGAAACTTAAACAAGTAAATTTTTTAGAGATTTTTATTTCAAGAAGGGTTTATATCTAATTTTTCCTTTATGAAAAGCACATTTTTGTTCACCAAACATTAAATTAAAAATTTTCTTTCCTAGATTGAACTTGTAAACAATCTTAGATAAATCTATAACTGTTTCTTTTAAGAAGAAATTTTCCTCAATCAAAGGATGGTAATTAACTTTTTCTTTTTCAAAATCCTTTTGGATTTCTAAAATTTTATAGACATCATTTTTCAATAAAGAATGCTTCTTTTTGAGAATGAAGTGATTTAATAAGTTTTTCAAATTCCTCAAAAATCTCATCATAAGAACTAGATAAATCATCATATGAATATTTTTAAATATGATTTACCTCATCTTTAATGGCCATTAAGCACATGCTGGGGACTTCTTCTTGACTTTCATTGTTGATCTTCATCGTCACTCTCATCTCATGTCGTTTGGAGTACCATTTTCTTGATAACTCTTTTCTTGTTTGGACACTTGGTTCTCTTGTGACCGAGTTTGTCACAATAATAGCAAATGATATTCTTGCTTCTTTCTTCACCATTTCCTATTTCTTTTAAAATCTCCGATTATTGCGAAAAGCTCTCCAATTCTTAAACAAAAAGAACTAGATCATCGAGCTCTTCATCACTCATATTTTCACTTGTAGAACCTCCATCGATTGCCAATTTTACATCAATTTGACACTTAGGAGCCCTATTGATTCTTTTTTGTGCTTCCTCATTTTCTCCATAGTTTCCACGTTATTGAGCTCATAAGTTATCAAGGTTCCATAAAACTCTTCCAATGGATATGAGTTGACATCTTTAGTGTTCTCTATTAACATCATTAATGAACTCCAATCTTCCTATAGTAACCTAAGCATTTCACTTACAAGTTCACTCTTAGTAAATTTACGATCAAAGACTTTAAGGCCATTAACATTATCGGTGAAGCGAGTAATTATATTGACAATAGGTTCATTTTGTTTCGTGAAGAAATTCTCAAATTTCTTAACCAAAAGATTAATCTTGGTTGCCATCACCTTGTCGGTGCCCAAGTGTGTAACTTGTAAAGCATGTCATATATCAAAAGTGGATCACATGTGTCAATGTGATTCAATTTATTCTTATCTAAAACACAATGTAGTATGTTTTTAGCTTTGATCTGGTTTACCATTCTCTTTAATAACATTTTTATGCACATATAGACCAAACTCAACAACTTCAAAAGATTATAATCTATAGATTGAACATATATAATCATTCTCGTTTTCCAATAACTATAATATATGCCATCAAAAAACGGAGGATGATTTGTGAAATGCCTTTTATTATTTTGAAGATTATGGTTAGTCATACTCAAGATTGTGAATTCTTTAAAAATGAGCAACTAACTGTGGTACCAATTGATATCCCAAGAGTAACTAACCAAGAGGATGATAAATTGGCTATCAAATTTTTTTGAGAAATTTATTCAAATTTAGAAAAGTTATGAATAAATAAATAAATCAATTAATATGTACAAATGTAAAAGCAATAAATAAAAGAAAGAGATAGTGGAAATGATAGAATTGCGGAGGTTCAATCCAAAGCAATGATCCACATCCTCCATTACAAAGATTTTCATCACGAGTAATGCCTTTTCACTAAATTTGATTGACTTATGACATAATCCAAAGCCTTACAAAGCTTTCGGTGACTTACAAACAAGAAACACCGATCCTTATACAATATTTAGCTTTACAAGACCTTAATACTACCCAAACTATTAAGCCTTAATATGACACGCAAATTTCAAGAGAAGTGGTTTTACAATTTGAACTCAAGTGTTAGAGTGAAAACTTTGATGATGGAGATAAATAAAGAATTTGATTCAATCAATCAAATATTTTCACAATAAATGATTGATAATAAATAAGATGTAAGATCAATATAATTTTGCTTAAGAATGTCTCACTTTAATGCTCTTAAAAAGTTTTACAATGAATATAAAAATTGATTGTATTTATAGAATTCAATGAGCAAAAAAATATGTGGAACTGGACAAGCAACCAGATATTCCATTTCGAACGTACAAAACTAGCCGATGTGTGCTGAAAATTAGAACGGTAAAAAAATAACCGTTACACGAACCAGAATGGTGAAGGCACTACATGGGAAGAAGACAGAGACTACGCTAGATGTCGATTGGGAAGAGCTGCAGGTGCAAGCAATGGGTACAATTTGACTCTGTTTGGAGAACGAGATAATGTATCACATCATGGACCTCGAGTCTTCGGCGGAGGTTTGGCTAAAATTAGAGAGTCGCTATATATCGAAGTCTCTAACGAACAAGTTGTATCTGAAGTCACATAAGCCATGTTGGCCTACAACCAACGGAAAACTATGTATTGGCAAAAGTTCACAAGGTGAACGGTTGATCGCAGAGGGCCACAAAGATTGTAGGATAAGAAAGGATAGGGATAGTTCTCATGTTATGAGTCTCTGTAGTTAACTGTGACTTATTATATGACTCTTGGATACTGGATTTAGCTTATTCATATCACATGTGTCACCACTAGGATAGGTTTGATTCATATCGTTCACGTAATTTTAGATCTATTCTGATGGGTATGTAAGGTCATTAGAATTGTGTCCATAAAATTTAAAATGCTTGATGGTGTGGTGAGGATTTTGGAGGATGTTAGGTGTGTACCAGAGTTGAGAAACTACCTAATTTCTTTGGGCACTTTAGACACCGGTGGCTATATTTATAAATCAGAATGTGGGGTCTTGACAGTGAAGAAATGGGCTATGGTTGTAATGAAAGGTCAAAAGTTGGCACGGAATATTTACAAATTGTTTGGGGGTACAATTGTAGATTGAGCTACTATAGCAGAATCTAATTCAGATGGCACTCTCTTATAGCATATTCAACCGTGGCTTATAGGAAAACATGGGATGATTGAGCTTGACAAGAGAAATTTGTTGAAGGGAATAAAATCATGCAAGCTACAAATTTTATGTACTTAGAAAATAGTCCCGAGTACAGTTCGAGACGAGAAAACACAAGACAGAGGACATTCTTAATTATGTGCATTCTGACGATTGGGACCAATGAGAGAGTTGTCAAAAAGTGGAACTTAGTAATTTATTACTTTCATTGATGACTTCTCTAGAAAAGCCTGAGTGTATTTCATAAAGCACAAGTTTGAAGCCTTTGCCAAGTTCATATTATGGAAAGTAAAGGTAGATAACCTGATTGGTAGGAAAATAAGTACCTTATTTTGTGAGGAACATGATATACAGCGGCACTATACAGTTCGCAAGGAACCGTAGCAGAATGGTATAGCGGAGAGGATGAAAAAGAATAATTGCAAAACAGGCAAGATGTTTAGGGCTGAATACAGGGCTTTCAAAGATTTTTGTGGCAGAAGTGGTGAATATAACATGTGATGCCATTGATAGATTACCACAGACAGCAATAGATGGGTGATGAAGTTTGGACAAGTAATGAAGTGGATTACTCTAGATTGAGATTATTTGGTTGTTTGGCTTACATGAGTATTTAGTGATCATAGATCCAAGCTCAATTGGAAATCAAGAAAGTGGATTTTTCTATGATATGTGAAAGGTGTAAAGGGGTACAAGTTTTGGGATCCAAAGGCAAAGAAGATGGTGATCAGTAGGATGTTGTCTTTGATAAATCATTCATGCTTAAAACTATTTAAACAAAGAAAAACTAAATTCAGGCGAGGGCATCACAATAGCTAAGTGGTATAGGCAGAACTAGACAATGCTGATGTGAAGATCAATGTTCAGGAAGTAGACTTAGTCAATCATACTTGTAACAGATAGACCACATTGCACTATTAGGCTACTGAAGAAGTATGGATTTGAGGATTCAGTTTCTTATGCACTCATTACCAACAATAGCGATCCTACAACTTTTCAGGATGTCGTGGTAGTCACGAGAAAAGTAAATGGATGGAAGCTATTGTAGAGAAAATTGAGTCATTGCCTTCATTTTATATTTTTGTTTTGCTATCTTTAGAATAAAAAAGCACTATATCGAGTTCGTTGGAACTCGTACTGATTGTCGTGCTTCTTCTATAAGCAACAATATTCAGTATTAAACATCAATATACATAAATTTCTTAAGATTTATAGCTCAATTTGGTATTTGAAAATTGGAGAACACGATTTGCATCCAGGACAGATCCAGATGCTCGAATGGGCTAGGGCGAAACATCAAGCAGTCATCAAATGACCGCCAAATATAGCGAGATTGTTTATTAATATTTAATTAATTTATATTAAACGAATCTTCAATCAATAAATAAATGCACTAAAATATAAAAATCATATACATATGAAAATATAATTCAATACAACCCAAAATAATAAGGAATGAAAACACATTTTTTGAATCATATACATATGATTAAGTTCAAATTTTTATGAACTTAAGCAAGAAAGATAAAGTTTATATGTAAAGTACTGAATAAACGATAAAGATAAATTTTAAAACTGAATTTTAGAGCTATTTTTGACCCCTAAAACAAAAGTATTTTTCGAACTCTTAAAATAATGAAGAATTTTACAAGATAAATTGATAAAACCTAAGAATACAAGTACATATTATGAAGTAATAAGTTGAGTCAAAAAAATTTGAAAATGGTGATTTTTAAAGCTATTTTTACCCCTAAAAAAGTGGTTTTTGAACTCTTAAAATAATAAAGATCATTGTCCGAATTTTAATTTTATAAAATAAATTGATAAAATCTAACAATAAAAGTATATATATTATGAAATAATAATTTGAGTCAATAAATTTTTGTAAAGAAATTATCTTAGAAACAAAAACTAATAATATAGAATTGTTTAGTTATTATATATTGTGTTAAAAAAACTAAAAGAAGAAGAGGAGGTGAGCGGAATTGAACTTCCCATTTGTGATACAACAGTCTAGTCAACATTAATGAAAAGAAAATAATATAAAGTTGTTTAATTATTATTTATTATGTTAAAAAAACTAAAAGAAGAAAAGGAGGTGAGGGGAATTGAACCGAGTGCTTCTCACGTGTAAAACCAACACCCTACCGTATGAACTACAATCACATTTGTTGAATGCTAGTACAATTCTACATATTTTACATTAAGCTTCATTAACATGTAATTTTTTTCTAGCCGAGCCATCACTGATGGCCTCCCCAGCTTACCGGGTGCTGGCTCCATCCTGATTGGCGCGGAGATATACAATCAATTGAAAGAGTTGAATATCTTTGTTGAGATTTGGGTGCCAAAGAGCATCAATTGTTTGGATTCATTTCTTTATTTATTAATTGTATTGAACCCGGTGATTATTCATTCCTTTATTATTTGATTTCAATAGTATAATTGACTAAATCCCTTGTTATTAGGATGAACGTTGTATCTTAAGTTAAATGGGTGTTGATTAAATAAATGTTAAATAATTTAAGCAAAATTGGAATTTCTAACTACTTCATCCCAAAAGATCTTCACAAACTCATTAAACCTTCATAAATTAGATTAATTTAGTTAGAAACATAAACTCTTGAATTCAATAATTAGTTACTACATAAATTAGGATAAAATTATTAGTAAATACTTAGTTCATTTGAGTACGATACTTACAGTCAAAATTTACTATTTATTTCTTACAATGATCCGTACGCTTGTGAAATCACACGATCATGACTAAGCTGATTTGCTTGTTACTGTCGGGCATGAAATAGTTCACTTGCTTCTCGTCATTACTTGACTCATAGTAACTTATCAGCTCACATTACATTTTTATTTATGATTTACTACATGATTAAGAATTCAACAAGCAATCCTTACACGTCAAGCCCAATTATCCTCGTGTGAAAGAAAAAAAATATATCTAACCATATCCAGCTCTATGCTTGAATCAAAGAAAATGCTAATAATGAAATTGTTTAAAGTAAATATTTTGTATTTGTCAAAGTGAAAAATATCTTGCAATCTATTATTTTGCATCATAGGTAAAAAATCTTAAAAGCATTCACTAGTCAAAGATTTTTAGGATACTTGTCATCCTTGTCAAGGACGTCGAGGACATTATTCCCATCATCCTTTTCAACTCATCAGTGGTGACAAGGAAGTGTATACTTGGTGAGTTTGATGAGTACATTATATGATGAAGATTGTATGCTCTATAAATTCTATTGTAATCAAGCCCTTTTCATTTTTTTGGTTCAAACTAAAAATTTTTAATAGCTTTTTTTACTACACAAATGGTAATGAAAGAGTTAAAATCAATAAGAGTAGTTTGGTCGTGTGAAGTAAAGTTCGGCTATTTTCGAAATAATCTAGGTGTTGTTTGGCGAAATTTATGATGGAGATGACTAATGGATTTCACAAAATATGTGGATAATAAGTAAATAGTAATTGTGAATATGTGGTTAAAATTAATATTGTACTTTGACTTTAGATAATAAAGAAATTATATAGTTGGTAGTAATAATAAAACAAAATGTGTCGCTGTATTATATCATAGAAGAATGTTTGTGCTCATACATAAGCTCCCGAACCACTTTCCCCAGCTGATCCGTCTACAAACAATACCCAGGTCGGTGGTTCCACGGGTTCCATAGTAATATTGATGTCTGTTGCTTCCGTGAACTCCGCCATAAAATCCGCTATGGCTTGTCCTTTCACCGCAGTTCTGGGCTGGTATGAGATGTCAAAATCACTTAGCTCCATAGCCCATTTCATTAATCTTCCGGAAGCATCCAGTTTCTGGAGCACCTGTTTGAGGAGGAGGTTAGTTAGTACGCGGATACTGTAGGCTTGGAAATAGGGCCTCAATTTTCTTGAAGCAATCATCAGCGATAAAGCTAGATTTTCAACATCAATATAGCGCGTTTCCGCTGGCAAAAAGGCCTTGCTAACATAATACACGGGCAACTGTATATTATCCTGTTCTCTCACAAGTACCGAACTTACTGCATTAGCACTTACAACCAGGTATAACGACAGGACTTTTCTTTTTTTTTGGTTAGGAGAGGAGTGGGGCCTGGCCCATGTGTCTCTTTAGTCCTTGGAATGCCTCTTCGCATTCTTCATTCCATTGGAACTTCTTTATTCCTTTTAGAACCTGGAAGAATGTGAGACATCTGTAGGTAGTTTTGGAGATGAAGCGATTCACTGCTGTGAGTCTTCCAGTGAGGTATTGCACCTCCTTTGGCTTGTTGACAGACCTCATGTTCAGTAGTGCTTTGATTTTCTCAGGGTTGGCCTCAATGCCCCCGCTGGTTAACCATGTATCTCAATAATTTTCCCGAGGCGACCTCAAATGCGCATTTAGATGGGTTGAGCTTCATGTGACATTTTCTATCTCGAACGTGGCTTGCAGATGGGGTATGTGGTCCATCGACTTGAGACTTTTTACCAACATATCGTCCACGTACACCTCCATCGTTTCACCCAACAGGTTAGCAAACATCTTGTTCACTAGCCGTTGGTAAGTGGCACCAGCGTTTTTCAAACCAAAATGCATTACCTTGTAACAATACAGCCCCCGGTTCGTTACGAAGGAGGTGTGTTCCTCATCTGTGGGATGCATTGGGATCTGGTTATACCTAGAATAGGCATCCATGAAGCTTAGGAGTTCATGACCTACAGTGGAGTCGACAAATTGGTCGATCCTTGGAAGTGAGAAGCTGTCTTTTGGACATGCTCTGTTAAGGTTGGAAAAATCCACGCAGACCCTCCACTTGTCGTTAGCCTTCTTTACCAGAACGGGGTAGATATCCATTTTGGGTACACTGCCTCCTTGATGAACCCATTGGACACAAGTCGATGTACCTCTTCTTTCAATGTCGAGTATCGCTCCGGATTTAAAGCTCTTCTTTTTTGTCGGTGGTGAGCGAATATGGGGTCTATGTTGAGTTGGTGGTAGCTGATGTTAGGGTCTATGCCCACCATATCTTCATGCTTCCAGGCGAATATATCCAAGTTATTGAGCAATAAATTTTTCAATTCGGCTTTTATCTCTGTGCTGAGCTCTTTTCCAATTTGTAGTGTTTTAGTGGGATCTTCCGAATTAATGGGAAAAAGTTCTAACTCTTTCACTGAAGTAGCCTGTGAATCTGATTCTGTAATCCTGGGGTCCAAATCTATGTCTACTGTCCCTAGGGCGTCTACCATGCTGACATCTTCCCCATGTTCAGGGGTGCCACCTTCTTCATGTGCTTCATCCATCTTTGCATCTATCAGTACCATATTGATGCTTCTGGGTTCGAATTTCCTCAAAGAGCTTAGATAACACTCCCTGGAGCCTACCTGATCGCCCCTGACTGTTGCGATACCTTCCTTAGTGTGGAATTTCATGCAGAGATGGTGTATAGAAGTTATCGCCTCCAGTTCCCTTAAAGCGGGTCGACCCAAAACACCATGATAGGCGGACCTATGGTCTACCACTAGGAATTCCATAAAATGTTGGACTCGGAAAGGAAATTCTCCCATCTCAACTGCCAGAGTAATTCTTCCCCTTGGAATGATGCTGTCACCAGTGAAACCATATAGGGGGCGATCATGGGAGCCAGCTCATGGTCTACTGTCATTTTATCGAAGGTGGTTCCAAAAAGTATGTTAACCGAGCTCCCGTTATCAGCTAGCATGCGCTTGAGGCCATTTCTGGCCACCACAGCTCGAACCACCAAAGCGTCACAATGTGGGTAGTGGACCCCTGTAGAGTCTTCCGATGAGAAGGTAATGGGTTGAGTGTTTCTGGACCCCTTGCCAGAACCGTTGATTAAATAATTCAACATGGGAGGATCATTGGCTTCTCTCGCGTAGTTCCTTAGATTGTTTTTTGAACTTCCTCCAATATGTGGACCGTCGATGATAGTGTCGATTTCTCTGATAGGTACATTTCTGGCGTCAACCGGAGGTTCTCTTCTAGGTCTTTGGTCTCGTGCTCTATTTCTATCCTCCTCATGTTCCCTCCTGGGAGGCTCGTTCCTACGGTTCCACCTTGTATCATTGTATCGAGGTTCCTGCCGGAGCGGAGGGGCATCTTCCTAGGGCGATGGATGTTTCTTCCTTCTTTCTGAGGATCACCATACTCGTTGCGACGTTGTTTGTTCGAGTAATTTTCAACGCCGTGTCTGGCGGACTGGTGGGGTACATGATATGGCCTATTTCTAGGCTCTTCACCCCTCGCCTTGCCTCTTCCTCTTCCCCTAGGCCAATCTGGCGGCCTGTGAATTTGATGGGGACCTTTTTCTTCATATGCCAAGAAGGTACGGCGTTTAACGTCGTAGTGGCCAATGCGTGCCCTGAGGTAGGGGCTATAGTATGCCCCGCCTGAGTCCATTGTTGATCCACCAGGTGAGACACAGGGCCCCTCCTGTATCTTTGGGGTGGTGGCAACCCTATTATGGTTCGATTACGGTGGTCTATGAGTTTTTCGTTAACAATTTCACTTCTCATCATTTCCACCAATACATCATAGGTGGTGGGGTTTTTGTTGCGTACGTCCCTCCAAAACAGAGGGTTCATGTTGAGGCCTCCTCTTAAGGCCGAAAGAGCCTCTCTGTTAGTGACTTGCTCGAAATATGTCATTTCATTAGTAAAGCAAAGTAGCTCTTCAGGGTTTCCCCCGCTTGTTGTCTCATGTCTTGTAGCCTTTGGATTGGGGCCTCCTCTTCTTTGCTGGATAAGTATTGGTTCAAAAAGGCAATTTTCAAGTCCAGCTAACTTCTGATGCTACCTGTCGGGATACGACTGTACCAGATTTTCGACGTCCCTGTCAGAGTAAGATGGAAGGCTCTACACTTAAGTGCTGGCGAGGCTCTTCTTAAAGACATTTGAGTTTTGTAGTTGTTGAGATGTTTCGCCGGATCGCCATTGCCCTCATACTTAGGTATCTTTGGGGGGACGAAGTGGTTAGGAACTGGTGCGTTTCGCAGTTCTTGTGAAAAAGACAGGCTCTCATTATCGTCATCTAGTTCGAATGACCTGCAGGGCTTATCAGAGTCATTTCCATCTACCTGATACCTAAGAGTTGTATTGTCCTGATTCCGCGCGTTAGCGGCGTCCCTCCTTTCTCGCCTATTTCTAGGGAGAGGTTGGACTCCCTGAGGTTCATTTTTCTCGTTCTGATCCTGTGTTCTTTGAGTTGGAAGCCGATGCGGCCTATTCCTAGGCCTGGAAGGCCCAATCCGGTCAAAGACACTAGCAGACCTTTGCGGCTCGCAATCTTGTGAGTACTCTGGGGGAAATTCCAGGGTATATCTCCACCGAGGTGGCTTGTGGTACAATTGTTGGAAGCTTCAGCTCCTAACTCCATCTCTATCGGGTCGTCTTTCCTGCGCCTTTGAGGATACGTTGCTGTGTCAATATACTCACCTTCTTGGTGGTAAGCTCTATTCTGAGACATCTGGGATCCAGCCTGCTGTTGCATCTGCATTAATAGTTGTTACATGGTGGCATTTTGTTGGGCTATATCCCTTATGTTTGCAGCCATCTCACCAACTCTCCGTGCTAAGCGCGTGGCAGTACCTCCTCTTCTTCAGAAGCCTCCCGTCGTCTTCTTTCATTATGCGTACCTTGGTGACTTGAATTCATGGTACCTTTTTCGATTGCCTCCCATCGGTGATTCTTTTTCAAGAATTAGGTCCTTTTTCAAGGCTCTTCGTGGATGGCCTTTACCACTAGGATGTACGTGGTTATGGTGTCAAAGATTTCCACAGACGGTGCCAATCTGTTGACCCCAAAAAATGGTCCAACAGAAGATAAAGATTCCAAGTCTTTCTTGATTTGTAATATGATTATATTTATGATAAAAGGAGGGTCGGCTTGATGAGTAAGTTTTTAAGTAGAGAGAGTGCCCAAGTTTTCTTTGAGTGTATAAACTTGCATTACCATCAAATGGTGTGAAGTGTCTGTTTTTATAGTTGAGGATGATGGTTAATAGCCGTTAGATGAGGGGGCTTGTGTCTTCATCCACACAACCGGAGTCTCTTGTCATAGCCATCAATCAATAATTCATAGGTCACTTTGCATTTAATGCTGTGACGGTTTGGCGGCCCTAGGCCTGATATGTAAGACTAGACTTGACTTGTTTGATTGATTGGAGCTACATGTCTGGTGAGTTGTCACATCACCCACTTGATACAAGATTTTCATCAGCTTTTCGTGGGGGCGTCGGACAATAGAGGTTTGGCCCGTAGGGTTCGGCCAATAGAGGGTCGGTCGATTCGCTACATGGGTGGAATGATATTACAGGATCAGATCTCCCGTCTCTATGCTACAAGTGATTTTGTTCGTTTGCCACGTGGCATATTTGTTTATATGAGTAACAATAGTAATAATTCTGGAAGAAGAACTTTAATTTGTGAAAAGTGATGAAATTCAGCCTCCGTTTCACAAATATTTTTAGTGAATTAAATGATACTTTTACTACTTAATCAAGTCAAATTTTAATTTTAATAACTAATTTAAAATTAATGTTCTATATTATCTACACATTTTGTGGTATTATCATTATTGCTCCTATTAGGTTACTAATAATCAAACTTGAACAAAAACTCTGAGTTTACCAATCCAAGAAAAGGAATAAATTGTACTCTTAATTTAAGCATAAAGCATCTCCAAGTGAAATTAAAAGATCATATTATATGAAAAATGCATAGTTCGACCCTAACAATACCTAGAAGGGGGTGAATAGATATACTTAAAATATTAATTAATTAGCAACATGTCACCAATTAATTATCTCTAGATGGTTATTCAATCATGTCAATTTATTCCTATATTTAAATACCACATATAATTAGAACAATAAAAAAGGCAGTAAATAACACACGGATAATCACGGAGAAACCCAACGGGAAAAAACTCTGGGCATTTTGCCAGGCAATCTACTATAAACGATTCAAACGACTTACCGTCTATCAGACTAAACGACACTGATTACGCCCAAAGAATAACACAGTAGTTGTAGTGTAGCTTTGGGGTGTTGTATCCACAGGGAGATGGAAAAATATTTAAAAGATAAAAAGGTGATGAATTGTTCTCTTAAATGTGTAGTAAGATTCAATGTAGAAAAGTGAAATTAAAATCAATAATTTGAAGCAGTGAAGCGTCGAAATTTCCTCAGTTGGATCAGATCATTCACATCAATTATTCAGTTTCATAACTTAATTAAAGGCTTTCATCCCGGCATTCTAATCGTAAGATATATCGTGAAATTCAATTTAATTTACAAATGTAATACTAGAATCTAGACTTATGACCTATTCGCTCAATTTTTATTGAAACAAGATCAAAGATTGACCATATACATTAAGCATATGGAAGTAATTAATCCACCATAAAGTGGAATTGAGATTAAAATTCGACAACTAGTTCAATCTAACAATAGAAGAAGTATGACTGAATCTATAAAGGATTTAATAATTGCTAAATCAATATCAACAGTAAATAATTGAAATTAAAACTCAACCAATAGTTTGATTGAACAATGGAAAAAACATGACTAAATCCACGAAAATCTTGTAAATGTTAAATTGAGTTCAATGTAAATTCAAGAGAATGAAAATCTAAATTATAGCATTGTTTGACAGTGAAAAGATCAAAATAAATGAATAAATGACATGAAATCACCAATTCCAACTGAGTTCATTCGTAGCTTCACCAAGATCTTTAGTTCATCATGTGTTTCTTGAGCAAAAACCAGAGTAAAATCATGTATGGAGGCGTTCTGGGGTGTTCTTGGTTCTTTTAGGGTTGAGAAATCGTTCCAAAATAAGTTACCATAAGTGTTTGAGTCGTAGAAGGAAACTTGAAATTTCGTCACGGAAATGACCCATGCGGCCGCAATGTAGAAACCTATACGACCGCAAGGGACAAAGAATTGCTATCCTTGAATTCTCGGTAGATGACCATGCTGGTTATAATGTTTCTCCACCGAACAGCCTTTAGTATTTTGGTCGTATCTTTCTCTCCCGATATCCGATTAAGGTAATTCAAAATGTGTTAAAAATCTAACTCAAAGGGCTACAATTTACATCTGATGTTAACTCCCAATTTGATCGTTTACCATATCAAAATCTGGTCTAAATATGAGACTAAAAACCAATGCAAAACTTTTCAGCTTGAAAGTTGATATGTGATAATGTTTTGACTATGTTTCATCCCTTCGACTCCTTCCTTCATCCAATTGACCTCTAAAAATCTCGAATCTTCATCACAAGGTTGGAAACAAGTTTATAGGATTTGTACTTTAGTCCCTAAACTTTCACTTTCCTCCATTTTGGTCATCTTTCACTTGTTTCTCCTTATTTTCACCGTATTCTTCCATTCGCAACCTAAGCCAAAATATAAGTGTACTTAGAACATTTTTTTGCCAATAAATCATGAAAATGCAATTATTAGTGGATGAAAAACGTCGTACTTGTACTATTATCACATCCCCAACTTGCTTATTGATAGTCCCTAGCAATTTAATGCAAAATAAAATGATCAAAGACTAGTCAATATTGCAAGTTAAATTATCAAGTTCTAATTTAACCACAGTTCATGATTTCTTCAAACTCAATACCACACAAAATTAACAATGTCACAATTATCAAGATGTCAAAGACTTATGTCAAATGTGTGAGTGGGGTCGAGCCATAGCCATCTTACCGCTAACCCTAACACATGCAACATCAAGTATATATCAAGATGAAGGTTCAACTCCATAACTCACGGGTTTCCAAGTGTTTAGGTGAGATCTCTCTCTATGGAGCTGAGAAAGATGAACGCTCAAATTTGGAGGCTTAAACAATAGTGCACAAGTAACAAGCAAATATTGATTATGTGATAGGGACGCTACCAAATGAGAATTCATCAACTTCTTACCACAGCCTACTTGGGATCAAAACGGTCAATACAAAGGGTTGTAATGAAGTTCATGTTGGGTCGTATGAGAAGAACGGATATAAAAATTTATATACTTCCAAGCACATAGTTAGGTATCTTATCAAATATCTCTATACATCACATTCTTCAATATTTCAAACCCCAAAATAAATATATGTTTTTTTTTTCTTTCTCATTTTTTTTGTGGGCCGCCTTACTTGAACACATATCAACTTTTGTCGATTTCTTTGCTTCAATTCTTCATAAATAAACATCCATACCTACTACACACTTGGAAGTAAAAAGATGAAAAAATATGCGCAAAAATTGTAGTCCAATGTGGAGAAGTATGGATAACATAGGTACATGAAGAAAAATATATATATGTGTATGGCTCAAAGTGGCTACTAGGGGTATTGAAAAGAAAGGTTGAATACTCAAATGTCAGCCCTAAATTGACCTTTATCATTTTTCAAGTAATCCACCATCTTACCACAAACCATGTAGTGTTATTCTCAAATGAGTTTTCAATTCACAAGATCAATAAATGCTTAATGCCATATTTTAGTATGTTGTGGTTCTCAATACTCACCATGTACCTCACAAGAAAAACTTCAACAAGAGACTCTCTAACTACATGTGTTAAAATATCATCTTACCACAAGGCTTGTGTGCATGAAAAGTTTAGCAAGTGTCATGACATCTAGATTTTCATAAACAAAATTAATTCATAGTGGCATGTGTTGTCATTCAAAAGCATAAATATGTAGCAAATTAGAGACTCAAACCATAAAAATTTTGAAAATTCACATGCAATTCACAATAAAATCCAACAGATAATCTCCCCAACTAAAATCTTACATTGTCCTCAATGCATAAACATGAAAGCCAAATGAATAGATATCACAAAAATGATGCATTGAATCAACATAAATTTGAATGATATAAAGCTTGAAAGTACTCAATGGACTGGTGATGTAAAGAAAATAACAGAAATGAACTAGAATATAAATGCAAAAGTAAACAACAAAAGAAAGGAATGAACTCCCCTTGGGTTGCCTCCCAAGCATCACTTTTGTTTATTGTCGTTGGGTCGACCTAAAGTTTCCTCCTTCGGCCCGCATCTAGCAAGCGTGGTTTCAATTTTCTTTGTAGTGCACTAAGCTCATTGACATAATCACCGGTGATGTTCCTCCGTCTCCACCAAATACATGCGTGAGGTGACTAGATGGAAGCTACAACACAAAAGGTAAATTCCTCTCGTTAAAAACGGGTAATGTAAAATAAGAACTATTACCTGAATCTTGATCCTCCCTCTCAAGATGTTTATTGATGGTGACGTCCAATCCATCCGATTCTAGAACTGGTCCAAGAAATATATTATCAGCTACCTCCTGAGTGAGTGCATCAATCATGTGGGTTTGATGACACTCATCATCATCCTCTAACTGTTTAGTGATATGGAAAATGTTGACTTCTAGAGTCATATTCTCAAATGATAGTTTCATAAGACCATTCCTACAATTAATCAAAGCATTAGCAGTGGCAAGGAAAGGTCTACCAAGAATAATGCGAATTTTAGAATCAACATTCACGTTAATTTTTACATCCAAAACCAAGAAATCAACGGGGCAGTAAAATTGATCAATTTGTACTAATACATCCTCAACTACTCCCCTAGGTCTAATAGTGGACCTATCATCTAATTGTAGAGCTACAGATATAGGTTTCATCTCACCCAAGCCTAACGACAAGTATATAGCATAAGGCATAAGATTGACACTAGACCCTAAATCAAGAAGGGCTTGTCCAAACTCATGATTCCCGATGACATAGTATGACAACTAGGGTCCTTATACTTTGGTGGGATCCTTTGCGCAATCACAACGCTCGCTTGCTTAGTCAAGAAATCAGTTTTCTTGACATTGTGCTTCCTTTTGATAGTGCTTAAGTCCTTGAGGACTTTAGCATAAGTAGAAACCTGTGAAATTATATGCAAAAGAAGCAAATTGATTTTTACTTGCTTTAAATGTTCTAAGATCTCACTATGTTGACCAGCATATTTTGAGGTACACTTAAGAGCTTGTGGAAAAGGTACTCTCACTAAATTTTTCACTACCTCCTCATTAGATTTACTCTCTTCAGGCTCACTGGACTCTTTTTCAACTTCCCTAGATTTGGGAATTGGTTCTATGACTTTTCCTGATCTAGTGGTTATGACATTTACTTCCCTAAGATTGTTTTCATTAGACCTTAAGGTTTGTATCATGTGTTGCCCTTTAGGATTTGGTTGAGCTTGAGCCGAAAATTTCCTACATTCGACCATTGTTAAGACATTGGTCAATTTAGACATATAATGTTTGATTTCTTTGTTCTCCTCAACAATTTGGGTAATCATAATCTCAAACTTTTGGTTTGTTTTACTTTGTGCCTCAATGAATGCATGTAGAGTGTCTTCTAAAGAATTCCTAGATGATGTGGGCTGGTATGAAGGTGTATTAAAAACTCTGGATGGCTGGGTATGTTGCTGGTTTTTAGAATTCCAACTGAAGTTGGGATGTTTCCGCCACCCCTGATTATAGGTATTAGAAAATGGAGCATAAGGCTTGTTATACGTGCCTAAGGCATTGCAGTGTTCCTCATAAACCTCCCTCATCTCAGCTAGAGTAAACCACTCATGCGCTGGATGATCAATTCCACCATATACAACATGGTCCAGAAGACTCAACACAGGCAACAGTAGGTGTAGGCTTTGAGTTCTTAGTACGTAGGGTTTCCATATCTCTAGTTAAGACTTCTACTTTAGCTCTAAGACTATCTTCTTCTCTAATATGATAAATGCCTGTACTAGAAGGATTTTCTACAAGTCGCGACCTATTAGTGCTATCAGTGGCGCTAAGGCCAGTCCAGGTGTAAGCTTTTTCAGCTAGGTCATCTAAGTACTTTATGGCCTCATCATGATCTTTTTGCAAGAACTTACCATTATACATCATCTCAATAAATTAACGCTCTCTAGGTGTTAATCCCTCATAAAAATAACTCATTATATGCCAACTCTCATAACCATGATGGGGGCAAAGAGCTTGCAACTCTTTGTATCTCTCTCATGCTTGGTATAAGGTTTTACTGTCTTTTTGAGTGAATGAAGAAATTTGTTTCTTCAAAGCACTAATTTTATGATGGAGAAAATATTTACTGAAGAAAGCTTGAGTCATTTCACCCCATGTTCCAATCGAATGTGGTCTCAGCGAATACATCCAGCTTTTTGTTCTATCTTTAAGTAAAAATGGAAAAAATTTAAGCTTGAATGCATCCGATGTACCATGTTGATTGTGGAAGGTTGCAATCACCTCCTCAAATTCCCTAATATGCACGTATGGATTCTCATTTTCGAGTCCATGAAAAGTGAGAAGAAGTTGAATCATTCCTGATTTAAGGTCCATACGTGGCATATTAGGTGGAAAAATAATGCATGATGGTATGGATGTGTGTGTGGGGTGAAGATAATCATGTAAAGTCCTAAAAGGTGCATCATGCTCATTATCAGACATGGTGTTGTGTGTTGAAGTATTAGTTTTAACAGATGCAGAATAAAAAATAGGGTTAAAAAGATATTCAAACTCTATATCAGGTCTGTCAGCAGATCTTCCTCGCTCTCCTTGATACCTACTCATGAAACACAAACAAAAAGAAAATAAAGAAAAATACAATAACAAAAATTAAACTAACTAAAAACGAAAGTAAATGAACGATGTCACCCTTTTCAGTCGATCCTTGTGTATTTTGTACCTTCACCCCGGCAACGGTGCCAAAATTTGATAACGCCCAAAGAATAACACGGTAGTTATAGTGCATCTTTGAGGTGTCGTATCCACATGGAGATGGAAAAATATTTAAAGGATAAAAATGTGATGAATTGTTCTCTTAAATGTGTAGTAAAATTCAATGTTGAAAGGTAAAATTAAAATCAATAATTTGAAGCAGGGAAGCGTTGGAATTCCCTCAGTTGGATCACATCATTTACATCAATTATTCAGTTTTATAAGTCAATTAAAGGCTTTCATCCCGGCACTCTAATCGGAAGATATATCCTGAAAATCAATTTAATTTACAAATGTAATACTAGAATCTAGACTTATGACCTATTCGTTCAATTTTTATTGAAACAAGATCAAAGATCGACCATATACATCAAGCATATGGAAGTAATTAATCCACCAATAAAGTTAAATTGAGGTTAAAATTCGACAACTAGTTCAATCTAACAATAGAAGAAGCGTGACTGGATCTATGAAGTATTTAATAATTGGTAAATCAATCTCAACAATAAATAATTGAAATTAAAACTCAACAAATATTTTGATTGAACAATGGAAAAAGCATGACTGAATCCATGAAAAATCTTGTAAATGTTAAATTGAATTCAATATAAATTCAAGAGAATGAAAATATAAATTATAGCATGTTTGACAATGAAAAGATCAAAATAAATGAATAAATGACATGAAATCATCAATTCCAACCGAGTTCCTTTGTAGTTTCACCAAGATCTTTAGTTCCTCATGTGTTTCTTGAGCAAAAACTAGAGTAAAATTATGTATGGAGGCGTTCTGGGGTGTTCTGGGTTCTTTTAGGGTTGAGAAATCGTTCCAAAATAAGTTACCATAAGTGTTTGAGTCGTAGAAGGAAACTTGAAATTTCGTCATGAAAATGACTCATGTGGCCGCAAGGTATAAACACATGCGGCCACAAAGGACAAAGAATTGCTACCCTTGAATTCTCGGTAGATGACCATGCAGCCGCATGGTTATAATGTTTCTCTGCCGAATAGCTTTTAGTATTTTGGTCGTATCTTTCCCTCCTGATATCCAATTAAGGTGATTCAAGATGCATTGAAAAGCTAACTCAAAGGGCTACAACTTTACTCATATGTCAACTTCCAGTTAGATCTATTTCTATGTCAAATACTGGTCTCAATATGAGGCTCAAAATCGATGCAAACTTTTCAGCTTGAAAGTTGATATGTAATAATGTTTTGGCTATGTTTCATCCCTTCGGCTCCTTCCTTCATCCAATTGACCTCTAACACTCTCGAATCTTCATCACAAGGTTGGAAACAAGTTTATAGCATTTGCACTTTAGTTTCTGAACTTTCACTTTCCTCCATTTTGGTCCTCTTTCACTTGTTTCTCTTTATTTTCACTGTATTTGTCCATTTGCAACCTAAACCAAAATATAAGTGTACTTAGAATATTTTGGTGCTAATAAATCATGAAAATGTAATTATTAATGGATGAAAAACGTGATAATTGCAGTATTATCATACATGTACTGATCTCTTGATTGCAATTCCTAGAACTCTCCGCGGATCACATGCTTCCCTACACCAATCATCAACTGCAATTCGTCCAAGCTCTCCGTGTAATCTGATATCATGCAACACTCGTAGCCTTCTGGAATCGTCTATCTTCTATAGATCAATGAAGAACACCTTGTTCTTCCCATACTAGAACTCGAGTCAACTTCCCTTGATCTTCAAAACTCTGACAAATGTGGAGGCAAAACACGTTTGGTATTTGGATTATGTGGACGATGTTTTTCTGACCAAAACAATCTCATAGGACGAATGTTAAAAGATAAAATATATGAATTCTCTCATAGATGAAGCTCTCTCAATGTCCAACCATGATAAAAATAGTTATGAGGTGTTTGGTATGTATGTTAGGAAACGAATGGGTCGGGAAAAATGCCCTTTAAATCGCGAAATAAAAATATTCCGAGTAACACTATCGCTCGAGCGAGGGCTCAGCGATGTTAAGCGATATGATGTCGCTCGAATGAAGAAGGGGCGATAGTTGAGCGAGAGAGTTTCTATTTTTTACGCTCGAGCCAATCCTGGGAGACAGTCTAGCGAAAATCCGCACCGTATTTTCCTTCTTTTGTCATTCTTAAACCCTAGACCTAAAAACCTAAACTTTACTTAATTGCACATTACTCTTTGATTTTTTACACAAATTACAATTCAATCTTTTTTGTTTACAAAATTGTCAATTACAACATTAAAAACATAACATTGTACACACACACCTTGGGGGGTGGCTGAGTTGGTGGAGTAGGTGAATATAGAGACCGAAGGTCACGAGTTCGAATCTCTTGTCAATACTTCCTCGATCGAGCCATCGCACCGGACTTGTCTAATGCGGTTTATTTTTCGTATGTGGTTTGCAACTACTGCACATGGAGCGAGGTTTATCCAATGCGCACTCATGAGTAGTGGCTGCGTGTACTACGTAAAAAAATATATCATCTTATACATAATAGAGATAATATTTAAATTTTAAAAGTATTTACATACACCAACAAACTCTTTATGTTTAGCTCTTTATTTTACTTTTTTTCAAAAAAATATTAAATACTATCATTATAATGTACAAATAGAGTGAATTCGACTCTCAAAACAATCTCTAGTTTAAATACAGAGTATTGGAATTTAATTTTAATGATTGACTCTCTAAAATACAGAATATTTTACGTTTAAAGAGTCTATTGATAATTTCTAGAATGGTAAAATTGTAAGAAAAGTAAAACTCTTTCACCAAATAAGTAGTCAAATGAAAATATTGATATGTATTTTGAAAACATAAACTTTTGAAAAGCAACATGTAGTCAATAGCTGTAATAATTGACAATGTCATTTCTATCTTTGTGTCGAAGTAATTTTCTACATTTCACGATATATTTAGTTTGAAAAACATTGGGAACTTTGTTAATTGATTAATATATCATAAATAGATGATGTCGAGTCATGAATTTAAATCATTAGTCCAATCAAGAGGTGCAAAATCAGATCGGTCAAGCCTGCAACTTAGGCTCGAGATGGGAAAGGCAAGCCTCTTATTGATTTTTTTTTCGTTTTTGTTTTTAGAAAATTACTAGGTACTAGTAAGAAAAAAAATTAAAAAACATATTGGCCAGCTACGTGACTTTTAGACCTAGCGGTGGCAATCGAGCCGAGCGGTTCAACCGCTCAGCTTAGCAAAAACGAGCACGAGCATGAGTCAAGTCTGCTCAACTCGTCCAAGTGAGCCCACAAGCCAAGCTCGGCTTGTGGTTGGTAGAAATAAAAAAAATTAAAGTGATTAGTGACCGTTTCGGTCCTTTATGTTTTTTCTTTTTCCCATTTCACTTTTCTATCTTCCCCTATAAATACCCATCCATTACAACATTTTTTCTCACCAAAATTACCATCAATCTTTCATTTTCTACTATACTCCCTACAATTTATTTATAAATCATTATCATCATTCCATAATTTATACTCATCTCTTCTACACTTTATTTTTACATTGTCGAGTTATAATCTTGATTTTACAATTTATTTTCTACACTACTACATAATTTTCATTCATTTCTCAATTCTATTTCAGGTCTTCAACATTTAATTTCAATTATTCACAAATAAATTCACGATCGTTTGTTGCAAACTTGTTCAGTGTCGGAGGCAAAACACTTACCTAAAATCAATTTGGGAATGAATTCGCCTATCTAAATGAATTACCCATTTCATAAAATACTCAAGATTTCGACATTCATGAAGGTAGTCATCCAATTGATTTGTATGACGTTGATGTTGATGTTGATGCCAGTCATCCAATTGATTTTGAAGCTGATGAAGAACCTGCATTAGATGTTCCCAATGCAAGAGGAAAGGGAAAAAGGAAGAATCAAGCAAAATGTTGGGGCCATTTTAAATTGGTTCAAACTGGTCCTATGATTGATGGAGTTCCAGAAACCAAAGTAGTATGTAAATACTGTCAACAACGATTGACATGGCAGAAACCACCCACTTCAACCGTCACTACAAACATGTGCGGCCAAACATTAACTTCATCCGGCTGGTAAAATGCAACTACAGTTTAGTAGTCCAGGCGTCGGAGCTACTACTACACCACTTTCTACTTGGATGTATTCGGAGGAGAAGGTTCGAAAGGGAATGGTGAAGTTTGTTACCGCGATGGAGTTGCCACTAGCATTTCATTTGTTGTGGACAACAAACATTTCGTTTCCTATGTTAAACAATATCTTCAATCGAGGTACGTTGAGGTAAGTCGAAATACTCTTTGTTCTAATACAATTGAGTATTTCCTTAATTCAAAGAAACTATTGATTGCGGATTTAGAAAAATATGGGGTGTGATATCTAACTTTGGATATGTGGGAGGGGATTAATAAAAGAGGTTACATAGCTGCAATTGCACACTATATAGACCCACTTTAGGTCTTCTATAAACAATTATTGCTTTTAAAATTATAGAGTTCCAGCACAATGCCCAAAATATATTTAATGTTATTATGAACATTATTAGAGAATATAAATACGAGAGTAAAATTCGTTATTTTACGTTCGACAATGCGAGTGTAAATAAGCTTGTTATTGATAGATTGCATAGGTTACTGCAACCCAATTTTAGTGGTTATTTATTTATTATTTGATGTGTGTGCCATATTTTTAATTTAATAGTACAAGATGGTTTAAAACGTCTTAAAGATGAAATTCAACGAATTAGGAATGTACTAGTCTATATCACGATTGCACCTAGTAGAAAATAAGCATTTAAGGAATTTTGTGGCGAAACTGGGGTGTCGCATACAAAAACCTTTATTGGTGACGTAGGACATAGATGGAACTCCAAATATTTATTATTAAAATCGTGTAAATGTTTCAAACATTTAATTACAGAATTTTATAACAGTAGGCCTATGAGACACGCCGACGATACTATTTTAAATGAGCACAATTGGGATATAGTTTTTAAAATTAAAATATTTTTGACAAGTTTTTATAATTCTACAAATATTTTGTTTGGTGTTTATTATCCTACTAGTTATATGGTCCTTGAACGTCTGTATGTAATTGCTAGAGCTTTTCATAGATTTAAAGATGACCCTGATTTTAGTTCAATTATATTTTCGATGGAATCAAAATTTAGAAAATATTGGGAACACTTGCCCATGTTATTTCCGTTAGCATGCGTCATGACCCTTTATATAATTTATCGGGTACTAAATTTGTTATTGATCAAATTTCAAATTCTTTAACTTTTAGCGTACCTATTACTTATATGAATTTAGAACAAATTTTACGTGAAATGTATGAAGTATATGCTACACGAATGGGTACACCTATTACTCGTGTATCCTCGAGCCCTACAACTACTCTTCCCACTAATATAGGACATGACGACGCTGAAGTTTTAAATTTATTCCAAGGTTGAACTCATATAGATATGATTCAACTTCAACTGCATATGCATTTAGTTCCTATAGTAGTAGTAGTTTGTCTTCCATTGCATGTACTAGTAATAGTCAAAATGTGTTGCATGCTGAATTAATTGATTACTTTAATCATAATATGTCTACTAACAATGCAATTAGAAAAAAAATCAGAAGAAGTAATTGATTTATTGCGAAGGTATGAACGACGATTTCCAGTAGTTTCTGCAATGGAAAAAGATCTACTAATACATTCGGTTAGCACTGTAGCTTCGGAGTCTGCTTTTAGTGCAGGGAAGAGGGTTCTCTCTGAGATCAGGAGTCGACAAAAAGAAGATATTTTAGAAGCATTAATGTGCGTGAAGGACTGAGAAGACGCTCATTATCGACTGCGAGAAAAATATGTCGAAATTGTATGTAGTCAAGTAAGTGATATTTAATTTAACTATATTCTGATATTCATCACAAAATTTTATTTTGATACATTTATGATTTTTTTAAAATAATTGTACACGTAACAAGTTGTTCGTATACAATTTTTAACTCTGTCTACTCGAAAATCGAAATTGAAGTAGCCGGTCCCAAACCCAGATAAAGGAGGAGGACTTATCTTTTTTTTTATATATTATTATTTTAAAAAATAAAATGTATTGGAAAATGTATGTTTAAAAGTTTATAAAATGTGTGCATATATATATATATATATATATATATATATATATATATATATATATATATATTTTAGGTTTTGTATAGTGTAAAAAAAAAATTGAGCGGCCCATGCTACCCCTATTTGGACCCTTCGCCCACCCACCCACCAACAACGAGAGTAAGCTAGCCCCTGTCCCTTGGATAAGTCCATCGATCAAGCAATAGTCGAGAAAAATATGGGAACTGTAATGCCCCATTTTTCATACATCTTGAGGTGTTACCCAAAAAAAGTTTCATCTACTTTTATTTACTTAAAATATGGAACAATAAAATTTTTTAATAAACAAACTATTGAAACATCCATAAATTCAAATTTGTATCATGAAATCGTGTCTCTAAAAAAAATTTAAACATTCTCAACTAATAAATTTAATATTAATGTTATTGAACAAAGCAAACTACTAAACTTAAAGAGAGTAAAACTTAATATTTTTGTATGTCGTAATCCCTTGGCAATCCGTTGCACCATCCCGCCATAGTTTCAATTGACCCGAACTAACCTGTAAAATTTTGTAAGAGTGAATATTTTAAAAAACATACCCAGTAAGATATGTATAGTTTTCATACACAATTATATACAATAAAATAACACTTCATACAACTCTTCTCTTATGGTGTATATCGGTGAGCAAGCAAGACACTCATCTTAGGTCATCTTAAATTTCGTAGGATCTCTTATCTGTTAATAAAGAACCCGAAGGTCCGTTGACAATTCATGTATAAATTACTGAACATAAAAGTATAAGAAAACAAGCCGCTTGTACAGAAGTATCTTACATTGATTGATTAAACGAGCTTTTGAAAAAATACACTAGAAATTTACAACTGCTTTATATAAAAGTTGCCGAGTAAAATTTCTTTGTTGGTGAATTGTGAGACAATTTCACAATATTTATAGTTGAAAATAGTAGTTGATTCATAGTACAATAGTGATGGGATAAAAACATGTATCAAACTTGGATATGAATTGAATCTTTATAAAACAAATCATATTATGACACATGTACTTGAATTTTTATAAAATACATATAACAATCAAAGTGAAAGAGTTGTGTTGTACTTAAAATAGAAAGATTCCTAATCAAAAGTAGAGTTATCATGACAATGTACTTGCTGGGATAAAAATACAAGTCACATAAGAATTTATTTGTATCCAAACTAAAGCACACATGCAAGCCAATTTTAAAAGTGGGTGATATTTAATTTACATTAAATACTAATAATAACAACTTCTATAAACTTCAATATCTTGGGTCTAACTAATCCAAAATAACTTTTTTTTAGCCTAATCTACATGATTAATTACGAGCTATCCTACGATACATATATTGATATACTTTTCGCTACTTTAACAATATCTAAATATTTAGCCCAAAATTTAAAATTAATACATATATTACTTTATTCCCTCAACTTTTCAAAATAATAAAAATATGGCATGTAAAATAATTACTTTCTATTCTAAAATCTTTGGGGTGTTATAGGTACCAAATCTTGAATGTTGATTTTCTGTAGAGAATTGTCCGCCTAAGAGAGTCGCAAGTTTACTCGAAGCAGGCTTCCCAAAAGTCTTACAAATGTTGATGTATTTGTTGTTGGAAACCTACTTAATCTTGCGCAGCGGAAGTAAAAGAATTTCGATTCCCAAACAAGGATCTGCTTTATGTTTAGATAGAAAATGTGATAGAAATAATACCTTTGATGAATTCTGCAAACTCTTTTGTTGATTCACGAACTCCAATGATCACGATTTACAATCCAAGCTGTCCAATTGTTCAGCCTCCAATGGTGATCCACACAGAGAACAAGAATGACGGCCAGGGTTTTCTTTTCTCGTGCTAGCAAGAATAATGAATATTCCATTAGGTTTTTCAAACCCTAGCAGCCTATTAATATAAGTCCAAATGGGCTGGCCCATCTCTTAACTTAACCCGGTCCAACATTTAATCAATCAAATTAACTAAATCCGGTCCATGAATTAATTAATCCAATTAATTAATTTGGGCCTATTAATAAGAAACCCAATTAATTAATTATCCAACACTTGTCAATTAATTAATTGGTAAATCTCATTCTTCTGATTCTCTTTTGTGTGTGACCCATTAGGTTCCCGATCACGATGCCTAACTACGTGAATTATTATTTTGATCTAATCAAAATTGATAAATTAAAATACCCCTTTTTAATTTATCATCAATTCACATTCGTCGTCCCAGATTGACATCTAGCAATGTGTCAGGGCAATACATGTGACGGGAAATGTCACGTGGCATGACAAAACCAAACTTGTTCGTTTACCGTGAAACTATAATCCCTTCGTCAATATGATCCGATCAATTACGAGATATGGACGTGTGTCAATCTCAATTATCGATCATATCTTTTATCCTACTATTAAGTCAATGTAAGTCGAAAACTCTTTTCCGACTTATGAGTTCACCTTGGCCAAGGATTTCATTATCAACTTAACTGGATGAAATGTAGATCATAATCTCTTACTATCTAAGAGTGACGAATCCTCTATTGATCATTCACAACCTTCATATGATTCTTGACATACCCGAACGATGCCGTATTAGCGACCCTTGACAGAGCAACATCCGACATCACCAAAGCACGACTGTCCTCACATAAGACACTATGATGACCTCAAGTCAAAGGACCAATTCCACTACCGAACGTTAGAGATTAACCACTGACACTCAGATAGTTTTCCATATGGAATCTCTCAGCGGGTCTCCAATGTTTTGTTCTATAACAAAACATTCACGTGTTCATTCAAGTATCTCCACACTTTAGCTTGTAAGATCAACTACTTACTTCATAAGTAAGACTATCCAGAATAACGATATCCGTATCTCGTTATTATATACAACCACGGACGATTTAAGATTCAGTCATATGTAATTTGTATCTCACAATCACAACTCTTTGTGATTAACAAATCACCAAAACTTGAATCTACGGATTCTATTATTTAACTAATTAAAATATTAATTCAATAATAAATCTTGCCATAAATATGTATTGATTATATATATATATTAAAAGTGCTTATATCCAAAGTTGATTGGACCTAGGGCATAACACTTACAAACTCCCACTTGCACTGCGACAACTCTTTGTCAATGGATCTGCAATTTAATAACTTGTGGGAATTCGTTCTTTCTTTACGTCATTTCATTGTATTATCTTTCCAATGAGATGATACTACCTTAACACATGTTTGGATCAATGATGAGACCTTAGTTCCCTCGTTTGCACGATGGCTCCACTATTATCACAATACAAAAGCATGTGATCAACAATGTTAGGAACTACTCCAAGTTCATTAATGAACACTTTGATCCAGACAACAACTTTTGTTGCTTTCTAAAGCAGTGATGTATAAGGCTTCTATTATTGAATCAACGATGATTTTCGATTTGGAACCTTTTCAACACATCGCTTAAGAGTAAACCAATATCCTAATTGAAATATGCTATCATTCTAGTCCGACTAGAAGTTAGCATTAATGTATCCATGAACTCCCAGTTCATTTTCTCCACATAAAATCTTCTTAAGATTTTATCTATATAGATCTGGATGAGTTAAGCAATCTTATAGATCTATCTCTATAGATCAAGCTATTTCTCATTATCTATTATGAAGAAATTATTTAACAACCATAATTTCACAATTGCAATATAAAGACGTCGTTTCCTGTTAGTATGTCTCATACATATAATATTAGGAATGCGACAATGCTCCCACTATTTTCTTTTAAACACACAATTCATTTTTGATAAAATCAAACATTTTGACTTTTAAATCAAATCGAATATTTCAGCTCCAAAAGGCTTATTTTAATCCATATTGAACTTTTCTTGTAAACTCATTTACAACCTATGGGTTCTAATCCATCAGGCGGGTTGACCAAGGTCCAAACCTTGGTAACATTAAGTTCATATCGGATATTATAGCCATCTCAGCGAGTCAACACTTGACTTTGCTTATGCATAATTAGTAGGCTCATCATCCTTGATTAGTAATGTCTGATTAGTAATCATGGATTCTTACCTTCCAGAAGGTCGAATGATCCTAGAAGATTTACATGGAGCTGTCGTGTCCTCAGGAGTCTCCGCTTCCTGATCAAGAGTATGTCCATCAACACTTTGGGATCAGACTCAGGTTATCTACTTGGTTAACTATATCTGTGAATCCTTGAACTCTTTCAAGATTTACTCTACTCCCACTGTCCTCTTCTAGAACAAACATTTTATCTAGGAGTATGACATGTCTTGAGATGAACTCCTTCTTCTCAATGAGATTATAGAATTGATATCCAATTGTCTCTTGAATATCCCACAAATGTATATTTATCGAATTTAGTTTCAAACTTATCCGATTCAGTGCGCTTCACATAAGCGTCACAGCCCCAATCTTTCATATGAGAAAAGTGGGGCATTCTGTCTTTCCATAACTCGTATGGAGTTTTGTTAACCGATTTAGATGGAACACGATTAGTGTGTGGCACGTGGCAATCAGTGCATGATCTCAAAACGATTTTGAAGCATTTGCATAGCTTGTACTTATTGCACTATATCTAATAGTACACGATTCCTCATTGCAAATACATCATTATGTTGCAATGCATGTAAAGGAATCCACTGCGAGAGAATCACATTCTCTTTTAGATAACCTAAAATTCTACATTTTAGATATTCTCCACATCGATCAAATCTTAGTGTGAGAATTTACTTACCTATTTGTTTCTCAATTTCTAGTTTGAATCCCTTGAACATTTCAAAAGTTTCATGCTTGAATTTCATCAAATATACATGACCATTTCTGAAATAGCCGTTTAGTAAATGTGATGAGATAAGAGAAACTTTATCTAGCATTGATTGATATGTGTCCACATACATCACTATGTATTAGACTCAGTAATTATGCAGATCTTTCTCCTTTTCAAGTAAAAGGAGATATGGTCATTATGCCTAACAGACATATTTTGCATTTGTCAAATGATTCAAAATCATTTGACCCAAATGTACATCTCCATGTAAATTTGGAATTACATTTTCATTTATATGACCAAATCTGCAATGCCAGATATATGTGTTATTCAGATTATCATTTTTATGCCTTTCGGTATCTATACTCATTATAGAATACTCAATGTTTAGAATATAAATGTTATTTTGTAATTTACCATAACCATTAAGATCTTATCAAGATAAAAGGAACAACAATTGTCCTTAACATTAAAATAATTCATGTCCAAACATGAAATTTATTTAATGCTATTGGTAATGGCAAGAACAAAACAATATTTCTCTAATTCTAATATTAAGCCTAAAGGCAAAGGTAAGAAGTAGCTCATATAGGCAATGCAGCAATATTTGCTCATTTTCAACGTACATGTCAACTTCTCCCTTTTTGCTAGGGGTGTCCGTGGGTCGGTTCGGTTCTGCTCGGTTCCAGAATTTTCGGATATTTAATAAATGGACCCGTCGGGTCCAAATATAATTATGGAACCGTTCGGGTTCGGTTCCGTTCGGTTCCGTACCATAATTAAATTTTTTAACATTTACAGCAACACTACATAAATATAACTAATGACATTTCATTTGTAACGTATACAAATTAACGTAGCCAAATTCAAAAATATAAAAATAACTAGATGTCGAATAACATTAATTCAATGCATACAAATAACAAAAAGTAGATATTAATATTTACCAACTATTTAATTTAATCATCAATTGCTATTGGTTGACTTGCCATGGCAAAAAACTCTACAAGAATTGAAAAAGCACAATTAACAAACAAATAAACTAAAAAAATATTCAACTAATAAGATTTGATAAAAAAAAAATCTAATATATATCTATTACCTGTCTCAATGCCCTCATAGAACTCTGTTTCTTCAATGCAAATTTCATCTTGGGAAACTTTCAAGAGTCTAGAATCTTCTCTTAGCCAGTTTTGTGTACAAATTAAGGCTTCAACTGTTTTAGGAGTTAAAGAACTCCTAAATGGATCAAGAATGCGCCCTCCAGTACTAAATGCTGACTTAGAAGCAACTGTAGATACGGGAATGGCAAGAACATCCCTTGCAACCTCAGATAAAAATTCAAATCTTGATTTATTAATCTTCCACCAATGTAAAATGTTAAAATCTCCATCAGTAGCATCTTCGGTGGGTTCCATTAGATATCGTTGTACCTCATCTTTTCCAGAAAAATCCATTTTGCTAGTTTTCATTTTCTTGTACCCAAAATCAAAATTACAATCATCCCAATCATCATCATCTGAACACTCCAACAAAGTGGCTCCATCATTAAATTCAGCACCAACACTTCCACTTCCACTAGCTCCATTTTTTGAACAATGCCATCCTTTGTATTGGTTATACAAAGCATACAATAATTTCATGACCTCATTTTTTGTGGCTTCAACCTTCACACAATCATACAAGATACCAATGCAATGTACAACAAACTCCAACTTATACCTAGGATCAAGCACAACAGCTACAATTAAAATATTGTTTACTTTATCAACATTGCCCCAATACTTGTCAAACTTAATCTTCATGCTATTCGCCATACTACTTAGCAAATAATCTTGCTTATCACCCGTTTTCCTCAAAATTTGCTCAATTTTACAAACTTCATGAAAGTAAATATTGGAAGTAACACTCAATGAAGCACTAAACTTCAACGTGACATCATAAAAGGTTTTTAGAAACTTGGCAAATTTTCTAGCCTTCTCCCAATCATAACTTGTAGGTGGACCCTCCTTTGCTTTTCCACCTTCAGTCTCATCAAAATATTTACAATAAAATCCATCCTCTTCCTCCATTCTTTCGAAAGCTTTTTCAAAATTCAATGCACTATCTAACATTAAGAATGTTGAATTCCATCTAGTAGGCACATCTAAAACAGCAAGTTTTTTGCATGCAATCTTTTCCCTTTCAATACAACATTTAAATTTTTGTAATCGGGAATGAGATGATCGAAAATATTTTACCGCATTACGAATACTGTCTATAGTTGGATTGAACTCTTTCAACCCATCTTTAACAATCAAATTGACTATGTGTGCTGAACAACGTACATGCATATAAGAGCCACCTAAAATCATAACATCATCAGTTTTCCAATTCTTCAACTTGTTTTTCACATAAATGATCACTGCATCATTTGTACTAGCATTGTCTACAGTAATGGTACCCACACGCTCTATGCCCCAATCAAGTAGACAGTTTTCAATAAGCTTCCCAATTGTCTCTCCTTTATGATTTGGAACAACGGAGAAGCTTAATATCCTCTTATGCAGTTTCCAACTTCTATCAATGAAGTGTGCTGTGACTACCATATAATTGATGTTTTGAATTGATGTCCAACAATCAGTCGTTAAAGAAATTCTTTGTCTATCATTAATGAATTTAATTCTCAATGATTCCTTTGTTTCATGGTAGAGATGGAGCACATCTCTAGCAATCGTTTATCGAGAAGGAACCTCAAATCTAGGACAAAGTTGATGTACAAATTCCTTAAAACCCACACCTTCCACAAAAGAAAAAGTCAATTCATCAATAATAATCATCTTAACCAATGCTTTTCTACACCTTTCTTTATCAAACACCACAAACATAATACCAACATCATTGTTTTCTCGAGTGAGTATTGTTTGGTTTTCATTAACCGTTATGTTCTTATATGCATAACAAGAAGTTTTTAAGTGCTTCCACATACTAGAAGTTCCAGATTTAGTATCCGTCTTAAATGTCTTCCCACAATAATTACATTTTGCTCTTTCCCCACCAAGTACCTTAGTAAAATGATTCCATATTTCTGACCTCTCAACATTCTGTTTCTTATCTTCCATTTGAGCATCCAAATTGGAGCTAATACAAGCTGCAAACAATAAAGTACACGATAGAAAATGTTAGGTGATCCTCAACTCTATAAGTGAAATCAAATGGCTTAATGCCTTAATCCCTTAAACAATCTCAATTGAACGAATTCCAATTTCAACAATCAATTAGGAATAGTAAAGATCGGTGAAATTGGGTTGAAATTGATTGGTGAAACTGATTTAGGAATTGTATAAGAAATCAATTGATAATTTAACATCCTTCGTTCTCAAGTCCAAGAAATCACCACCCGTTTCCATCCACTCCTTACAAAAGCCAATAACCACTATCACTAAAACACCAACCAAAAAAAAAAAAAGGGGGGCAGCAGCATTTTTTTTTAAAAAAATTGGTTATGACATTATACCAATAACCAAGCTCAATATCCACACAATCCCATACCCCAAGTTCACCGAGTCTGGTCCATTCCACATAAATCATGCAGCCCATTCCGGTTATGCCAACTGATTTTGGACTGGCCAAGGAGATTAATGAATCAAGTAGATCAAATTCAATCTGTGGAACAACAGAGCACATGGCTCCAGAAATCTTACTCGCTAAAGGCCACAATAAAAATGCAGATTGGTGGTGTGTAGGGATCCTTTTGTATGAGATGCTTAGTGGCCAGGTAACGCAATTGGTCAAAAAGGGGGGTTTAGTAACTTGTTCAAAAACCATATATTTATTACTCATTTTTTATTATGGTTGGTGATATTTGACGAAATTGGAAATGCAGTATTATAAAACTCGGTCTGCAGTGGAATCTAAAGATGATCTAAAATGTTTGGTTAATGTGTAAACAAGAGGGAACTGCTTGATTTTAGCCATAGCCCCGGGTTTGCTACTAGTGTTTATGCACAAAATATGATCTTGTAAAAAATCTTTTAGTTTTGACTGTCTCGTGATACCATAACTATTGTATTCTTGTCAGCCACCATTCACCCATCCAAACAGAGAGAAGCTTCAGGAAAAATCATGAATGAAAAAATGAAGCTTCAGCCACTCCCCAAAATACTGAATACATACACTATAGCAATATACCTGAGAGAGAGAAAAGTGAGTGGAAGTAGAGTAGAATCACGCGGAATAGCAAGCCGGCGGTTTGGTGGCGGACGGTGGCTGAGGGTTGAGAGTAGCAGTGGCGGTTGACCGTTTATGTAGCGACGGTGAAGAGGAAACGGCGAGATTAAAGCTACAAACGGCGAGTTTAAACCTATGCAGAAAATAGAGAGGCGAGAGGCGAGAGGCGTGATTTCTTGAAGAGGCGGCGTGAAGGCTGAAGAGGCGAGAAGAAGAAGTGACGATTGATGAACTGAAGAAGAATGAAGACTGGGGGTGGGGGGTTTATTGGGCCTTTTCTTTTTGGGCTGGGCTGGGACTTGGGAGTATTTTAAATTTGGGGCCCAATCAAACTTTTAAATTTTATTTCTTAGATTTTATTTATTTAATTAATTTGTTAATTTATTTAGAAAAAATAATTTAATTTAATAAAAAAATTATTTAGTTTCGGGTCTCATTCGGTTCTTCTGTTCTTGGCCTAGACCCGAGACCCGATCCAGCTTCTGTGAGCCATTCATATATGATTGGAGTTGAGCATTAGATTTATCAAGATCAAAAGTTAATGATTTAACTTTAATGTCTAAGTTTTCATTGATGAGCTTCAACTTACTTACTTTCTTGGTCGAGTCCTGAAGGTCACTCTACAATTTTTCATGTTCAAGTTCAAGTTCGTTCACCTTTTTCAGAATAACTTTGTTGACCTTCTTGATTTTGAGACTCTCCTCAAACAGTCCATGTTACGACTCGTGAATGTCCGTCTCATCATCAGACTCTTCAAGAGACTGCTCACTCTCGTTCTCCCTTTCACCCTTCTCAATCTAATAATAAGATTCGATTGCAGCAATCGAGGTGAAGGCCATGAATTTTCGTTCATCCTCACCACAAACATCTCATTTTGAGAGTTGGAATTCGACTCCTCATCACTCATGGTCACGGCTAAAGCTTTATGCCTTTCCTTATTCAAGCTCCTATTCAGATTAGGACATTCATTCCTATAGTGACCATAACCCTTGCACTCATGGCATTTGACAGATTGAGTTTTATTAACGGAAGTCCTAGAGGTATTCTTCCCACGTCTACCTCTCGAGAGTTTATTAGGGACTTCACTATTCAGCACTTGAGGCTTTCTCATATTCCTCATTACCTTATGGAATTTTTTAACGAAATACACAATTTCGTCGTTCCTAAGTATCTTAGTGTCAGTGGACTTGCTCTCAACTTCTCTAACAGTGTTCATGGCGATGAATTTTTGTTTTTTAGGCTGTGCTAAGGTCAATTTATAAGTTTGGAGGGATCTTGCGAGTTCTTCTACTTTAACGCTGTCTAGGTCCTTACTTTCTTCAATTGCAGTTACCTTAAGTTTAAACCTTTCAGGTAGGGATCTAAGAACCTTACAAACAATTTTTTACTCGGGGATCCTTTCACCTAGATTAAAACTAGAGTTAACAATATCGTTCAACTTAGCATAGAACACATCAAATGTCTCATCATCATTCATCTTAAGTTCTTCAAATCTAGACGTCAACATTTGCAATTTGGAGTTTTTCATAATTTTAGTACCCTCATGAGTTGTCTCCAAAATATCCCAAACTTCCTTAGTTGTCTCACACATAGACACTATTCTAAATTCCTCAGGAGACACAACCATAAACAAGGTATGTAGACCTTTACTGTTCCAATTACATTCATCCAATTTTGTTTTGGTCTACAAAGAAATATCAGTGGGTATAACTACACCATCAACAATTGTTGTAGGCGGAGTCCACCCATTTTGCACACAAATCCAAATACGTTCATCCAAAGCATTATGAAAAGCTCTCGTTCGAACTTTCCAGTAAGCATAATTACTGCCATCAAAATATGACGATACAGACAAAGAACTACTCATCTAGACGAAATCAAATAAAGGTCAGGAATCGAAATTAAGCTCTAATACCAATTGAAAAATGCAAGTTCGACCCTAACAATACCTAGATGGAGGTGAATAGATATTTTATACAGAATTAAAAACAATTACGAATTAAACATCAACAAGTCACTTTTAATTCTTATCTATATGGTGAATCATGCAAGTAAAATTATCCTATGTTGAATTATCGGAGTTTGCATATCATAGATAATGAATAATAAAATAGTAAATAACACAAGAATTGTTCACGGAGAAACCCAATTGGAAAAAAATTCGGGCACTTTGCCCGTCAATCCACTATAAATGATTCAGTACTTACAGTCTATCAGACTAGACGACGACACGAACTATCTTATCTCCTGACTGTAATTCTGACAACTCCCCTGAATTTTGTGTTCCCTTACACCAATTCCAGCTACAATAATCAACGCTCTCTTGGAACTCCACTATCCTGCAGTAGCCCCTAGCTTGGTATAATCACCTATCTCCTGTGGGTCACATAGAATAACTCGTTCTTCACAGACTGGAACTCCAATCGCCTTCCTTGATCTTCAGCACCTCTAACAGTTATGTAGGAAGTTTGATTTTTGATATTTGGATATTGAATTTGATGTTTTTCTAACCTCACACAAGATGAATGTTGAATGATGGAATGAATAGATCTTTCGGAGATGAAACTCTCTCAATCAACAACTTTAAGAAAACTATTTTGTACGTGTTATAGTATATATAGAAAGGTAAAAAAAACAATGGGAAGAGAAAAAAGCTTTTAAAATGCAAAATAAAGATTTCCTATATAAAGCTGTCGCTCGAGCGAAGGGCCAGCGACAGCCGAAGGACAGGGTGTCGCTCGAGCGAATGATGGCTGACTCTCTAGCAATGATGTTTCTGCTTTTGTAACTTGAGCCAACCCTTGGCGACAGTCCAGCGAAAATCCACACCATTTTCTTCCTTGTTCCAAACTCGAAACCTTAGACCTATTAAACTAACTTTTAAGCAAATTGTACATTACTCCTTAAACTATTATACTCTATCAAATTAAGTCCTTTTGTTCACAAAATTTGCCAATTACAAAATCAACTAAAACCTAACAAGGTGGCCATGGATAAATCCATTTTGCGGATGAGAGATAATGTGCGGTAGCACTGTACTCAACCGTGTGTTCAAAAGCTTAGTAATACACTTATTGAACATTGTGCATAAATTGATGGGTGTGAGGTCAGACAATCTATAAGCACCACCTTTCTTAGGTAGCATTACAATAGTAGTAGCAGCAAAATCCCCGTGAAAGATGGCCGCCATAAAAAAGGACCAAGACTATCATATATACGTCCTCGCGCTATTTCTTTCTCTAAGTATATCCTAGGGCCTCCTCCATCTAATGTTCCTCTTGTAGAGAAAAATAAAGGTAAAGGTCCTAAAGTTCCAAGGACGTCCTCGCGCTTGCAATGCTTTAACTATAAGGGTTTTGGTCACATTTCCTCTAAATGCCCTAGTCAAGCCATAGTTTTGGAGGAATGTGAAGGTGTAGCGGATGACCTACTAAAGGACCAAGTTTATGACCCTAAGTTTGAAGAGTTTGAGGACTTGGATAATAATGAAGATCCCTTCTTAGGTTGTATTCGGACACTCACTGTGGATCTAGGGTGGAGACCCCTTATTCCTGACACGTCTCAATTAAGTATTGTACGTTATACCCTTACTCAACCTAAAAATGCTGATGATCGACGTCGTCTGCCATCTTCCACATGTACATCAAGATCAATAACAAGGTTATAAATTCATTATAGATAGTAGTAGTTGCATTAATACAGTTTCGATGGCTACTATATCCCATTTTGGGTTGAAACTAGTTTCTCACCACGAGCCATATAGCGTCTCTTCAGCTGATACTTTTTTATAGTTGTAAAAGAACGTTTTCTAGTACCTATCCAGTTCTTCGAGTATAATGATCATATATGGGTAACATCATTTCAATGGATGCCAGTCACGTCATTCTTGGTCGACCTTGGTTGTTCAATTTAGATGTAACCATTTAATGTTGATCCAATTCACGTTCCTTTGTAATTAATAGAAAGAAGACTCACATTAATCCACTACCCCCAAAACTTGTTAGCTTGTATGAAGTAAAGAAAAGTGTGGGACGAAAAGGGTTACATATTATTAACCCTACGGAGTTTGAGCGCACACTTGTGGACGATTCTGTTGAGTTTCTCGTGGTTGTTATGGAGGTTCCATTGAATTTCCCAATAGTATTCCTTGTCGAAGCCCATGCGATCATTCAAGAGTTTCAGGATGTCTTCCCTAAGAACCTACCTAACCAACTTTACGAGACATTCAACATGCCATAGATTTTGTCCCAAGAGCGTCTCTTCTAAATTTATCTCATTGTAGGATGAATCATACTGAGCATGTTGAACTTCAGAGACAAGTAGATGAACTCCTTCACGAAGGGTTCATCCGTGAAAGTTTAAGTCCTTTTGCAGTTCTTTCTTTACTGACTCCTAAGAAAGATGGCGCTTGGAGGATGTACATAGATAGTTGTGCCATCAATAGGATCATAGTGAAGTATTGCTTTCCTATTTCTAAGCTTGACGATATGTTAGATATGATGGTTCGTGCTATAATATTTTCTAAGATCGATTTGAAAAGTGGTATCACCATATTAGGATCCTCCCTAATGAAGAGTGGAAAATTGTTTTTAAAACGAAAGATAGTTTTTATGAGTGACTGATTATGCCTTTTGGACTAACCAATGCCTCAAGTACTTTTATGCAAGCAATAACACAAACTCTTCGACTTCTTAAGGGTAAATTCATCATCATCTACTTTGATGACATTCTCGTCCATAATAAGACTTAGGAACAACACCGAGATCATCTCAATCAGGTTTGTTATGCCCTTTGTTCAACAAAATCGTATACTAACATTAAGAAATGTTATCTCTTCACCAATATAATTGTTTTCTTGAGATTCATTGTATACTCTACGGGGCTATCTGCTGACCCTACCAAGATTCAAACAATTGTTTATTAGCCTGAACCTAAAACTATACATATCGTAAAGAGTTTTCATAGCCTCGCTACCTTTTACTGTCGTTTCATCAAAGGGTTCAACACAATCATGGTTCCTATTACGGAGTACATGAAGAGATGAGAGTTTCATTGGACACAAGTAGTAACTAAGGCTTTTAAGCTATTCAAGAAGCGGATGAATAAAGCTCATGTCATGCACCTTCCCGACTTCTCCTAAGTTAGTTTTTAAGGTCGAGTGTGATGCCTCCGGGGTATGAAGATGGAGTCCTTAGTCAAGAACGCCACCATGTAGCGTATTTTAATGAGAAATTAAATGATGCTAAATAACGGTACTCGACTTATGATAAGGAATTGTATGTAGTTATATAGGCTTTGCGCTATTCTTCATCATCTCAACTCCTACAAAAGGTTAAATATTAGGCATGGTCGCTGGATTGAATATTTGAAGGCCTATTCTTTTGTTTTGAAACATAAGAAGGGCGTTAAGAACTAAGTGCTGATGTAATAAGTCGCTGTATCTCCCTTCTGTCGATTATGAACATCAAGGTCATAGGTTTTGAAAGACTTAAGGAAGAGTACGAAACCTGCCCCAATTTTGAGGATATCTTTCTTGATTTATTAGGTGGAAGGTCGGATACTGCGGATGGTTTTCACCTTGAGGAAGGTTACCTTTTTAGAGCCAATAAATTGTGCATTCCTCGAACTTCTTTGTATGGGAAATTCACGTGGTAGGTTTGAACGGTCACTTTTGGCCTTATAAGACCATAAAGGAGATTGAACGTTAGTTCTATTAGCCTAGTTTGAAGAAGAATGTGGCTAAGATAGTTAGTACATATAACACCTGTTAGTTGGCTAAACAGAAAAGGCAAAATACTGGTCTATACACACCTCTTTTCATTCCTAATTGCCCTTGGCAAGATGTGAGTATGGATTTTGTGCTAGGACATCCATGTACCCCGAAGAAGCATGATTCTATTTTTGTGGTAGTCGATCGTTTCTCGAAAATGGATCATTTTATCCATTGTAGCAAACCTTAGATGCGTCCAAGGTTGCGATGTTGTACTTTAATGAAATTGTCAAATTGTATGGTCTTCCTAAAATCATTGTGTTAGATAGGGATGTTCGTTTCACTAGTCACTTTTGGAAAATGTTGTGGCAAAAGGTTGGTACTAAATTAAAATTTTCTACTACCTATCATCCACAGACTAACGGTCAGATGTAAGCAGTTAACCGTAATCTTGGTAACTTATTAAGATATCCCGTCCAAGAAGAATCTTATAATTGGGATTTGATTCTTTCTGTAGCTCAAATTGCATATAACAGTTCCATGAATCGATCATTAGGTATGCGTCCAATTGAAGTTGTTCATTGTTTTAAGCCTATGAAGCTTTTAGAGCACATTCCAATGTCCCCACATGCTAAAGTGTATTTGTCAGCTGAAGCATTTGGACAACATCTTCATGACTTGCATATTGAGATCAATAAACAACTTAAAACTAGTAATGCATCATATAAAAGTAGAGCTAATTTACGTAAAAGACATGTTGAGTTTAATATTAGAGATTATGTTATGATCTGAATTAGACCGGAGAAGCATCTACCTAGATCCGCCTCCAAATTGCAAGCTCGTAATGCTGAAACGAATAAAAAAGAATACTTTTTGACCAACTCTAGGATGAAAATTGATACCACCATTTTTATTAGAACGTACCCATGAGCATCAAATCGATTAAACACAATCATAATACTCGCACCCTAATTGGAGAAAAGGGTCAAAATGGTTAACAATTAGTAATAGGCTATCATAATCATTGGATAAGATGGAGAACACCTAAGGCAAACACGATGAGACTTGGCATGTTATGGTCATTGATGAATGAGTACACATGGTGAATGACTACATTGATGGTCGATCACTTCACAAACATTTTGTTAATACCACGATAGATGGGATAAAAGACGTGGAAAAAGAATCATCATACAGAATATCCTTCAACATCTTACAAGGAGTGATCGATAGAGAACCATGATCTACACCTTCATGAGAGATTTGTTACAACGGTCTCACTATTAACTGTGATTCCCATTTAATTTGCAAAGATCCCAAGACACGTCCCATGTGATCATAATTGCCCTTTGCAATGTCACCTAGACGAGATCTCTACATATTGGAAGCTCAACAATGTGCAAAAAGTAATTTTTACTTCTTACATCTTCTCACAAAGCAAGTTTTTACTCGCTTCATATTTTCTCCACATAACACCTTAACTTTCTCTAACATCGGGAGGGTGATGAGGGAACAGAATTGACCAGCATAGAAGACATCCGTTGAACAGAATTGACCAGCATAGAAGACATCCGTTGACCAATACGTTGGCCACCACTCAAATTTGTCTACAATCTACTAGTGCACGCAGCGAACTAGTCTACAATTGAACAACTTTCTACTTCAGACGTTAACAAGAAATATCAAAACCAGATTAATATTTATATGTTAGGAAAATCGGAAGGGTAAAGCAGTACCCAATTGAAAGAAAATTCCATTGAAATGGAGAATTCAACCCAGGAATCCAACCTCCGATCCGAAATCTGCGTTACCTATGATTCTCCCTACCCAATCTACGCCATGGCTGTCTCGAACGCCGCCGCCTCCCCCTCCCCCCACATCCGCCACATAGCCGTCGGAAGCTTTATTGAAGAGTTCAACAACCGGGTCGACATCCTTTCCTTCGATCACGACGCCTTATCCCTCAAACCTACTCCCTCCCTGTCCTTCGACCACGCTTACCCACCTACCAAGCTCATGTTTCATCCCACCCCCGCCGCCTCCACCGCAACTTCCGCCGCTAACATCCTCGCTTCCTCCGGGGACTATCTCCGCCTCTGGGAACTCCGTGACTCATCGATCGAGCCTATATCGGTTTTCAATAATAGTAAAACGAGTGAATTCTGCGCCCCGTTGACCTCTTTCGACTGGAATGAGGTCGAGCCGCGGAGAATCGGCACTTCCAGCATTGACACCACTTGCACTATATGGGACATTGAGAAGGGTGTTGTGGAAACTCAATTGATAGCACACGACAAGGAGGTTTATGACATTGCTTGGGGTGAAGCAGGGGTTTTCGCTTCAGTTTCAGCAGACGGTTCTGTGAGGATTTTTGACTTGAGGGATAAGGAGCATTCCACCATTATATATGAAAGCCCACAGCCCGACACCCCTTTACTGAGATTGGCTTGGAATAAGCAGGATTTAAGGTACATGGCCACGATTTTGATGGACAGCAATAAGATTGTAATATTGGACATTCGGTCTCCTACAATGCCCGTGGCCGAATTGGAGAGGCATCAGGCGAGCGTAAATGCAATAGCATGGGCGCCACAGAGCTGCAGGCACATTTGCTCTGCTGGAGATGACGGACAGGCTCTTCTTTGGGAGTTGCCTACGGTTGCAGGGCCTAATGGGATTGATCCCATATCTATGTATGCAGCTGGTGCTGAGATCAATCAGCTTCAGTGGTCTGAGGTGCAGTCTGACTGGATTTCCATTGCCTTTGCAAACAAGTTGCAGCTGCTTAAAGTTTGAGGTAATTGGGGATTAGTTATATATCACCGGTAGAGTGTGTTGAGATAGTGTGCCTTTGTAATATGCTATAATCTGTTTTATTTATGCTAGAGTACAAGATCTTGGGATAGTTTTATCCACTTATTGAGTTTATATATATAATTATGTTGCTGAATGTACCGGTTCTCTTTGCTCGTTCTAGTATTTTGTTTGTGCACGGATTGTCCATAATATGCAAAGATATCTTCCATACTCATGAGGAAAAAGGGTTTCACAAAAATACAAGAGTATCTTGCTGTTATTGCCTTCAAAGTTTGATGAAATTTATCTCTAACCGTAATATTCTAGTATGAATTATTTCTTCTATACAAACAAAGAGGGAGAGACGGAAGATAAAATGTTTTTTAGGCTCTAAAGGCATTTTGATATTGTCCAATCCTGCGCTACTTTTATTTCAGATGGACCATAGTTTTCTAACTTTTGAAGGGTGATTAGATACCCCATAATGAGCAGAATTCTTGGATGCATTATAGTTTCCTACTCAAAAATCAACATGTGACTATGGTAGATCTTTGTAAGGTTTGAAGAGATGGCAAAGATCAATATACTTGATTCTCAGTGCATTTGTGTGACAACCTGGATCCTTGACGATTCAAGTGGAACTAATATCTAAATTAAACTTAAATAAAAGGGTTAAATGAATAAATAGATTTTTTATAAAAATAATTACGATTCAACATTACTCATAATAAGCATATTTTTAAAGAAAATACTTTTGACATAAGAAAATCTTAAAATGAATCCAACATAAATTATATAAAATTTGAACTAACTTCATGAAAATTATTTTAAATATCACACGACGGCATTCATATCCGCATTGACCTCCTAGAACCATTAATTTTCTAAAAAGGGAAAAAGAACATAATGTGAGATAAAATCTCAATAAGTGTGCATAAGTAAATTTTGTTCATGTATATGCATTTCTTGGAAAATTCATAATTGCATAGGGAGACATGAAAATTCGACCTAACTTAGATGGTACCAAATTTTTGTGCGTAGCGCTACTATGCTCCGGTCCATTCTTACAAATATTATAATTAATATAAACCATAACTTAACATAGCCATGACATATATAGGAATACTCACGAAATAATGTAATAATAAATTTACTTTTCACTGAACAATTCAAAATGATAGAAGAAGTAATTGTTGGAGAAAGATATTTGAACCGCGTGTGGGGTTGAGTATTCACGTGTGATCGTATAGGTGTACGGCTATATTTAATATGAAAAGGACAAGAGAAAGAGTATAGGCGGAGAGACAAAGTAATAGAGGTAAAGAGGAGAGTGTGTAAGTAGTTGATGAGGGATGATCCTATTTATATTGTAAATTCTTAGACCGTGTGTAGAACAATGAAAAGAAATGTCTATGTAGCGACCGAAAACTTTTAATTAATATAAAATTAGTTTTCTCGAAAAACGTGTCGCTAAACGTTAACCCTAATTTTTTTGAGAAGCGCGTTCATCTAGCCGTTATAAAATCGAATTCAAATCTATTCGATCGAATCCAATTCCCGAATAATAATTTTATTATCATTGCCGAATTATTTTTATTTAAATCCAATTTTAATAATTTCTAGTCCAATGTTTATGGTCCAATTACATAAGTCCAACACTTTAAATTTTAATTCATTTAGCCCAATCCATTTAAGTCCAATTAAATGAGCCCAAAATCGGAATTTATTTATTTTAGCCAAATTAGAAAACCTTAAAGCCCAACTATTTGGCCCAATTACCCGCCTAGGGTTTTGTGCCCTAGTTGTCACTATTCATACCCTACTAGCACTCCCACTCTCCTCACACTCGCACAACATCCATTTGGTAAGAAACTTTTCCTCCCTCAATTCTCTCATTGTAATTTCACCATTGATGCTAGAAGATCAATTTCTAGCATCAACAGTGAACACACAAAAAACACACAATGCAGCCACTATACCATACTGCAAGCTCCACTGCCAAGCCACCAAAACCGAAACCACCAAACCACCAACACCATACTACAAGCTCCAACTCAATGACCTCCAAACCGAGACCAACCAAAGCTACAAAACAAATCCACTGCCTCAAATAGCAACAGCCAAACCAAAACCCAGAAACCATCAACCCACGAGCTGCAAGCAATCACCACTCATGTACAGCCACCTCCACCAACAAAAAAAAAACGAGACTCCTCACCATTCACTCCAACAACCGAGTCATCAAGAGGCCGAATCCAGGACCAACAGGGAGGCAGATGCCCAATTTCATTTCCCCCTGCCCTAAGTGCCAGATGATGTACAAAGGATAATGCCTTTTTGGAAAAGGGTGTCTGCTACAAGTGTGGCCAGTCAGGTCACTTCGCATCGGACTATCGTGCTCAGCCCGCCCAGGGTTCAATCAGAGGATGAACCCAGATCAGAACAGGAAGGGAAAGGCAAGAGTTTTCGCTATGGATGCAGCCGAGGATTCCGACGTGATTGCAAGTATACTAGTTACTCTGGTATTCTTGTACATATCTTAACTGCTTTCCATACCGTATTTTCCTTCCTATCTTGAGCATGTTAATATGATATCAGGTATACTATCTATTTCTGGGATACCTATATATGTTCTGATAGACTCGGGAGCCACACATTCATTTATATCTTATGCATGCTTAGAAAGACTGAACCTAATAGGAGAAGAGACTGGTAGTACCCTCGAGGTTAGTTTGCCATCAGGAAGTACTATCGATACTAATAAGATAGTCAAGGCCGTACAAATAGATTTTGATGGTCAAGTTCTAGACGCAGACTTGAATATTATTCGAATGAAAGACTTTGATATTATTCTGGGTATGGATTGGCTCAGCACCAATCGTGCCGCAATCATGTGCCACGAGAAAGAGGTTATTTTTCGCAAAGACGGTGAAGAAGTATTCAGGTTTTATGGGACGAGGATCAAGTCACTTCCCCGCCTTATCTCCGCTTTACAAGCCAAGAGTTTTTTAGCCAAGGACGATTGTCAAGGCTTTTTGGTTAGTTTGCAAGACAAACCCGTAGAGGAGATTACTCTGGAATCAGTACCAGTAGTATGTGAGTACGGTTCCAGATGATCTACCCGGTACTCCGCCAGATAGACAAGTGGAATTTTCCATTGACTTGGTACCAGGAGCTGCCCCGGTTTCCAAGGCTCCGTACCGTATGGCGCCAAAGGAATTGCAAGAATTGAAGGTGCAATTGGAGGAATTGCTAGAGAAGGGTTTCATCAGACCAAGTGTATCTCCATGGGGAGCACCTGTTTTGTTCGTAAAGAAGAAGGATGAAAGTATGAGGATGTGCATCGACTATCGAGAACTTAACAAGTTAACGATAAAGAATAAGTATCCTCTCCCTAGGATCGAGGACTTATTCGATCAGTTGAAAGGCAAAACTATTTTCTCCAAGATTGACTTGAGATCTGGTTACCATCAGCTAAAGGTTTCGCCAGCTGACGTACCAAAGACAGCGTTCAGGACACGATATGGACATTACGAGTTTATAGTGATGCCTTTCGGACTCACGAACGCACCTGCAATATTTATGGATTTGATGAACAGAGTTTTTCATCAGTATCTTGATAAATTCGTTATTGTTTTTATCGATGACATACTGATCTACTCCAGATATTCGGCACAGCATGAAGAACATTTGAGGATTGTATTGGAAACGCTGAGAGCAGAAAAGTTGTACGCCAAATTCAAGAAGTGTGAATTTTAGCTTGAGAGAGTAGGTTTCTTGGGTCACATTGTTACAGCCAAGGGTATCGAAGTTGATCCTTCTGAAGTGAAAACTGTAACGAATTGGCCGACACCTGCAAATGTTGGAGATGTGAGAAGTTTTCTTGGATTAGCCAGATACTACCGGCGATTCATAGAGGGTTTCTCTAAAATAGCAGGTCCTATGACTCAGTTGACCAGGAAAAGAGTTAAGTTTCAGTGGACCGAACAGTGTGAACAAAGCTTCCAGAAACTTAAGAACAGACTCGCCTCAGCACCAGTGCTGACTATACCAGATGGGTCTGATGGTTTCGTTATTTACAGCGATGCATCCAAACATGGCTTAGGTTGTGTATTGATGCAGAATGGCAAAGTCTATGCTTCAAGGCAGTTGAAGCCACATGAGAAGAATTACCCGACACAAGACTTAGAGCTCGCAGCTGTAGTGCACGCTCTTAAGATTTGGCGACACTATCTGTATGGTAGTAAATGTGAGATTTACACCGATCACAAGAGTCTCAAGTATTTTTCACTTAGAAGGAACTGAACATGCGACAACGTCGATGGCTAGAGCTGGTAAAAGATTATGACTGCACCATTCTTTACCACCTGGGTAAAGCCAATAAGGTTGCAGACGCTTTGAGTAGAAAGAACGTCGGACAGTTATCAGTTTTAAGAATAACGCAAGATCAATTGATTCGAGATTTTCAGAATTTAAGAATTGAAGTGCGAGCCCCATCAGTCCAAGGACCTATCAGATTGGCAAATCTGACCGTTAAACCAGATTTGAGAGGTCGGATTGTGACGGCTCAAGCCGGAGATAAATTCCTAGAAAAGATCAGATCCGAAGTTGGGACTGACAAGGGAATAGGTTTCGAGATTGCCGCTGATAAAGCACTTATGTTCAGAGGGCGTCTCTGTGTACCGAAGGATGAGCATATCAAAAATGAGATTTTGACATAAGCTCATTCAGCACCATATGCATGCCACCCAGGAGGGACAAAGATGTATCGTGATTTGCGCAAAGACTCATCTCCCATTAGTGGAATTTCCCTACAATAATAGTTTCCAGGCTACTATTGATATGACACCATATGAGGCACTTTATGGACGAAGATGTCAATCACCAGTCTATTGGGATGAAGTAGTCGAAAGGAGAATTTTGGGTCCAGAATTGATTGAAAGGACCGTTGAGGCTATTGAAAAGATCAGATTACGGATCAAAGCCGCACAAGACAGACAGAAAAGCTATGCCGATAAAAGGAGAAAAAACTTGGAGTTTACAATTGGAGAAAAAATATTCTTGAAAGTAGCTCCTATGAAAGGAACTGTCCGTTTTGGCAAGAGAGGGAAGTTAAGACCTTGATTTATCGGACCATTCGAGATATTAGAGAAAGTAGGTAACGTGGCTTATCGTTTGGCGTTGCCATCAGAGCTATCGACTTTTCTTATTGAGAAAGTATATCCACGACCCAAGTCACCAAAATCGAAACCACCAAACCACCAACACCATACTACAAGCTCCAACTCAATGACCTCCAAACCGTGACCAACCAAAGCTGCAAAACAAATCCACTACCTCAAATAGCAACAACCAAACCAAAACCCAGAAACCATCAACCCACGAGCTGCAAGCAATCACCACTCATGTACAACCACCTCCACAAACAATAAAAAATGAGACTCCTCACCATTCACTCCAACAACCGAGTCATCATCGCCCAAAACGAACCACCAAGCTAACCATCATCCAAGTTCCAGCCACCTCAAGCCACCAAATCCCCAAACCCGAAACGCCACCACAAACCGTAGCTCCACCACCCCACGGCGTCGAAACCGAAATCCAAAACATCACCACAAATCGACCCAAACCACCACCAAAGAAATCCCAAACCAAGGAAACAATCGAAAAACCCAAACACTCACCCTTTTACCGCCGGTGAAACTCGAAGAATCATTGAACCCGAACCTCCATTAGCCACGGATTCGAGCCATTCGCCCAAATAAACTCCCCCACCTACCCATGAGCCCGGCGCTGCCACCACCGTCGGTCGGTGGTGGTGGAAATCAGGGAAGGGCTTTGCCCTTCCCCCTCTCGATGTCTCTCATCTCTGAAACGAGAGAGAGAGAGAGAATGATTTGTTTTAATTGTTTTGTTTTTATTTTGTTTTTAGTAGTATATATTTGTTTATTTAAATTTTAGAAATTTGTCTTTTAAGCTCCCAAGTTCTTAAATTGATTTATTTAAGTTCCAAAGTTTTAAGTATTTTAATTTTAGCCTCTAAATTCTCATTTTTAGTTTTTTAGTTTTATTTATTTAAATTACAGTTCCACAAAACTTTCAATTGAGTCCCTAAATCTTTTAAAGTCATTGTTTCAGTCCTAAAATCCCTATTTTCAGTTTTAAATAATTTCAATTTGGTCCCCAAGTTTAGAAGTTATTATTTCCAGCTTTTATGTTTTATTTTCAGCTTTCTTATATTTACAGTTTAGTCCCTAACTTTCAAAAGTTATTATTTCCAGCTTTTATGTTTTATTTTCAGCTTTCTTATATTTACAGTTTAGTCTCTAATTTTCAAAAGTTATTATTTTCAGCTTTTAGTTTTATTTTCAGCTTTACTATATTTACAGTTTAGTCCCTAACTTTCAAAAATTACTATTTCAGCTCTTAAACTTTTATTTTCAGATTTAATAAATTCCCAATTTAGCCCCTAAACTTTATTTTATCATTTTAAGCCATTTATTACAATTTCAATAATTTTCAATTATACCCTTAAACTTTATTTTAACACTTTAAAACTTTAAAGTTTCGAAATATTAATTCAAACTTATTTTCTATTTTGGCTAGATGAAACGTACGGACAATTAGGAAATTGAAGTTACTTCTCGCTCCATTTTTCACGAAACTCGAGATATTGAGGTAGACTCGTCACCATTAATTAGTTTAAATTATAATTGCATGCTTTATGTGAAATTACGTGATTTATATGCTTTAATGCATGAGATGAGAATATGTCGTATTGTTATGACGTTATGCTCGCCATAACTTATATGCTTTAATGCATGAGAAAGACGAGAATCTCTTATGAGATAAGATGAGAATGTTATGCATAACTTATGTGCTTTATATGCACGAGAAAGAAAGACTATCAACACCCTATGATTTTAAAGAGCCCATGATTTTCAAGAAAATGAGCCAAAGAAGATGATATCACGTTGTATATTGCATAAATGTGTATTCAATTATTCTGAAAATTAATTATCGGCGATGAGTCTATTGAGTATTTCTTCGAAATACTCGCTCTATTACTTTAACAATATTTGCAGAGTTCGGAGGCGATCGTGATTGATGGGCAGTGGTGGCACAAAAATTTGATTATCGAAATTATTAAGTTTTGAAATTTATGTATTTGAACATTGTTAACGTATTGTAGTTTCCACTATTCCAGAAACATGATATTTAAATTTTAAAACAATTATCCTATGCGTTTTCTTGCCGACGAAATTTTCAATTACAAATGTGATTTCAAAAATTAGGTTATTTCCGCGAATTTTGATTATTAAATTAGGGCAAAAGACGATGATGTGACAATCCGGGTTAACGGAACTCGGGGCGCTACAGTCTAGATGTTAGGCATGATCAATGCATAAACGGTGCATTTTCTTGAATGTGATCAAAGCAATACCTTTAGTCATGTGGTTGACTTGGCTTGAAACTTGGTTAAATAATGTATGTTGTCGAATCAATTACATTGACTAAAAATGTAGTGCGAATAATGCATGTGGTCAAATAAATCATCTTTGATCATGACCAATTGGCATATTGACATATATTTTACGTATGATTTCATCTAGCTTCCAAATTAACTCTCAACTTAGGTCCTCAAACTATTGGTCAGTAACCAATAAGGTCATTAGACCTTAGTAATAGCGCAATTGAGTCATAATTTTAAATCTAATGACTAGTAGTAAGAATTTGGGATGTTACATGTTTCTAGAAACTCGTGTTTTGGCGTGGGGGCAGTGCTCAATACTTAGGAGTAGGGCTGTAAATGGATTGGATATGGACATAATCTGCCTATATCTAATCCGATCCGATAATTCAACGGATATTTGATTGTTTAATCCATATCCGTTTTGCTAAGTTATCGGATATCCGATCCGATAATTAAAGAAATTAGGGAAAAAATAATGTTGGAATTAACTTTTTTTTAATTTTTTTTTACCAATTCTTAAACTGGTTTAATAATTATAAATTTTTCAATTTCTTTTTTATGTTTTGAATTTGATGACTTTTTTATTCTAAATTTTTTTATTTTAGTCACAAATAACATGAAATAAAAATATTTTACCGACTCAATTATCAAATTGGATCGGATTGACCTATATCCATATTTGATCCATTTAGTTAACAGATTATTGGATTTGGATCATAATCGGGCTATCGAACTAAGACCCTAAGACCTTGAATCCATCTCCCATTAATTTCATCGGATTTGGATCGGATTCGGATCAAAATCCAATCCATTGACGGTGACAGCCCTACTTAGGAGTTCTAAATCTATGTTTTATAGATTATATTGCATCTTCATTCTGCAACCTGCCCTTGAAAATCAATTGTGTATACCTAAGGTAGCAGAAGTTTGTACATTGTGTTTTGGCTTTTGATCTTACTATCTAGTTGTGAGTTTTAGTTGAAAATGTTAATGGCCTGTGCTTTGGCTAGAAGACTAGGCAAGATGAGGATGCTTAAAGTGGTGAAATGTGGGAGCAAGTGGAGTAAAACCACAAAAAAGGAGAGTTACTATTCTAGTTGATTTAGAATTATGCCTTATTTATTACCAGTGTATTAATTTTCTATATCCTTCCAGTTACCAGCGTAAATTAGACATTGGATATAGGTCTTATATTAACTGAACTATGACAACTGCATTTTGAGGTAGTGTTCTGAGAGCATTAGGGATATAGTCGGTCAACCAACCAAGCCAAATAAAACAAGAGCATGATTATATAGATCAGCAGCTGATATTTGGTTGAAACCTGATACTGTTAACCTTGCATATGATGTAAATAAGTTTGTTCTAGGTGCCAAAGGGATGAATCCCATTTATACTATGATTTACCTAACCTCTAGCTCACTTAATGTAATGTTTGCTGCAAATACGGTTTTGTGATAGCTCTCTGCTTTAGTTAACACTATCCTGGACATTTTGGGCTTTTCCTGATATGTTTTACGCTGGTGAATCGGAATGATGAACATTTATTTTCTAATTTGTTTTACTAGGTTAACAATTCCCATTCAAGGTTGATGACGGATTCCACACCTTGAATTTTTTAGAGTATGCTTGGCATTCATACCATTCATTTCTCTCTGTATTAACACAACTATTTATAAACACTTGGGTAACGTTTGCTTAGTTGCTCATAAGGTCAACACGAAAGGTATTATTCTTAAAGTAAGGTGGAGTGGTGGACTGTCCATGAAATGGGAAACTAAAACAGCTTACGAAAATTTCAGTATGTTTTCCTTTCAATAGAGCCTTTCTTGGTAATGGCTACAACCTTTTTACTTGGAAACCAAACTCCAGTTTTATTTAAAGAGAAGTTTTACGGATTAATTTCTTGTCTTTTGTCTTGTTAGTCACTTCAATTCAAGTTAATCATTAAACTATTAAACAAGTTAAAAATTACTCCTGGCATTTGACATAATAACCGAGGATTTTCAAATAAAAAAATAGTATTAATACAGGCCTTTTTTATTTTTATTTTTTCACCTCGGAATCTCATTCATATCAGAAGATCAGAAGTTCACTCTCAAAGGCAGAAAAAAACCAAAGACTAGTAGTACAATCAATGTCTTTTCCACCATCTTACATGACAAAATAGAGTCGGAACCATAAAAGAGAAAGGAAACGAGAGAAAACTGACAGTTATTTAACTGATAACCAGACCTTTTTATAGTATTTATGTAATATCTTGGAAGATCACCGAGATTATGTAGTATAGTATATTGTTCACAATAATTACCCAATTTAGTTTACTCTTCAAATTGCAATAGAACATTGTGAGCCGTGTTTGAAACTCGTGGGGTCTGATGGTATAGGCAGGGGCGGACCCACGAAGGGCCCAGCGGGGGTGGCCGCCCCCACTGAAAAAAAAAAACCAAATTTTTTTTTTTGAGAGTTTTTTTAGCTTATTTTCTATCTCGAATGCAGCCAGGATCTAGTGAAACTCATGTTTTGTATGTAATTTTTTTTCTCTTTAATCTTGTTACATATTCTTCAATTTCAAAGAGTTGGATGGTTAAATTTACTTCCCACTTGAATACAGCTTGCCAAAAGAGCTTAGAGATGATTTGACAATTGAAGTCCACGATTCGAAAGGAAAGTATTTTGGTCACGTAGTAGTTCAGGTGGCTAATATTGCTGAAGAATTGATATGTTATGTAAATCTCATTTTGACCACCTGTGATTGCAAAAACTATTGCATGGTCAAAGTGAATATATTTGTGGATTTGATGCAGGGTGAGAGGCTTCGTTTATGGTCTATATAGCATGACCTAGTTGGGAAAATGCAACTAAATCTAAACTATTCAACAACTCAAAAAAAAAAAAAATTCGGGGGCGCTGCCCCCAAACCCCCATAGATCCTCACCCCTTCAACTTTGGACCCCTCTACTTCGACGGGCTGGCTTCGCTCCTAATCTCGCCCCCACTCAAAATTAAACCTAGGTCCGCCCCTGGGTATAGGTCCAAAAGGCATAATTATTGTTCCTATTCTATTGAGATTGATATTCTGTTTCTAACCTTTAGCACTTAATTTTTGCCTTCTGCAATAAATTTTGGATGCATATGTGCTAAGATTGAACTTCTAGTTAGGTTTACTGTGTTATTTAAGTTATACTATGGAAAGGGAAAAAATATAATAATAATCAGATGAAAACACAAATCATGTAAGCGTTAAATTTCCTTTGGCTGATTCAAGAAAATACTATGTACTTTCTTGTTAACAAAATTACAGTCCATAACGATCATTTTATGTTCGTTTCTGGTTCATTGCATCATATGGGAGTGTGACAAGTTGTGTCCCTTTTGAATATCACTCGCTTTTGAACTCTCTAAAAGTTTATTACCTTTTTCTTGTACATCTTCTTTTTCCAGACCAAACTTTTGCTTGCAACTTTTGGGGTCGATGTTTTCACTGGCAGAATCATGATAAATTATAAGAAAAATAAGTGTACTCAATAAGATTTCAACGTTCTTGATCGAGCCCGGATCCCTACAAATCGAGCCTTTCTTGGTAGCGGCTTACACTTATTTCATTGGGAATCGAAATGTTGTTTTATTTTAAGCAAGGTTTCTCATGGATTTTTAGAAGACAAAGAGGAGGGAAAATAATAAAATCATTCACAAAAATATGGAGATACAAGGCTTGAATATATATAGCCATACTTCGATACATTTTCAAAGATACTTCTAACAACTATCCTACCAACCACAACTAAACCATACTGGACAGTACAACAACTTGTAGTAGGAGTAAACTAGTCTAACAATTCATCATTACACGTGTTAAGACATTAATCAAAAAATATTGTTGAGTGACAACAAAAATGTCACACACGGTTCATTACTCCTCCTTGACATTTTTGTTGGAAACACCAAGACATCTTCTTAGTGTTTCAAATCTCTCCTTGGGCAATGCTTTGGTAAAGATATCAGCAACTTGTTCTTCAGAACTGCAGTGCTTCAATTCAACTTCCTTCTTTTCTTGTGCTTCCCTTATGAAGTGGTACTTGATATTAATGTGTTTAGTCTTACCATAGAACATTGGATTCTTCACAATTGCTACTGTAGACTGGTTGTCACAAAGAATGGTAGTTGCCTCAGATTGCTGGTGTTTCAAATCATTCAAAAAATTTCTTAGCCAAATTGCTTGATTTGTTGTCTCTGTTGCTGCTATGTATTCTGCCTCAGCTGTGGATTGTGCCACTGTTTTCTGTTTAATTGAATTCTAGCAAACAAGACTTGAACCAGCATAAAAAGCATAGCCTGAAGTACTCTTCATGTCGTCAACAGATCCGGCCCAATCACTATTAGTGAAACTAGTCAAAAACAGAGTTTCTGATCTCCTGAAACTGATTCCAAAATCCTCTGTTCCTCTGATGTACCTGAGCACTCTTTTGGCAGCTTTGAAATGAATTTCACTTAGCTCTTGCCTAAATCTAGATAGAAGATTAACAGCAAACATCAGGTCTGGTTTTGTGGCTGTTAGGTAGAGCAAACATCCAACCAAGCTCCTTTAAACCTTTTCATCAGTTTTCTTTATACCATCATCTTTCACCAGCTTTGAATTCTGAGCTAAAGGAGTGTTAACTGATTTTCAATTCTCCATTTTGAACTTCTGTAACACTTCTTTAGCGTACCTCCTTTGGCAAACAAAAATTCCATCATTTGATTGATCAATATCCATTCCAAGAAAATACTTCATTTCACCTAAGTCAGTCATCTCAAAAACCTTTTTCAATTCATTCTTTACTTTTTCAATTAAGGCCGCATTGCTCTCACTGTGACGAAGACATCATCAACATAAAGTGAAATAATGAGCAGATCCTCCTCCACTGATTTAATGTACGAAGTTTGCTCATTTACACTTATTGAATCCAAGACTGCATAGATGACAGTCAATTTTGCTATACCAGCTTCTAGATGCCTGCTTCAAGCCATACAAGGCTTTCTTTAGCAAGTTTACCTTATCCTTTTCACCCTTTTTAATAAAACCCTTAGGCTGTTCAATAAAAATTTCCTTATTTAACTTCCATTCAGGAAAGCAGACTTCACATCTAGCTGATATATCTTCCAATTTGAATGTGCAACTAATGCAAACAACACTCTTATTGTCTCAAGTCTGGCTACTGGTGCAAAGGTATCAGTAAAGTCAATCCTAAATTGCTGAGAATAGCCTTTAACAACTAGTCTAGCTTTGAGTTTATTGATTGAACCGTCTGCATTTAACTTGGTTCTGAACACCCACTTGACTCGTGTGATATTTTTGATTCTTGGTTTGTCAACAAGTAGCCAAGTATTGTTCTTTTCAATTGTTGTAACCTCTTCCTTCATAGCCTCTATCCATTCCTTAGATTGTGCAGCATCATCATAACTTGTAGGCTCATGAATTGCAGAATTACAAGTAGCATAAATATCCTGAAGTGATCTTGTTCTCAACACTTCATTTCCTGAATCTGATTCACTTTCAGGTTCAGCATCATCCTCCATTTCTTCATCATCATTACCAGCATTTCATTTTGAGAAATCAACCTTGGAGCCTCAGTTTTATCCATAACATTTGACTCCCAATTCCATGAAGAACTTTCATCAACCTTGACATCTCTGCTGGAAACAATCTTGTTGGTTTGAGGATTATAAACTCTATAACCTTTAGCATTGTCACAATAGCCAACCAGAACTGTTGCCTCTGTTTTCTAACTTAGCTTATATCTCTTGACATCAACTATGTGCATATAGCACACACTTCCAAACTCTCAAGTGAGAGACATTTGGCTTAACTCCATACCAAGGCTAATAAGGAGTTAATTTGTCCAATACTTTAGTAGGCTGCCTGTTGAGTAGGTATATTGAAGTGTTCACTGCCTCATTCCAAAAACCTTTAGACATACTCTTTTCTAGCATTAAACACCTTGCCATTTCCATAGCTGTCCTATTCTTCCTTTCACAGACTCCATTTTGCTGAGGTGAGTAAGTGGTGTGCTGTCGTAGGCACCCAAAAATAATCCTTAAACCTCTAAAACTAATGTAGTAGTGGAAGTAAGGGTCGATCCCACGAAGAGTGTGTAATTCAATAGTTCATGCTCCGTACAATGATTGAGGGGTTTTTGTATGCAAACAATTGTAAATAATGCAATTAATAACAATGAAAACTAAATTAACGAAAATAATCAAAAGACTAACCTTGGTCCAAGTCAATATCCACCTTCGGAAATCCACAACTGATCATAGATGCAAGGATAATTCAATTCATATCTTGAATATTCACCGTTGGAATAATTTTCCTATTTCTCCTTAATTTTAGTTAGTTAGAAACCAGCGTTCTAATTAACCCTAATTATTAAATAACCCCAGACCAGCGCTCAAGATTCAATTTAATAACAGCTTTAAACAATAGAGAAATCGATGAACTAGATAACACAAACACCAGCGGTTGCATTTCAATCTATTTAAACATTCTTCTTAAGATTCAATAACCTCTATCGCAGAAAATCATCAAATCCTAGTGCTTCACAAGTTAAAGGAATCAAACAATTACGGATTTGATATTTAACTTAGCGGTAGATTGCAACGAATAATAAACTAGTAGGCCTCATAGCAATTAAACATAACAATCATAGAAATAAGTGTAGAAAAATAATCAATACTCAAAAACATGAATTAAATTAAGAAAAACCATTTAGATCTCACAATATGTGGTTCCGAGGCTTCAATCTCCTTCGACCAAGTGTAAAAGTTTAGTTACAATTCATGAATCTAAGAGAAAAATAGAGAGGAATAATGTTGGAGAGGTTCTCCCTTTGTTTTGGTCTCCTTAGGTCTATTTATACTTCTCTACATGTTCTTGACCAATTTGGAGTCTTTTTCTCGAGGTTTTGCGGCCCAAATAATAAAAACCTAAAATCTGTGGCGGCGCGCGGCGCTTGAGCGCCATAGGAGAGCGCTTGAGCGCTAGAAATCTGTCCACTTTGCGTCAGCTTCAGTATTTTCATAATAACTTTCTCTTCCGATGTCCGATTGAGACGATTCAAGATGCATTAGAAAGATAACTCAAAGGGCTACAACTTTTATTCAGAGACCATCTTCAAATTAGATCGTTTACCATGTCCAAAATTGGTCTCAATATGAGGTTGAAAACCGATGCAAAACTTTTCAGCTTGAAAGTTGATATGTGAAAATGTCTTGGCCATATTTCATCCCTTTGAATCCTTTCTTCATCCAATTGACCTTTAACACTCTCGAATCTTCATCACAAGGTTAGAAACAAGTTTAGAATATTTGCACTTTAGTCCTTGAACTTTCACTTTCTTCCATTTTGATCCTTTTTCACCTATTTCTTCCAAATTACGCAATATCCATAGAATTGCCACCTAAATCAAAATATGAGCGTACTGAGTACATTTTAGCACAAAATAATCATACGAGCACATAAAATAAGGAGAGAAAAATATGCATTTTACATTACTATCAAATTCCCCCACACTTAGTTTTTGCTCGTCCTCGAGCAAAACTCAAATTTAATTTCCCAAAACACCAGGTCATAATGCCAAGAACATAGAACCATCAAGCATTTTCAAAACACATAAAATATCATGAATAAACATCCCACACAACTCATTATCAATTAGCGACCATGTTCATATGAAGATGGAGTAAACTAAAACTAAACATGTAGAACCTCACGGATATAAGCACTCAACTCTCATGTTTTTAAAATGGTAAATGTTTCGCTCAAATTCATTCCAATGGAGATGTTCTACCATATGCTTGCATATCTTCTCATTCGCCACCACTTAGATCACATGCTTTACAAGAATTATAAGGACTTTTCAAAGGTTGTAATGTGGTTTATGGTCAAGGTGGGAAATATTTGGGTATGTGACTCAAGAGCCATCGAAACTAGTGGAGTAAAGATAAAAAGACTTAGCTCAAACATATACATAAAACATGTAAACCAACCACTCCACATGATAGCTTCATCATTTTTGCATCTATCCCAAACAAATCGAACTCCTTTTGAGATGTAGGAAGAGTTGTGAATATAGATCTTTTTCACATTAAAATCACTCTCTTTCATCACTTATTTTTTTTTTCTTTTTCTTCAATCATTCATTTTTTTCCTTCTTCTTCTTGCGTTTTTCTTGCGCAATGTAAACTTCAAATTATATACCAATATTGGAACTCCCTGAATTGACATAGAAAATTTGTTCCAATTCACCAATAATAGCACTGCTATAAATCTTGATACCCTCACACTTATTTTCTTGCATACCCACACTTCTCATGACATTCAACGATACTCCACTAGCTCTAAGGCTTGGGTAAAGATATTGTTTTTTCAGTTTAAAGCTTGTAATATGATTTTATACAAAGAAAAGGCAATAAGGCTCAAATGGGCTCAACAACGGAAAATTCAATTACAAGGTTGGCTATTTGGCTAATGAAGCTCATTTATGTAACAAAGATGGCCTTAATCATGTTCATGCATTCATGTATCAATGTGATCTTGAAGAGAATCAAGGCAAGTTCTAGAGAAACAAAACCATGGAAGAATATCCCACACGAAAAGAAATAATGAGACTGTTATGGATGTATCAGTCTAAAGGCTCAAAAATCTCACTAGCTTTTGTCTACAGAATTTAGTTACTACCATCCTCAAAGAAAATAACTTCACTAATCAACTTTAAGTTGGAGGATTATTCATTCAATCATGTTATGAGTTCTTCAAAAGCCTAATTAATTCCAGCAAATAGCATATACAACAAAAAATCTTTTAACCTCAACTTTTCTTCTTATAAAATCATGCAATTTTTTTTTTCAAAATTAACTCACTCAATCTAAATGCAACCTAAACTAAATCCCTCCCCCACACTTAAAACTTACATTGTCCCCAATGTAAGGTCCAATGCAAAGAAAATGACAAATATAACTAAAATAAAAAATGGAATGCGAAAAATAAAAACAAAAATAAAATGATAAAGGAACGAACTCCCCTTGGGTTGCCTCCTAAGCAGCGCCTTTGTTTATCGTCTTTGGCTCGACTCAATGTTTCTTTATTCAGCCCGGGTCTATCATGGTTGGCTTCGATCTTCCTTGCGGTGTACCAAGTTCAATGGAAATGATAACTAGTAGTGTTCCTCCACCTCCATGGAATACATACTTGTAGTGACTAGGGTAAAGCTTCAAATCCGAAATGAAAGTCTGCAAAACAGAAGATAGAGGCTTCTCATTAGAAACTGGTAATACAAAACAAGAACTGATACCTGACTTTGGAAGAGCATTTAATGCTGCCACAGTTCTTTGTAACTCAGTGTTTAAGGCCAGCTCCTCTTTTTCCTTCCCAATATGCTCAATATTGACAGCTTCCCATTCTTTTTTAGCAACAAATTCGAAAACATCCTGTGCTAATTGATCAATCACATCAATAAAATGAACATGGTTATTATTACACTGATGTTTCATAGAATCATATATATTGAGTGTGATAGTTTTATCATCAAATTCCATGGTTAGTGTGCCATTATGAAAGTTCATTTCAGTTTTGGATGACCTTAAGAATGGTCTTCCCAACAAAATAGGGAGAGTTTGATTACTACTGCCCATGTCAAGCACATAAAAATCAACAGGAAAAATCAACTCATTAACTTTCACAAGAACATCCTCAACTACCCCCTTAGGATAGACATTAGATTTATCAGCTAGTTGAATTATCACACCAGTGTCAATTAAAGGTCCTAGTTTCAAGGAAGTGTATACAGAATATGGCATGACATTAATAGATGCTCCTGAATCTAACATGACCTTCTCAAACTTAGTATTGCCTATCATGCAGGGGATAGTGAACATACCTGGATCCGTGCACTCTGTAGGACGTTTCTTTTGAATTATTGCAGATACATGTTCTCCAACTTTTACCCTTTCAATCCCCTTCAATTTCTGTTTCCTTTTACTTGTGCACAAGTGTTTCAAAAATTTAGCATAACGAGGCACTTGTTTAAACATATCTAAAAGTGGAATATTTACCTCACATTTACTAAAAATTTCATACAGCTCATCATGATCTCGTTCATATTTCCTAGATCCTACTAAAGCTTGAGGGAAATGAGGTACATGTTTATATTCAGAAAGATGTGGAAACTTACGCTCAGTTACCTCAGTATCGTTAGGAGCACTCTTTTTTGTTGTGATATATTCCTTATTTTCTTCCATCGATGATGTAGGGGCTACCTTCACTAGAGCTTCAACCTCCACTCCACTTCTCAACATGATTGCATTTACATTTTCTTTTGGATTTATCACTGTTTGAGATGTCAATTTTTCCATATTCTGTGACTCCAACCTACTGACCGCGTTAGCCATTTGACTCATTTGATTCTCCAAACTTTGAATGCTAGCCCTTCTCTCCTGTTGAAATTGTAAAGTGTTAGTGGCAAGAGATTTAACCATATCTTCCAAAGACATACTAGAGTTAGAAGTTTGGCCATGTTGTTGTCTAGGAGGGTATGGCTGATTATATTGCTGGAAATTCTGCCAATTTTGATTCATAGGTTGATTCACTTGTCGATTCTCATAACTAAAATTTGGATGATCCCTCCATCCTTGATTGTACGTGTTTAAATAGGGATCATAATTCCTTTGTGGTTGTCCAGGAAAACTACCGCCTGCATTTATGTGTTCAACGGATTCTTCTTGAATTGTTGGACACATATCGGTTGGATGACCTAACAATGAACAAATTCCACAAGTCTTTGCTATTTGTATAGTACCTTCAGCCATTTGACAAATAAGAGTAGTTAGACTCGCAAGTTGTTGTTCAATGGATGAAACATTTACCTCATTAACATGTGTAGACGACATGTCGAATCTAGTGCTAAATTGTTGAGAATTGATGGCCATATTTGCAATCAAGTTTCTTGAGTAGAAGATCGAGTTATGAGCATAAACTATCAAGGAAACTAAAAAAAATATGAAAAACAAGTTAAAAAAAACTAGAATAAGAAAAATAAATAAAATTCTATGCTAAAATTCCTAAAAACAATAAATTGCCTAAAAACCTAAAATTATGATTTTTGTGATTTTTTTTTCAAAATAAAAATAAAATAAACAACTAAAGAAGCACAAAAATAAATTAGCACCACTCCCCGGCAACGGCGCCAAAATTTGGTGTGCTGTCGTAGGCACCCAAAAATAGTCCTTAAACCTCTAAAACTAATGTAGTAGTGGAAGTAAGGGTCGATCCCACGAAAAGTGTGTAATTCAATAGTTTATGCTCCGTACAATGATTGAGGGTTTTTGTATGCAAACAATTGTAAATAATGCAATTAATAACAATGAAAACTAAATTAACGAAAATAATCAAAAGACTAACCTTGGTCCAAGTCAATATCCACCTTCGGAAATCCACAACTGATCATAGATGCAAGGATAATTCAATTCATATCTTGAATATTCACCGTTGGAATAATTTTCCTATTTCTCCTTAATTTTAGTTAGTTAGAAACCAGCGTTCTAATTAACCCTAATTATTAAATAACCCCAGACCAGCGCTCAAGATTCAATTTAATAACACTTTAAACAATAGAGAAATCGATGAACTAGATAACACAAATACCAGCGGTTGCATTCAATCTATTTAAACATTCTTCTTAAGATTTAATAACTCTATCGCAGAAAATCATCAAATCCTAGTGCTTCACAAGTTAAATGAATCAAACAATTACAGATTTGATATTTAACTTAGCGGTAGATTGCAACGAATAATAAACTAGTAGGCCTCCTAGCAATTAAACATAACAATCATAGAAATAAGTGTAGAAAAATATTCAATACTCAAAAACATGAATTAAATTAAGAAAAACCATTTAGATCTCACAATATGTGGTTCCGAGGCTTCAATCTCCTTCAAGTGTAAAAGTTTAGTTACAATTCATGAATCTAAGAGAAAAATAGAGAGGAATAATGTTGGAGAGGTTCTCCCTTTGTTTTGGTCTCCTTAGGTCTATTTATACTTCTCTACATGTTCTTGACCAATTTGGAGTCTTTTTCTCGAGGTTTTGCGGCCCAAATAATAAAAACCTAAAATCTGTGGCGGCGCGCGGCGCTTGAGCGCCATAGGAGAGCGCTTGAGCGCTAGAAATCTGTCCACTTTGCGTCAGTTTCAGTATTTTCATCATACCTTTCTCTTCCGATATCCGATTGAGACGATTCAAGATGTATTAGAAAGATAACTCAAAGGGCTACAACTTTGATTCAGAGACAATCTTCAAATTAGATCGTTTACCATGTCCAAAATTGGTCTCAATATGAGGTTAAAAATCGATGCAAACTTTTCAGCTTGAAAGTTGATATGTGAAAATGTCTTGGCCATATTTCACCCCTTTGAATCCTTTCTTCATCCAATTGACCTTTAACACTCTCGAATCTTCATCACAAGGTTAGAAACAAGTTTAGAATATTTGCACTTTAGTCCTTGAACTTTCACTTTCTTCCATTTTGATCTCCTTTTTTTCACCTATTTTGTTCCAAATTACGCAATATCCATAGAATTGCCACACCTAAATCAAAATATGAGCGTACTGAGTACATTTTTAAGCATACAAAATAATCATACGAGCACATAAAATAAGGAGAGAAAAATATGCATTTTACATTACTATCAGTAAGGGATAGTCAACTGATGTTTGATCCCTACTTCCTCACAAAATTTGTCAAACTGATTACTGGTGTAAACTTAGTCCCTTATAGTCCTTATAGCCTTTATCTTACAGCCGATTTCATTCTCATTCTCGCATAAAATTCTAAATTTTTGAAATACTGCAGGTACCTTAGACTTCATCTTAAGGAAATAAACCCAACACATTCTAGTTAAATCATCAATAAAGAGAACGAAGTATTTCCTGCCATTCAAAGTTGAACTTCTCATAGGTCCACGTCCACAGACATCAGAATGAACCAGTTGAAGTCTGGTTTTAGCTTTCCTGGACTGGTTTTTGGAAAAGGGTAGTCTAGTTTGTTTTCAACTTCCCCATTTTGACAAATTATCACAAATATAGGCAACCTCGCATACGATTTTGGCATTTTTCAACCAACTCCCAATTCATTCAAATGTTTAAGTGAGGTGTAATTAACATGCCCAAAACGTTTGTGCCATAATTCAATTTTCAACTTTAGTCTAGTATAAGGCTGTTGTAAACTCATGTTCTTCCGATTCCACCACAGAAAACTCATATTCCCATTTCTACTAGCATTCACTCCAAGATTATTTTGGTCCAAAATTGTGCATCTACCATCCTTAAATATTAAGGTATAGTTCTTCTCAATTAATTGGCCATCACTTATCAAATTCTGATCAATATTTGGAACATACAAAACATCATAAATGAATTTAGTACCTGGGTGCTAAAATTGAAAACCTTACCATCTTTCAGCCTCCCACATACTCATCCATTTCCTACGTTTTACTCTTGATCTGTAGCCATCATTCATCTCCACAAAGATATCTGAGTTTGAAGTCATATGGTGAGTACAGCCACTGTCAAGTAACCAAGTTTCACCTTTGCTGGTAGCTGTGAATTTTATGACTGAGAGCAGATGCTCTTCACTGATCTTCTGCAACTTTGGCCTACTACAACTCCTTCTTTTCCTTCTATTTTTACAGACTCTTTCCATATGTCCAAAAGTTGTTTGAGTTCTCTGCTTCCCCCTTGCAAACAGAGCACATTCAGTATGCTCTTCTTGCCTTAACAATCTTCTTTGGCATGAAGGGCATTCACTAGTTCATTGAATCTTCAAGTGAAGAAATCTTGGATTCAAACTTCTCTGGAAGACTGATTAACACCTTCTCCACTATTCTCTTGTCTGGCAAATCATCACTCAACAACATGATTTGATTCACCACCTTCATCAACCTATCAGAGAAATCTTTGACAGATTCTGAATCCTTTATTTTTAGAGTTTCAAACTCCATTCTTAGATTTAGAACTTGCATTTGCCTGGTTCTTTCACTTCCTTGGAATTCCTCCTTCAGTCTATCACACATTTCCTTTGCTATTTCACAAGTGATTATCCTTGTGAATATAGAATCTAAAATAGAAGACTGAATGTAGGAGAGAGCCTTGAACTTCTTGGCAACATTTTCACCGGTTGTTTGATTTGAGCAACTGTGGGGTTCGCTCTCAATGGTGGAGGTTCAATTTCAGTCTTAGTTATCTCCCAAAGATCATAAGCTTTGTGATATGCCTTCATCTTCGCAGCCCAGATATTATAATTTTCTCCATTGAAAGCTGAGGGAAAGGGTACTGAAAAACCATTGGAAGCCATCACTTTAACTCACTCATTTGGCTAATGAAGGTTCCTTGTTTTCTCTCAATAATTTGCTTAGACTAAAGGATAAAACGAAGGGCAGAGCTTACCGGATTTGACACAGCATACTGAATTTGCATATATTCACCAGTTTTGAAATTATCGAATTTGTACAACACTTACCGGCTTTTACATAAGTCACCGTATTTGCAAGTTGCTTACCGGATTTGCAAGTTGTTTACCGTATATCTTCCTTCTAACCGGTTTTGCTTTCTCACCTGATTTGCACAGAATACTCTGTTATTTTCAAATTTTCTGCTCTTTTTCGACTTCTTCAAAGATCATCAATAGCTCTGATACCTCTGATGGATTTTTAGAAGACAAAGATGAGGGAAAATAATAAAATCATTCACAAAAATATGGAGACACAAGGCTTGAATATATATAGCCATACTTGGATACATTTTCAAAGATACTTCTAACAACTACCCTACCAACCACAACTAAACCATACTGGACAGTACAACAACTTGTAGTAGGAGTAAACTAGTCTAACAATTCATCATTACATGTGTTAGATATTAATCAAAAAATATTGTTAAGTGACAACAAAAATGTCACACACGGTTCATCAGTTTCAGATTGACTGTCTCATTTTGTGGTTAGTCACTTCAATTCGAATTAACCAAAAAATGCTATAAAAATTGCTCCTTGAATTTAATATAAATTTCATTTATTACTGGCAGATATCAACCGAAAAGGTTATACAATCATGTCTTTTCCACCATTTTCCATGACAACATAGAGCCGGGGGCCATCGAAAGGAAAAGAAGGATAAACAGGTAGTTATTCAACTGATAATCAAATCTTAGGAACGAAGACAAGTGTAACGACCCGGGTCCCACTTAACGGGCTGTCCCGACCATTAGATCGATGACGTACTGTCCCCACTGTACCAACATGGGTCTTTCAGTATACTTTGTCCTCACTCGCAAGCTCCTCGAGAAAACTTCCCAAGGGGTCACCCATCATGGAATTGCTCCAAGCCAAGCACGCTTAACTTTGAAGTTTCTAACGATGGACTTTCAGGAAAAAAAGTGTACCTTGTTGGTATGAGTAGTACCTATCAAATCTCTTTAAACTTTCCTTGTCTGGGTATTACAACAAGACTTACAATATTTACATAAAATCTTAGAATATCAACTAGATTAATTTAGTTTTGTGGTACAACATTGCGAGCGTTGCTCAAAACTTAAGGGGGTAGATGATATAGGTCGAAAAGACATATTAACTGAACAATTCACAATGAACCTGTACCTCATGTATACCATAGTCCCAACCTTCCATCGGAGCTGGCCCATTGGTTTAATAGTGAAAGCCAGTTTTCTTGCACTCTCGATCGACTGCAAGTTCAGAACTAGTCAATAGAGTCACGTCCTGTTGATTTTCAACCAAGGACGCACTCAAGAGGTTAGTCTCTTCTTTCCCTTGATAGAAACTGGAGTTAGTAATTTTTTGGCCCTTGTAAGAAGCATATTGATGCCCATTGCAACAACAAGAACAATAAAGAGGGGGAAGAAAGTAGGAGAGAAATGAGGGAAATATTGTAGTTTTTATTCAATATTGAAGTGTGATTTATTACAATGAACAAACCTCTTTATATAGGCTAAATGCACGACTAATAAAGAAATCATGACCACTAAGGAAAATTATGATCTTCCTTTTACAAAATCAATTTACCAAAAATGAGTAAAATGCAATAATGGAAAATTCTATTGTAATTGATGTCAATTACACCTCGAATAGACTTTCCAAGTTGCATTATTTTCCTCTAGTAGAAAAGAGCTCAACTCTGACGAGGTATAATTCAGATAAGCATCTAAGAACTTAGCATCTAACTGACGGAACTCATCTTCAGTAATCCATATAGCATCACTAGCTGGACGATCCTTCCAACACACTAGAAACCTATGAAAATCACCATCCTGAGAAGCAACAATCTGATCATCAAGCACCTCATCAATGATATCCAGCCGAGAAAACATGGTAACAGGTGCCCGATGAGGTGGCTGAAGAAACAATCCTACAAAAATATTAGATGACAATACCGGAGGCTCGAATGTGCCCCGATAAAGATATAAATATGCTATATTGAAAACAAGACTGATATTTAAGCACGATGGTAACTCAATTAGATAAGCATTATGTCCAGTTCGTTTAACAATGAGGAAATTCCCAAGTGATCTAGCACAAATATTTTTGGCAACATGTTTAGGAAATCATGATAGCCCAAGAATAACTAATAAAGAAGAGGGTAAATTGGTTTTTATACCTTTTTTCGAAAAATTAATCCAAATTCAAGCAAGTAACGACTAAATAGATTAATTCAAATAATAAATACAAATATGAAAGTGGTAAGTAAAAGGGAAGAGATGATGCAAACGATATAAGTGTGGAGGTTCGATCCAAAGCAATAATCAACGTCCTCCGTTACCAAGCTCTCCAATACGAGCAAGACCTTTTCATTATGTTGATTGACTTATGATGCAACCCAATCCTTTACAATGCTTCCGGTAACTTAGAAATAAGGAGTATCGATCCTTATACAATATTGAGCTTTACGGGACCTCAACATAGCCCACTATTGAGCTTTCATGGGACCTTAATATGACTCATACTATTGAACTTTACGGGACCTAAATATGACAACACACGATGACTTACAATAAGGAGCACCGACTCTTTATACAATGTTGATCTTTACAAGACTTCAACACGACCCACATTTTATTAAAGTGATTTTACAATTAAATTCATCTCTTGATTTTAATACAAACAAGTTAAATACTAAGAGAAGCTAACACTTCAATGAATAGAAACAAATGATAGTTCAAGTGTTAGATGAAAAACTTTTATAAATATGATAATTAAAAAATTAGATTCAATTAATCAAAGGTTTTCAATGAGAAAAAGAAAGAAATATAATGTAGGTTCAAAAATCTTCTCAAGATATATCTTTCTTTTAATGAATAATTGTAATAAATTAAGTTTTAGAGATAAATGAGAAACTTTGATGAATATAATGATTTTATAAGTTTGATTCAATCAGTCAAAGTTTTTCAATGAGAAGATAAAGACGAGTCAAATGGAAATGACTTACTTGATTGAACTCTACTTATTGAACGAGTTAGGGAACCTAACCTATTCTCTCTTCAGGTACTGGCAGGGACAATTACCATGTTATTAACTAATCGAGACTTTAATACAACCTTTTTTGATCCCCCTGGAGGAGGAGACCTAATATTATACTAGCATGTTTTTTGGTTATTCGATCATCCAGAGGTGTATATTCCCATTCTGCCTAGATCCGGTATCATAAATCATATCGTTTCTACTTTTTCGGGAAAATCAGTTTTCGGGTGTCTAGGCATGGTTTATGCCATGATCAGTATAGGCGTCCTTAGATTTCTTCTTTGGGCTTATCATATGTTTACGGTGGGCTTAGATGTTGATAACTGCCAAATCTACTCGTGTGATTAGCCTATGACACATACTTTAGGACGAATTCCTTGTCATTCCTACCATTTGTTCTCATCATGCCATTTTAACCACCTTGCGAAGAGAATCTGCTTTCCTTAATCCAGTGGACTTGCTTGAAAGCGCTTTTGATTCTTGATCTTTTCTTGCTTTCAATGACAAGGTAAAGATATGGATCTTTCGTTGTGGATTCAAGTTTTGATAAAAGACTAGAACAAGAAAGTATAGGCAAAAGTAGATAGATCAAAAATTAAAAGCAGCTCTACGTTACCCTAGAAAACTACTGTCCGAAAAAAAGTCTCTCATACTTTTATCCTTTCAATAGGTGAGAGAATGAGCAGGGGAAACAAATGGTAGGATATTTGAGGCAGCTTCAAGGTAAGCCACTGAATGGGTTATGCCCAAAACTAGTATGCTTAGGGTACTTCAGTTGCAAGCCAACTCTTTCAAGGTGATTTGATAGTAGATATTCTAGGGGGTCTCTTAGCCCAGCATGGCTGAGGCACAATTAATTTGTCTTATCTTGCCTCCAGGCAAGGCCATTACCGAGTGCAAGTGCATAATTTCTAGGACTCTCTTCTCTTTCTCGCGTCACATATGGACCACCCACCCTTGAAACTCTTTTTCACCAAAAATGTGATGTGGATAAGCTAAAAAGCTTAAGTCATTTGTTTATCATAGAACAAGTCCCCCTTCAGTCACTGCCATAGTGTTTGAAGTCATGTAACTATCGGGTCGTTATCGCATCATGTGTCCCACGTAGCGTCTCCCACTACCTCCATGCCCTGAGTGTAAAACACCTATCCAACAATTGGTTGTGTCCATGATAACCGACGATCGGTTTTCATCCAATTAAATGATATTTTTATGGTTAAGTGTTACAATGATCTCGTTGTGGTAGATGACCCAACATGAATGTAGAGGGCCTCATAGCGGTATACATTCCAACATAAATGTAGAGGGACTCATAGAGGTAGACCGGCCCACAATAAATGTAGATGGCCTCATAATGGTGGCGACTCTGCATGGGGTACGCACTCTATGTAGAGTGTAGATTGAGTAGCCTTCTCCTTATTGGCCATAGTAGATAATTGTTGATGCCTCTAATGTCACTAGCCCTTTTACCTCTTGTCGATGTTATTGATAAATAGTAGCATCTTCATTCATCTGCATTAATGGATCGATCTTGTTTTCACATATCGACTTTTGGTACAATGTAAGCTGGTTGAGCAATCCAAATGGTATAAGGTAATGAAATATTGTACAAATGGCACCCCATTCATGGGCTTGGTTTTGGACGGAGGCTATTTCCCCCAAAAATTCAAAATATTCACCTATATAAGGAGGTGAAAACCTCCTTTTTATCCCCAATCCACTTGCAAAAATTTTATCTCTTTCAAACTTTCAAGATAAATTCTTCCTCTTCTTTTCCTTTATCCTAGTTTTTTTCTTTTTAGTTGTCTTTTCTTCTTTCATGTATAAAACCATCTTAACTTTTTCATCCGACGAAAGTGAGAGTGAAGGGGTGACCAAATTGACCGACCTATCGTCGAATGGGTCGGTTGACGTTAGCCCGAGCATCGTGGGTCAACAATTGATTTGCGCGGTTCATTCGTCACTGATCGACCAACTTCTTAGCTGGTCAACAGACTGGTTGCTCATCGACCAGCCCCAATGACGACCTCCTTCGGAGGGTCGATCAATTCTTCCATGACTCCGATAGTCCAACTCATTTGGTTGAACTTCATGTTTTCCAACCAAGTTCTCCCAAGAAACACATTTGCTCAACTAAGCCTTTGAACCAAAACTTTGAAATTGGTCGAGATCTGGTGGGTGAAGTGGTGGTTTTTGAGATTCCAAAATGTAATAGCCTTTATAATTTCCCACTTAGGTTGGAAAAATCATTTAGCAAATTCGATCATGTTGAATATTATATATATAAAGCCCCTATGCCCAAAGAAAAGCTTCCAAGGTCTGACCCCCGTGAGATTGTTGTGTACAAAGGAGACATTATCAAGTCCGGCCCCAAGGGTCAATTCCCTTTCAACATCAATTGGAGACATTATCAAATTCTCCTCTTCAATAGTCAGGTCGAGCTTACTCCTCTTCTAAGAGCACAAACCCAGCAAGTGACTGATACACCACCTCTTGTACCCGACCTAGGGTTAGTTTTGACTATGATGAATATGTTGATAGTGGGGATCGATTGACATATCAGTAGGTCCTCTTTTCTTGCTTGTACTTTTACACTTGTATATATTCTTACTTGCTATTCTATTTTTTTAACTTGATAAACTCAATTGTGTGCATGCAGATACAAATTTTGATTTGGATGAAGTATTGAAGGTCCTGCCCGCGCCAGGGAACGATGATGGATTTATCCTTGCTGACGGTTGGTTTTCACTTATTTTGCTCTTAATTTCATATTTGTCTATACCTTCATTTGTTGTTCTCCGAGCTTGATGGATTTTAAATTATGTGTACAGTTATAGAATTCAATCTGGAAGAGACCATGGACTCCATGCTTGAGCCCATGCATCGGAGTGATGACGACCTAACTTCGATTTCTTTGAAAATGAAGAAAATTGTTGATGGATGAGCAATATGTCGTGCCACTGATGAGACATCCCAACCTTTGAATGAGCCCGTCGAAACTATTCCACTACTCGAAACTAGAGGGGACAGCTCGAGTCACATCATGTCCGAGCGCAAGAGCTCATTTTTTTTTTAGAATTTGGATCCCCCCACTCGGGGCTATCCTGAGATGAGGATACTCAAGTCTTTGGTTATACTTACTCATGTTAGAATGATTGCCAAGCGAAGTGCTGATGACGTAGAAAGGAATCTGGTGGTCTACATTCAAAGGGTATGCTTCCTGCTATACTTGATCATTTTTGTTGGTTTATTCTCTAAAAAATGGTTGTTTATCATTCTACCTCTTTTCTTGTTAGGTTGTGGCCCTACAAACTGGACTTGTTGAGTCAAGCCACTGTCGGTCATCGTAGTTAAAAATCTTTCATAGAGGAAACAAAGAACGAAGTTCACCGGTACAAGAAGAAAGTTTTTTCTTTGAAGAAGTCTCTCGAAGCTTTAGAGGCCCGAGCTCGCAAGCGAGAGACATAAATTGATAACATGTGATCTACTTTGGCTCGAGCTCCTGAGGAGGTAGTCAAGTGATATAAAGCTTCAGTGGAGTATGCTAAGTTTTTGGAGGAATCTGTGGAGTAGTATGAATTGTTGATAATAGCACATTTATTACATCTTTCACTCATTAATATTTACATTTCTATTATTATTTGATGATTAAATGCACTAAGTACTTCTATATCTTGGTTTAGGTTGCAAATGGGTGAAAACGATGGAAAGTGAAAGAAACTAGTGAAAAAAGATCAAATTGGAAGAAAGTGAAAGTTCAGGGACTGAAGAGCAAATACTCTAAACTTGTTTCCAACCTCGTGATGAAGATTCGAGAGTGTTAGAGGTCAATTGGATGGAGAAAGGAGTCAAAAGGATGAACTATAGACAAAACATGATCACAAATCAACTTTCAAGCTAAAACGTTTCACACCGATTTTCAGCCTCATATTGAGACCAGTTTTTGACATGGAAAACGATTGAATTTGAAGATGGTCTCTGAAGCAAAGTTGTAGCCTTTAAGTTATCTTTCCAACACAAGTTGAATCAGCTCAATCGACATCAGGAGAAAAGGTTATGGCCTAAACATGCTGAGGCGCGCGCCTCACACCAAGAATGCCTCAACTGAGGCTTCCCAATTCCTTAAGGCATGCGCCCTAGATTACACTAGGCCCGCGCTTCAAGCTAAAATGCAAAAATTTTCCAGTTTCCTTGTTCGACTGAAATATGTATGGAAACCTAATTTTCCACCATATTTATGCCCTAAAACGTTCTAGAACGCCGACAATTCATCTCCTATCAGTTTTCTCTCAAGTTTGGCTCAAGAAATCTATGAATAGCTAAAACCTTGGTGAAGCTAGGGAAGAACTCTTTCGGAATTGGTGATTTCACATCTATTATTCAAGTATTTTAGTATTTTCTTGTTGAACAACTCTAGAATTTATAGTTTCTTTCCATAACTTTGTAATGAGATTGATTTAAATTTTATTAAATTAATCATAGATTCAGTCACACTTTTCTATCGACGAATTGAAATATTTGTTGAATTATAATCTCATGAATGTTATTGGTAGATCGTTTACTACTTTATGCTAGATGTATAAAGACGTTCTTTTGTTCTGATCTTATTCCAATACAAGTATTCATAATTGTGTTATATGGAAACTAGATTATAGAGTTACAATTGAAAATAAATTGATTTAATGGTTAATTCTTCTCATCTTGAATTAATTTTAAGGTTGACTTAGTATTTATTATATTGGTTATAGAATTAGTCACGCTCTCTCTATGGATTGATTGAAATAATTACCTAAGTTTTAATCTCAATTGTTTAAGTTTATTGGTGTGATTCTCTATTACTTTATGCTTTAGTATATAGTCGATTTTGAACCTAATTTCGATAAAGCAAGTGTGAACTTTGCAATAGGAAGATTGACCATTAGGATCACGTTAGAATTAGACTGGTTTAAACGATATATCTTCCGATTAGAGTGACGGAATGAAAGCCTCTAATTGTGTTATAAAACTAGAATAATTGATGCGATTGATCCGATCCGATTGAAGGAATTCCGACGCTTCACTACCTCAAATCATTGATTTTAACTTTGCTACTTCAACATTGAATTTACTACAAATTTAAGACAATAACTCATCACTTTTTGGAATCCTTTGAGCATTTTTCCATCTCCTTGTGAATACGACACCCTAAAGCTGTACTACAACTACCGCGTTATTCTTTGGATGTAATCAAATTTTGGCTCCGTTGCCTGGGAGACTGTATAATAAGCTGAAGGATTTTCTAGCAAAATGGTGACTTTGTTCCTTTTCTTTTTCATATCTTTTTTTTAGTTAGTTTATTTTATTCATTGTTATTTCTTGTTTTTCACATATTTTCGTTCTTCGTTTGTGTTTATGAACAGGGATCGAGGCAAGCAAGGAAGTTCTACCGAATGACATTTTCCAGTGTTTGAAAATCTCTTTTACCCTATTTTCGATATTGCATCTATTGCTACATCCACTACACCACGGACCACAATATCTTATAGTGAGCACGGCGATGCTCCTTATAGGACTTTGAATGATTATCTTCATCCTATATGCACTTCAACGCCCTCATGCAATATGTTCCCACCCAATATGCCACGTAGGACCATCAACTAGGAATGATTCAACTTCTTCTCACTTTTCGTGGTCTTGAGAATGAAAATCCATATGTGCATATTAGGGAATTTGAGGAAGTGGTTGCAACCTTCCACAATCAACATGGTACAACAGATGCATTCAAGCTTAAAATTTTCCCTTTTTTCGCTTAAAGATAGAGCAAAAAGTTGGATGTATTCGCTGAGACCACGTTCGATTGGAACATGGGATGAAATGACTCAAGCTTTCTTCACCAAATATTTTCCTCATTATAAATTTAGTGCTTTGAAGAAACAATTTTTTTCATTCACTCAAAAAGACAGTAAAACCATATACCAAGCATGGGAGCGATATAAAGAGTTGCAAGCTCTTTGCCCCTACCATGGTTATGAGAGCTGGCGTATAGTGAGTTATTTTTATGAGGGACTAACACTTAGGGAGCATCAATTTATTGAGATGATGTGTAACGGTGAATTTTTACAAAATGACCCTGACGAGGCTATAGAGTACTTAGATGACCTAGCCGAAAAAACTCACACCTGGACTGGCCCTAGTGCCACTGACAACACTAATAGGTCATGACCCCTAGGAAATATTTCTAGTGTATGCGTTTATCATCTTAGGGAAGATGGTGCCCTTAGAGAAAAAGTAGAATCTCTAACTAAAGAAATTGAAACCCTATGCACTAAGAACTCAAAGCCTACACCTACTGTTACACGTATTGAATCGTCTGGACCATGTTGTGCATGTGGTGGAATTGATCATCCAGCGTATGAATGTTTTGCTCTAGCTGAGATGAGGGAAGTGTATGAGGAACACTGCAACGCCTTAGGTACATATAACAAACCTTATGCTCCATTTTTTGATACATATAACCCAGGGTGGTGGAATTACCCCAATTTCAGTTGGAAACCTGAAAACCAGCAATCTACCTAACAAAATCGAGCTTACAATGCACCTCTACATCAATTCACAACCTCCAGAAATTCCTTAGAAGACACATTACATGCATTTATCGAGGTACATGGTAAAACAAACGAAAAGTTTGAGACTGTGATTAGCCAGATAGTTGAGGAAAATAAGGAAATAAAAAATCATATGTCCAAATTAACTAGTACCTTAATTGTAGTGGAACGAGGAAAATCTCCGACTCAAGCTCTACCAAATCCTAAAGGGCAATACATGGCACAAACCTCGGGTTCAAATGAAAATAATCTTAGAGAAGTGAATGCCATAACCACTCGTTCAATGAAGGTCTTAGAACCAACTCTCAAACCTAGGGAAAACAAGATTGAGTCAAGTGAGTCAAATAAGAATAACCCTAGTGAGGAGGTAGTAAAGAATCCAGTCAGAGTGCCCTTCCGTCAAGCTCTTAAGTCTACCTCGAAATCTGCTGGCCATCATAGTGAGATCTTAGAACATCTAAAGCAAGTAAAAATCAATTTGCCTCTCTTGCACGTGATTTCTCAGGTTCCTACCTATGCTAAAGTTCTTAAGGACTTGTGTACTGTGAAAAGGAAACGTCATGTCAAGAAAATGACTTTTTGAACTGAGCAAGCGAGCGTTGTGATTGTACAAAGGATCTCGTCAAAGTATAAGGACCCTGGTTGTCCTACCGTGTCTTGTATCATTGAGAAACATGAGTTTGGACAACCCTTCTTAATTTAGGGGCTAGTGTCAATCTCATGCCTTGTGCTATTTACTTGTTGTTAGGTTTGGGTGAGATGAATCCTACATTTGTAGCTCTGCAATTAGCTGATAGGTCCACTATTAGACCTAGGGGAGTAGTTGAGGATGTCTTGGTTCAAATTGATAAATTTTACTATCCTGTTGATTTCTTTGTTTTGGATGTAAAAGCTGATGTTACTGTTGATTTTAAAATTCCTATTATTCTTGGTAGACCTTTTCTTGATACCGCTAATGCTTTGATTAATTGTAGGAATGGTGTTATGAAACTATCATTTAGGAATATGACTATAGAAGTCAACATTTTCCATATCACTAAGCAACTAGAGGAGGATGATAAGTGTCATCAAACCCATATGATTGATGCACTCACTCAAGAGTTAGCTGATAATATATTTCTTGGACCATCACATGAATTTCTAGAATCGGATGGATTGGACATCGCCATCAATAAACATCTTTAGATGGAGGATCAAGAGTCAGGTAATAGTTCTTATTCTACATTACTAGATTCTAACGACGAGACTTTACCTTTTGTGTTGCAGGCCCCCACTCTTGATTTTAAGTTTTCCTCTAGTCACCTCACGCATGTATTTGAGGAAGGTAGATGAACATCACTGGTGAGTATGTCCAAGGAACTTCACGCACTATAAAGAAAATTGAAACCACGCTTGATGGATGCAGGCTAAATGTAGAAACTTTGGGTCGAGCCAACGAAAATAAACAAATGTGCTGTTTGGGAGGCAACCCAATGGAAGTTCGTTCTTTTCTTTTGCTGTTTACTTTTGCATTTATATTCTAGTTAATTTTTGTCATTTTCCTTGCATTATCAGTCCATTGAGTACTTTCAGGCTTCCTATCATTTAAGTTTATGTTGATTCACTGCATCATTTTTGTGATATCTCTTCATTTGACTTTCATATTTATGCATTCAGGACAATGCTAAATTTTAGTTGGGGGAGAATCTGTTGAATTTTGTTGAATTGCATATGAATGTGAAAAACAAGAAAATTTGTTTAAATCTCTAATTTTTTACATGTTTATACTCTTGAATGACAACACACCACTATGAATTAATTTTGTTTGTGAAAATCTAGATGTATGACACTTGCTAAATTTTTCGTGCACACAAGCCTTGTGGTAAGATGGTGGTTTAACACATGTAGCTAGAGGAGTTTCTTGTTGAATTTTTTCTTATGAGAGAATTGGGAGAATTGAGAGCCACTATATAGAAAAAATGGTAATAAGCGTTCATTGGTCTTGTTAATTGGAAACTCTTTTGAGAATAACACTATATGATTTGTAGTAAGATGGTGGATTATTTGGGAAATGATGAAAGTCAATTTAGGACTAATATTTGGGCCTTCAACCTTTCTTTTCAATACCCCTAGTAGCTACTTTGAGTCATACACATATATAGCATTTTCTTCATGCACCTATATTATCCATACTTATCCATATTGGAGTACAACCTTTACGCATATTTCTCCACCTTTTTGCTTCCAAGTGTGTAGTAGGTATTTATGTTTATTTGTGAAGAATTGAAGTAAGGAAAATGACAAGAGTTGATATGTGCTCAAGTAAGGTGACCCAAAAAAAAAAAGAAAAAAAATAATAATACCGAAAAAAAAGAATATATATATATATATATATATTTGATTTTGGGGCTTGAAATGTCGATGAATGTGTTGAATGAAAGGTGTGATGAATTGAAATGCGTGATAAGATACGTAGCTATGTGCTTGAAAGTTTTGAATCCTAATATCCCTCTTTTCGTATAGCCCAACTTGAACTTCATTACAACCTTTTACATTGACTATTTTGATCCCAAGTAGGATTGTGGAATGAATAGATGAATTCTCATTTAGTTGTATGCCTATCATGATATCAATGTTTGCTTGTTGTTGTTTGTTTATAAATATTTAAACCTCCAGTTTTAAGCGTCATCTTTCTCACCTCCATAGAGAGAAACCTCACACTAAACACTTTGATACCCATGAGTTATGGAGCTGAACCTTCAGCTTGAGATATACTTGTGTTGCATGTGTCAGGGTTGGCGGTAAGATAGCTATGGCTTGACACACACTCACACATTTGGCATAAGTCTTTGACGTCTTGATAATCGTGACATTGTTAATTTCGTGTGGTATTGAGTTTGAAGAGGGCATGGCATGTGGTTAAATTAGAACTTAACAATTTCACTTATGATATAGACCAGTTATTCATTCATCTTGCTCTGTATTAAATATCTAGGGACTAACAATAAGCAAGTTGGGGGTGTGATAATAGCATATTTATTACATTTTTCACCCATTAATATTTGTATTTATATGATTATTTGATGGTTAAATGCATTAAGTAAAGTGAAAGTTCAGGGACTGAAGAGCAAATACTCTAAACTTATTTCCAACCTTGTGATGAAGATTCGAGAGCGTTAGAGGTCAATTGGATCGAGAAAGCAGTCAAAGAGATGAAATATAGTCAAAACATGATCACAAATCAGCTTTCAAGCTGAAAAGTTTCACACCGATTTTCAGCCTCATATTGAGACCAGTTTTGACATGGAAAACGATCGAATTTGGAAGTGGTCTCTGAAGCAAAGTTGTAGCCATTTGAGTTATCTTTCAAACGCAACTTGAATCAGCTTAATCGGCATCATGAGAAAAAGTAATGGCCTAAACACGCTGCAAGGCGCACGCCCTCGCCTATAGGAGAGGCGCGCGCCTCACACCAAGAATGCCTCGACTGAGGCTTTCCAACTCCTTAAGGCGTGCGCCCTAGATTACACTAGGAGCGCCTCAAGCCAAAATGCAATTTTTTTCTAGTTTCCTTGTTTGATTGAAACACGTATGAAAACCTAATTTTTCACCATATTTTAAGCCCTAAAACGTTCCAAAACGCCGAAAATTCATCTCCTATCAGTTTTCTCTCAAGTTTGGCTCAAGAAATCCATGAAAAACTAAAACATTGGTGAAGTTAGGGAGGAACTCTTTCGGAGCTGGTGATTTCACATCTATTATTCACGTATTTTGATATTTTTCTTGTTGAACAACTCTAGAATTTGTAGTTTTTTTCCATGAATTTGTAATGAGATTGATTTAAATTTTATTAAATTAATCATAGATTCAGTCACACTTTTTCTATCGATGAGTTGAAATATTTGTTGAATTATAATCTCATGAATGTTACTGGTGGATCTTTTACTACTTTATGCTAGATGTATAAAGACGATCTTCTGATCTTATTCCAATACAAGTATGCATAATTGTGTTATATGGAAATTAGATTCTAAAGTTACAATTGAAATTAAATTGATTTAATGGCTCATTCTTCTCATCTTGAATTAATTTTGAGATTGGCTTAGTATTTATTATATTGGTCATAGAATTAGTCACGCTCTCTTTATGGATTGATTGAAATAATTACCTAGGTTTTAATCTCAATTGTTTAAGTATATTGGTGTGATTTTCTACTACTTTATGCTTTAGTATATAGTTGATTTTGAATCTAATTTAGATAAACCAAGTGTGAACTTTGCAATAGGAAGATTGACCATTAGGATCACGTTAGAATTAGACTGGGTTTAAACGATATATCTTCCAATTAGAGTGACAGGATGAAAGCCTCTAATTGTGTTATAAAACTGGAATAATTGATGCGATTGATCCGATCCGATTGAGGGAATTCCGACCTTAACTGCCTCAAATAATTGATTTTAACTTTGCTACTTCAACATTAAATTTACTACAAATTTAAGACGATAACTCGTCACTTTTTGGAATCCTTTGAGCATTTTTCCATCTCCTTGTGAATACGACGCCCTAAAGCTGCACTACAACTACCCATGTTATTCTTTGGATGTAATCAATTGTCATCCGATTATATTAAGGCTTTACATTCATACGGAGAGAAGGAGGTGGCGGTCTCCATCAAATTGACCAAAGAGTGGATATCTGTTGAGCATCCTTCTATCGATCCTCCGGGTTTCGGTAGGTTTCTGGTACAATGGAAAGGAAGAGAGAGCAAAGCCCCTTAATCCAAGACATTCGGGCGACATCGCGAGGTGATAGGAATGTAAAATGCATATTTTTCCCTCCTTATTTTATATTCTCGTATGATTAATTAGTGCCAAAATGTACTCATTACGTTCAAGTTTTAATTTATGTGGAAATTCTATGGATACGGCGGAATTTGGAAGAAATAGGCGAAAAATGGCCAAAATGAAAGAAAAAAAAGTTTGGGGACTATGCAAATACTCAAAAGTTATGTGGAACCTCACGATGAAGATTTGAGAGTGTTAGAGATTGGATGAAGAAAGAAGTCCAAGTGATGAAATACAATCAAATTATGATCACATATCAATTTCCAATCAAAAAAGTTATGCACCAATTTTCAACCTCGTACTGAGACCCATTTTTGACATGGTAAACGATCGAATTGAAATATGATGACTGAAGCAAATCTATATCCCTTTAAGTTAGCTTTCCAACACATCTTGAATCACTACAATCAGACATCGGGAGTGAAAGATATGACTAAAATACTGAGAGCTGTCCGACAAAAGAAATCTATAACCATAAGGTCACATAGCTTTAATTCTATGCGATCGCAAGTAGTGTTTTAGAAAATTTCAGAGTCCATTTTCAATGTTCTAAGCCATAATATAACTTACTACCATGGAGTCGCATAGTTAATTCCCGACACAGAAATTTTGGTTTCCGAATTTAAGTCAACTATCTATGGAAGCAACTATAAACACGTGATTTGCAACCCTAGAACGTACATAATGCCTCCCATATTCATTCTTCATTATTTTGCTCTTAGAATCGTGAATTGTAACTAAACTTTTACATTTGGTCAAAGGAAATTGAAGCCTCGAAACCACATATTGTGAGATCTAAATAGTTTTTCTTATTGCTTAATTCTTATTTTGCGGAGTGAATGTCCTTCTGCATTTATTTCATTAATTATTGCGTGTAATTGCTAGGAGGCCTACTAGTTTGTTATTCGTTACAATCTATCGCTAAGTTGAATATCAAATCCGTAATTGTTTGATCCCTTTAACTTGTGAAGCAACTAGGATTTAATTATTTGCTGTGTCAGAAATTGTTAAAACTTAGGAAGAATGTTCAACTAAATTAAATGCAACCGCTTGTGCTTGTGTTGTTTAGCTTCATCGAATCTTTCTAATTCTTAATGTGATTATCAAACTAAATCTAGAGCGGTTGTCTTAGGTTATTTGGTAATTAGGGTTAATCGGGTCACTTGTATTCTAATTAATTATAAGTAAGGAGAGATAGGAAAATAATTCCAATGGTGAATATTCAAATATGAATTGAATTATCCTTGCATCTATAATTAATTGTGGATTTTCAATGGTGGATGTGGACTTAGTCTAAGGTTAGTCTTTTGATTGTTTTCGTTAATTCATTGTTATTAATTGTGTTATTTACAATTGTTTGCATACAAAAACCCCCAAATCATTGTACAAAGAATAAAATATTGAATTACATACTTTTCGTGGGATCGACCATTACTTTCACTACTACATTAGTTTTAGAGGTTAAGGTATTACTTTTGGGTGCCTAAAACAGCACACACCAAATTTTTGCACAATTGCTGGGGAGTGGTGCTAATTTATTTTTGTGCTTTTTCAGTTTTTTTTTATTTTTGAAAAAAAAATCATATTGTTAAGTTCCTTGCCACTAACACTTTACAATTCCAACATGAGACAAAACAATTCCAATAAGAGGCCAAGGCCAGTATTCAATGTTTGGAAAGTTAGATGGGTCAGATGGCAAACGCAATCACTATGCTGGAGTCACAGAATTCGAGAAAATTTTCATCTCAAACAATGGTGAATCCAAAAGAAAATGTGAGTGCAATCATGTTAAGGAGTGGTACGGAGGTTGAAGCTCCAGTGAAGGTACCCTTACATCATCGAAGAAAGAAAAGGTGAAATATATCACAGTAGAAAAAGTACTCCCAATGATACCGAAGTAAGTAAGTGTAAGTTTCCTCCTCTTTCTGATTATAAACCAATACCCCATTTTCCTCAAACTTTAGTAGAATCTAGAAAATATGAATAAAATCAAGATCTATATAAAACTTTTCATAGATGTGAGGTAAATATTCCACTATTAGATGATATTAAACAAATACCTCAGTATGCTAGATTTTTGAAAGAATTGTATACTATTAAGAGGAAACAGAAACTTAAAGGATGTGAGAAAGTAAGAGATGTGGAGAATGTGTCTGCAATTATTCAAAAGAAACTTCCTGCCAAGTGCATAGATCCAGGTATGTTCACTATCCCTTGCATGATAGGCAGCACTAAGTTTGAAAAGGACATGATCGATTCAGGAGTATATATTAATGTCCTGTCATATTCTATATACACTTCCTTGAAACTTGGACCTTTAAATAAAAATGATGTGATAATTCAACTAGCTCATAAATCTAATACCTATCTTAAGGGGGTAGTTGATGATGTTCTCGTGAAAGTTAATGGTTTGGTTTTTCTCGCTGATTTCTATGTGCTTAACATGGGCAATAGTAATCATACTACCACTATCTTGTTAGGAAGACCATTCTTAAGGACATTCAAAACTAAAATAGATTTTCATAATGGCGCATTGACCATGGAATTTGATGATAAAATCATTAAACTTAATATCTATGATTGCATGAAATATCCATATAATAATAATCATGTTCATTTTATTGATGTGATCGATCATTTAGTACATGATGTTTTTGAATTTGTTGATAAAATGAATGGAAAGTTGTCATTAATGAGCATCTTTAGAAGAAGAATCATAAATTGGCTTTGAACACCGAGTTATAAGGAACTGTTGCAATATTGAACAATCTTCCAAAGCTACAACATTAAGGTAACAATTCTTATTTTTCTTTACCAGTTTCTAATGAGAGACCTCTACTTTCTGTTTTGCAGGCCCCCACTTCGGATTTGAAGCCTCCCTCTAGTCACATCAGATATGTATCCCAATGAGGTGGAAGAACACTGTCGATTATCATTTCTAATGGACTTGGTGCACCGCAAGGAAGATCGAAGCCAACCATGATAGAATCGAGATAAATAAGGAAACATTGAGTCGAGCGAAAGACAATAAACAAATGCACTACTTGAGAGGTAACCCAAGGGGAGTTCGTTCTTTATCTTTTTGTTTTTGTTTTTTGCATTCATTTTTTTAGTTATCTTTGTCATTTTCTTTGCATTGTACCTTACATTACGGACAATGTAAGTTTTAAGTGTGTGTGTGTGTGGGGGGGGGGGGGAGGGGATTTAGATTTATGTTGCATTTAGATTGAGTTTAAATTTCAAAAATTTTGGAATTTTTTTGCATGATTTTTCAAGAAGAGGAGTTGAGGTTAAAATATTTTTGGTTGTGTGTGCTATTTGCTAGAATTAATTAGGCTTTTGAAGAACTCATAACATGATTGAATATATAATCTTACAACTTAGAGTTAATTTGTTGAGTTATTTTCTTTGTGGATGGTAGTAACTAAATTTCGTAGACAAAAAGTCGGTGAGATTTTGAGCCTTTAGACTGACATATCCATAACAGTGTTATTATTTCTTTCATGTTTGATATTCTTCCATGGTTTTTTCTCTAGAACTTACCTCGATTCTCTTCAAGTTCACATTGACACATGCATGCACGAACGTGATTAAGACCATCTTTGTTACATAAATTAGCCACATTAGCCAAATAGCCTACCCTGTAATTGAATTTTCCTTTGGTGAACCCCTTTGAGCCTTATTGCATTTTCTGTGTAAACCTACGTTACAAGCTTTAAACAGGAAAAAACATCTTTACCCTAGTCTTAGAGCTAGTGGAGTATTGTTCATCATTATGATATGTGTGTGTGTAGGAAAATAAGTGTGGGGGTGTCAAAATTATTGGTAGTGCTATGATTGGTGGAAGGGAACATTTTTCAATTTCAATTCATAAGTTTCATTATGGTGTAACATTTGGAGTTTATATTTCAAAAAAAATCGAAAAAAAGAAAAAAAAAATAAGTGATGGAAGAGAGTGACGTCAATGTTACAAAATATCTATGTTCATAATTTCTCCTACATTTCAAGAAAGGGTTCGATTTGTATGAAATAGATGTAAATTAAAGGAACCATTGTGTGGAGTAGTTGGTTTTACATATCTTATGAATATATTTGAGCTAGGTTTATTCATCTTTGTTCCAATAGTTCGATGGCTCTTGAGTTACATACCCAAATATTTTCCACCTTGACCCTAAGCCACGTTACAACCCTTGAAAAGTCCTTATGATTCTTGTAAAGCATGTGATCTTAGTGGTTGCGAATGAGAAGATATTCAAGCATATGGTATATCATCTCCATTTAGAATGAACTTGAGCGAAACACTTAGGGGTTGTTCTCTTCATGTTTCAATTTTGAGTTTTGAATTCATTTTGTGTTTTATGTTTTGAGTGTCTGTTTTGGAATTTCTGAAAATGTGTTCTTTTTGTCATTCAGAAAAACTATTTCTCAAAACATAAAAATGGAAACCGCATTTAATTTGAAATTTTGAGAATTTTTTACTAATATTTTATTCAAAAAATCTGATTATTCAATAAATTTTAATGTTTTAGTATTAATATAATATTAAATAACACATAAAATTTGAACTTGGTGAATCTTAAATGTTTTTTTCTAGATAAAAAAACAAAACCTAAATTAAATTTGGCAAAACAATTCAATCGATACGGAAAACAATATGATTAGAAGTTTAATCGATACGAAAAAATTTTCCTTTGACAATCTAAACCGACATCATTTAAACGTTACTCTTTCTGCCAACCGTGTCTTTCAAGAAACACCACGTCACTCAAACAAGAAACTTCTATTGCAATCATAGATGGGATTCTTTATATCCACAGTCCACGTTCATCTTTTAATCGTGGGTAAATCGAGATTGATCGAAGCATATTCACAGAACCTAACAATGCCATATTTATTGGCATGCCGACTGCAGAAACAAGGGATCCTCCTATTGGTTGCCCAATAGTTGGTGCTCCTCCATACATCCCAACTCCAAGAGCAGCAGCTGGGACTTGAAGATGAGGTTTGTTTGATTTGACAGATAAACTTCCCACAGTAGAAGAATTTGTTTGACCAGTGATTGGACCTTTGGGCACTGAAACTTCTCCATTGCTCTTTCTTCATAGAGTTCAAACGGATGAAGTATTTTTGGGCATGGCTTACCACTTGTGTAGGAGTTCTTGTTACCAGAAATTTTCGAAAAATGCTTCGCTAGTCACCTTTTCCATATTTATCCAAACCAAGAAGAAACAACCTGAATTATAATAATCAATAGAAAATATATGTCACGCTGAAGGGTAAAGTAAAATGCAAAGTCAGAAAAAAGTAACCAAAAAGCAAACACAAAATGCTGTTAATTTGTGCCTCAAACATTTATGAAACGATTAAAGAAATAGGCAAAAAAATCATAGCAGGTTTAGTATAATAACTCTAGCACAAGATTTTACAGAATACACATCCCTTTTCATTCTTCCCATCTTTCAAATGCAAGATAGATTTGCGTAGTCAAGAGCAGGTCTTCGTGGAATTACATGAAGAAAAAAAAGCTTAAATTGTTTTCGCAAAGAAGTGGTATTTAGAGGTCCAGGAGAGCTTGAAATTGTTCTCACTGGAGAGCGCAGAATTTTGCCTTCTTGTGTGATATCTGCCTTAGATGCCCAGAGAATGCTAAAAAAGGGTTATCCTGCATATTTAGCTCATGTAAATGATACTCAGATCACTAAGCTGGAAATTGGCGATATATCAGTTGTGCGAGATATTCTTGATATCTTTCCAAAAGACCTTCCGGGATTACCCCCAGACATGGAGATCGAGTTCTCTATTAATTTGATTCACGGGACAACACCTATTTTACAATCACATTATCAGATGGCTCCGAAAGAGTTGAAGGAATTAAAGGTACAGTTACAAGATTTGATTGATAAATGTTTCATTAGACCAGTGTATCCCCATGGGGAGCGCTAGTTTTATTTGTGAAGAATGGCGGTACAATGAGATTATGTACTGACTACCGACAGTTGAATAAGGTGACTATTCGCAATAAGTACCCTTTACCCCGTATTGAAGATTTGTTTGATCAACTTCGAGGTACCTCGGTATTTTCAAAGATTGATTTGCGTTCGGGGTATCATCAGCTCAGAATTAGAGACGTTAATGTACAAAAGACTGCTTTCAGGTCTCGATATGGCCATTATGAATTTTTGGTGATGCCGTTTGGATTAACTAATGCCCCGACTGCATTTATGGACTTGATGAATAGGGTTCTTCACCCATATCTAGACAAATTTGTGATTCTTTTTATTGATGATATATTGGTATATTCTCGCAGTCGTGATGAGCATGCCAAGCACTTGAGAGTTATTTTACAAACTTTGCGAGATAAGCAGTTGTAAGCTAAGTTTAGCACATGTGAATTTTGGTTGGATAAAGTTGTGTTTTTGGGCCGTGTTATCTCTGCAGAAGGTATATATGTAGATATGATAAAAACAGAGGCGGTGATGAGATGGGAACGCCTATTAAAGTGACAGAGGTACGGAGTTTCCTTGGACTAGCAGGTTATTATCGTCGATTTATATATGGATTCTCCAAGATTGCCCTTCCCTTAACTAGTTTGACTCAGAAGAACTTCAAATTCGTGTGGACTGAGCAATGTGAGAAGAGTTTTCAGGAATTGAAAAATAAATTGGTTTATGCCCCTGTACTTACTATTCCTTCACCAGGTAAAGAGTTTACAGTGTATAGTGATGCTTCACACAAAGGATTGGGTTGTGTGTTGATGCAAAATGGAAAGGTTATAGCTTATGCCTCAAGACAATTGAAGAAGCATGAGTTAAACTACCCAACACATGATTTGGAGTTAGCTGCAGTGGTGTTGGCATTGAAGATTTGGAGATATTATCTTTATGGTGAGAAATGTCAAATATTTACTGATCATAAGAGTTTGAAGTATATCTTTGATCAGAAGGAACTGGACTTCAGACAAAGAAGATGGTTAGAGTTGATAAAAGATTATGATTGTAAGATTGACTACCATCCGGGGAAAACTAATGTGGTTGCAGAAAGACTAGTTATTCCTCTCAATCCAATGCATTATATGCTTCTTTGTTATGTGAGTTCAGGAAGTTGCATGCTCAGTTGTCAGCTAGTACTTCAGTGGCGGTATTAGCACATTTTCAAGTAAGACCTACTTTGATTGATAAGCTTATAGAAGCTCAATCACAAGACTTGACAGTAAGAATATTGAAAGCAGAAGTGACAAGAGATGATGGTGCATTGGCTATGGGTAATATATTATGCGTTTTAGATATTCCAGAAGTGAAGAAGGAGATTTTAGAAGAGGCATATAGTTTTGCTTATGCTATGCATCCTAGTAGTATTAAAATGTATCACACATTAAGAGATCATTACTGGTGGATGGGTATAAAAAGAGAGATAGTCGAATTTGTATCCAAGTGTCTGGTCTGTCAGCAGGTGAAACCAGATCTTCATAAAATAGCAAGACTTTTACAGCCATTTCCAATTCCATAATGGAAGTGGGAGCACATTACTATGGACTTTTTATTTGGTCTTCATCGTACTCAAAATGGTCATGGTGGTGTCTAGGTTATTGTTGATCGTTTGACTAACACTGCTAGGTTTCTGCCAATCAAAGCTACTTATTCTTTGAGTAAGTTAGCAAAGTTGTATGTGGATGAGATAGTTAGCTTATATGGTACTCCAGTGTCTACTGTATCTGATAGAGATCCACGTTTTACATCTAAATTTTGGCCTAGTTTGCAAGAAGCCATGAATACTAAGCTACATTTCAGTACAGCTTTTCATCCTCAGACTGATGGCCAGTCAGAGAGGATCATTCAGACTCTTGAGGATATGTTGAGAGATTGTGTTTTAGAGTTCAAAGGTAGCTGGGATACTCATCTGTCTTTGATGGAGTTTGCTTACAATAACAGTTACCACTCTAGTATATAAATGGCTCCTTTTGAAGCTTTATATGGTAGGAAGTGCTGAACGGCAGTATGTTGGGATAAAGTTGGTGAAAGAAAGTTAGCACACCCTGAATTGGTTCAAATGGCTTCAGAAAATGTGAAATTGGCTAGATAAAATTTGAAAATAGCTCAAGACAGATAGGAAAATTTATGTAGATAGGAGCAGGAAAGATATTGAATTTGCAGTTTGAGATAAGGTGTTTTTGAAATTGTCACCTTGGAAAGGAGTGTTGAGATTTGGCAAACGAGGAAAGTTGAGTCCATGATTTATTGGACCTTATTAGATATTAGATTACTGAACGGATTGGCCCGGTTGCATATCGATTAGATTTACCAGATGAATTATCCATGATGTTTTTCATGTTTCTATGCTTCGCAAGTACGTCACAGATGCTTCTCATGTGCTAGAGTCTCAACCAATTCATTGAAAGAGAATTTGACCTATATAGAAGAGCCAGTGAAAATTCTTGACAGAAAGATGCAAACTCAGTGAAATCGGACAATTGCACTTGTCAAGGTACTTTGGAAGAATCAGACTGTAGAAGAGGCTACATGGGAAAATGAGGATTAGATGCGTGAGCAATATCCTCATCTATTCACTGATTAACCGGATGTCCATCGAATTTCGAGGATGAAATTCTTTTAAGGAGGTGAGATTGTTACAACCCAATTTTATTTAGTCAAAGTCAAAGGTGGAAGTGTCAAAGTCAAGGTCAATATGGACTTAATTACTTTCTTGGGACTTATTTTATAATTGGATATATATGAGGGTTTTATATGCATCATATTTGAAGTAGAGGACTTACTTAATTATCCTTGGAAGTTGGGGGGACTAACTTTGCAAAAGCCCAATCATTTAGCATTTTGAAGACCCATTTCTTACATTTTCTGGTACATTCACGCAGAGAGGCTACAGAAATCGGGCAGAGAGGAAGAAAGAGAAGGAAGAAAGAAAGAAAGAAAATGAAGAAGGGGAAGAGAAGAAAAAGGGTAAGAGTTGATTTCTTTAATCTTAGGTTCGATTTACCAAATTTTTTTAAGAGATAAATAATTATCTATGTTGGATTTCTGGGGTTTTATCATAGTCCGTAAATTTCAAATGGAGGGAGAGGATTTTGATTTCTAGTTCAAGCTTCTTGTTTGGTTAGCTTCCATTTGATTCAGGTAAGTTATACATTTTTGGCAAGCCCTAGAATTTTAAATTGGGTTCTTGATGAAGATAATTAGTGGAAATGCTTGTGTTGGTAAAATAATCACTTGAAATAATGTATTGATGGAACAAGATGTAAAAGTTATGGTGGAAGTATGATTTCGGTTTTCATTAAATGGAAGATGGATACTTATTTTATGGTTGTGATGGAAGTAATTTTGATAAAGGGCAAGCTAGAGAAGGAACTAGGAACTGTAATTAGTTCCATTGGATTAAGTGAATTATTTGGGAGATTTAGTCAAGTATCGAGAAATTTAGTTTAATTATTATTGCATTCGATATTAAAGGTTTCTTGGTTCGATAGTGGTTAAATTGGTTATTCATATCATATTTCAGTTGGTGACGAACAAATTGGAAATGTTTATCAGCCAGTCTAGCTTGTAGCTTGTACTCTGTGAGTGGAAAAGGTGACTTTTCAGAAATGAATAATTATTGAATTTATATCATATCATAAAGTTATTTATTTTATATATATTTGATTTGATAACATGATTTTCAGAATTAAATGGATTTTATAGTCAGTTCTTTTAAGCTAAATTCAGTTCATTGAAATCAGTTCTTTAGCATGTTTTAATCATATTACATATTTCAATATATTTACAGTCATTTTAAAAACCACCAGAAAGTACCCAGGTGATTTTACCCGACTTGCAATGGTTTTAATGTGTTTCCACAGTGTATGATCAATTATGGTGATTTTACCCGCTCTGCATTGATGTGAATGTGTTTCCACAATGTATGACCAGATTATCAGAAGTCTTTGGGACCCGCTCTCATACACACATAGGCTTTGGGCCGTGTACTAGGGTGATTAGCCTTTAGGGCAGCTCTGCATACGTATTATCAGATTATCAGATTTGAATGACTTTGCCTTGTACATCGAGATTACTCTGTTTATGTGTAAAGTTATTCATTGGGTACTTATTGGTGTGACTATTCAGTATATTATATTATGTTTATTCAATTGTAGATTCACAGATTTTCGAACATCAGATTATAGTTTCTTCCAAATTATAGAATTTAGCTTATTCAGATACAAAAATACGATTTTAACTTACAGAAATAATAGCTTTACACAGATTTTTGTTGATACCAGATTAGCTATACTTGACATATTTTACGGTTGGCTATTTCGAATAAAGAGTAAGAATTTTATGATTTTAGCATATTCCAGTTCTAAACAAATGATCAGAATTTAGATTTCTTAAAGCTATAATAAGATAATCAGATCTCTTAGTAAATATGCATATAAATTGGAAAAGGTATATGTTTCGTATTATCGACTTAGTGAGTGACAAGCTCATATCTTTTGTCATGTTTGTCCTATCAGGAGCCTGCTAAATTTGAGATACTTGGAAAGCCTGCTGCAGTCAAAAGCCTGAATAACCACCATTTAGTTGCACAATCTTAATCATATCATCGTATGTAATGTATTTTAGGGACTTATGTTATTAAACACTTTATCTAATATTTTGTTGATGTGCACTTAGTCGAAGAGTTGTAAAATTGATGTAATGCATGCTTGTGGACACAATGTTTGGTAGTAGAAGTACTCAGTCTAGTTTAGTCTCATGTTGTTTTCATTGAGGTGGCATTGGCGGTTTCGAAAATATTTGGTGTAGGTATTTGCATGAGTTTTGATGATTTTTCAAGTTGGTTTCGTCAAAATTTTAGGAGAAACCCTGTCAAAATTTCTATAAAACATTGTAGTCCTCGATTAGTCAATCAGTCATAGAACAGTCTATGTGACCTTGGTGGTGGGTCTAGCATCTAGCTAGAATTCATCATCGGCGCACGCCACGTCTAGGTCCACTAGGGTGACTCAAGGCGGGGTCGTGTGCCAGTTACAGCATCTACCTAGAATTCATCATCTATCTGCCAGTTGCAGCATTACATTCGATCCTTGGACTTCTCCAACTCCTAGTCTCCTAAAAGTAGATAAAGACATTAAATTTACACTTGCACCTGTATCACATAAAGCATTAAAATGGAATTATTTGCCTAGTGAAATAGGTAAATTGAAACTCCCTATGTCTTTGAGTTTTGGTGGCAATTTATTTTGCAGCCTTGCACTGCTCTCCTCAGTTAATATCATTTATTCCCAGTCTGGAAGCTTTCTTTTCTTGGATATCATATCCTTTAGGAACTTTGCATACATCGGGATCTGTCGTATAGCATCGATGAATGGAATATTGATGTGGAGCTTTTTCAGCATATCTAGGAACTTTTTTCGAATTGATCATCAAACTTTTTCTTTTTCAATCTCTGGGGAAATGGGATAGGAGGCACATAAGGTTTAATAGGAGTTGTTTTCTTAACCTCCGGATCCTCTGATAATATTTCTTGTTCCCCATTCTGATCGAGTTTTTCTGATTCTTCCTTAACCTTGGTAGGTACTTTCTTTTGTGTAGCAACGTGTCTCTTCACATTTATCGCGGGCAGCTGTCCCCAATGTGAATGGTGATGGCCTCAATTTGCTCTTCCTCTGTAACATTCACTATTATTACCTACTGTTTGGGATTTATCTCAGTGTCACTAGGTAGTGCTCCTGGTGGTCACTCTGAAAGTCCTTTCGCTATTTGTCCCATGTGATTTTCCAAGTTCTTGATGGTAGCTCCATGAACTTGCAAGATTCTGTCTGTTCTTTGCATGTGTTGAGTAGATATCTCAGCCAATTTAGTCACAAGGTATTCTAGTGAAAACTTCTTCTCAGGTTGCTGGAAACCTAGTGGTACGGTCTGAACCTCCTGATTATTGTTCCATGTGAAATTGGGATGACTTCTCCACCTCGGATTGTATGTATTTGAGTAGGGATTATTTTGCTGCCTCTGGAAGTTTTGTGTATAGTTAACATCTTCCACTGATTCGAAAAATGGACTACCCACAGTACAATCTACGCTCTCATGGTTCCCTCCACAATGGTTGCATTTTGGTCCCACTGTCTGAGTTACATTCAACCATTCCACTTTCCGAGCTAGAGCTACCAATTGTGCTGAGATGGCTGTTAATTGATCCCCCTCATGTATCCCAGTTGCTTTCTGCACACATTTTCTCTCTGTTGGCCACAGTGTACTGGTGATTGCCAAGTCCTCCATAATTTGATAGACTTGATCCTCTGTTATCTTCGTAATTGATCCATCGCAAGCGGAGTCAACGTTAGCCCTGCTTGTCGGATTTAGCCCAATGTAGAAATATTGCACTTGGAGCCATTTTTGTAGCCCATGTTGTGGGTACTGGAGGAGCAATCCCTTGTATCTTTCCCAAGCTTCATTGTGGCACTCCGAGTCAAGTTGAGAAAATTTAGTGGTTTCATCCCTCAATCTGGCAATCCGTTTGATGGGAAGTATTTGTTCAAGAATTTCTGACTTAGGCTGTTCCAATTAGTGATGCTTTAAGGAGGAAATATGTCCAACCATTCCCTAGCTGAATCCCTCAAAGTGTATGAGAAGAGCCTCATCCTGATTGCTTCGCATGAAACACTCGGATATTCGATGGTAACACATGTCCAAGAATCTTGAGATATGGGCATTGGGATTTTTAGTACGTATCCCAAAGAGCTGTAATGTATTCTAGAACATGTTGATCACGTCCGTCCTTAGGTGAAAGTTTGCATGGCCAAATGCCAGATATACTATGCTGGATTGGCTTTCCACGACCGATGGGACCATGTACTCTCCCATCAACCTTGCATTTTCGTTGGCTGCAACTTTCCGTGGTTGCTTTACTCTCAAATTAGCCTCGATGGATATTTGATTCGGATTTTCTTCAGCCATGTTTTTCTCTTTATATTTTTGGTGTGTTTCCACCTGTTGTCCTGTTCGAATGTTGAATGTTCGTTCGATCTTCGTGTCAAATTGAGCAAGATCACCGATTCTCGAACTTCGCATACACGTTCTCAAAAAAGTAAGTAGAAACACAATAATAATTCTTTTTTATATAAAACTAAACTAAAAAACAATAAAATTCAGATTAAAATTAAAATTAACTTAACGTATGAAAAATAGTAGTCCTTGACAACGACGCCAAAAAAATTATCGTTTGATTTTCCGCAAGTGAATGGGATCGTGAACAAGTAATAAAGTGATGAATAAAATTTCGAACTCACGAGGACTACGTATTTGATCGAGTTAAAATTAATTGCAACTTTAATCCAATAACAAATAGATTTTGTGATTTGTTCTATACTAATACCTAAATTATCAATCAAACTAAAGAAAATAAGTAAATGTATTTTTCAAATCGTGAGATGTATTGCTAAGATGTCGAATCCCCTTACTATTCCATTTTCAGTGTAACAATTAAATTGACAAATTTGAAATCATTCATGTTGGTCAATGTTCTTAATTTAATTTAAAGCCTCTCTCGCTAGCGATCAAATCTATTCCCCTCATATGACCCTTCTATCTCTCGATGAAAGATTCAAGCATGATAAATGCATTAACAAGTACTAGAATATCTGAAACCATATAAAGCATAGATGTATATCTCTATCCTTTATCGAACCTTACAATGTTTACTATAATGTGCTTAAACTTTGTTGTCTCTCTCAATAACAATAAAATTCACTAACAATTCAATTGGTGATCAAGCAATTGAAAAGAAAAAAAAACGGTAATAAACACCCACAAATCAAATCAAATTAAAATCAAAATAATTAATTAAGAATTGAAAATATCATAACAAGGGTTCATCTCATCCTAGCAATGTATAAATTTAGCCTAACATATTGAAATTACAAGAAATCATATATAAGTGAAAAGATATAACCCGGTTTTGAAAAATTGAGAAGATGAAGATGAATCTTGAAATCTTAAATCTCGTCAATGGTTTCTTGATGAATCTCCATTTGCGCTTTCTCTTCTTTGCCCAAAATTTAGGTTTGAATCTTCACTTGATCGAATTCTTGCAAATCCTCTTCAATTCTCTCGCAAAGATTATGAATTATCCTTCTTTAATGGTATTAATTGATGAATATTGGAGAATAATATGTACGTGAGAGATCTTTCTATGTATTCTGCTGTTCTCTATTTGTAGGAGTTGGAAATTGGTTGAGAATCACGTCCAATTTGGTTTCCCAAAGAGTTCTAATCGACTGAGGAAAGTTGTCTTTGCGCGCGGATTTTTTGGTCTCTGCACAGCTGTCAATATTTTGGCCATAACGTTCTCTTCCAATATCTGATTGATGAGATTCAAAGTGCGTTGTAAAGATAACTCAAATGGATATAACTTTGATAGAAATATGATCTTTCCAATTCGGACGTCTAATATGCCAAAAATTGGTTTCAATCTTCGACTAGAAATCTGAAATATAACTTGTGCGATTGGAAATTGATGTTTATCACATTCCATTCCTTTTTGAATTCTAATTCCATCCAATTGTCTCATAAAAATCTTTCAAGTATCGTCTTTTGGTCCAAATCAACTATTGAGTATTTGAAATTTGGTCCTTTGACTTTGGATTTTGCCATTTTTCACCATTTTTCGCTTCTTTCTTTCGATTCATTGTTCAATCATTGAGTTTTACCTATATAACACAAAATACAACAATTTAGGATATATTTTGTCAATAGAACTACCAAATATCGATATTTTAGGACCCTAAATAAGTGTATAAAATACACTTATCAGTTATGAAACAATCCTTCGTGTCCTCGTGGCGGTGCAAGGTGTTTCCGCTACTCTGATGTACAAAAACTACCTACGAAATGAGGTTGTGGCTTTCTTCCATGTTACCTCCGGCATGAGAATTAGTGAGGGATTTAAAAACTAAATCTTAGGAAGAAATGATCGAATGCATATTCAGATTGTAATACTCCGAAAATTTGTGCTCGTTTAGGTTGCGCATTTAATTTTTTTTATATAGTAATTTAACTTTTCAAAATTTTTATATGGCCAATTTATTAGTAATTGAGAGTTTACCAATATTAGTTAATTATTACCAATATTAGTTAATTAAGGGTTTAGAATACATGTTAAATTGTAAAGTGTAGACAAGCATGATGTGGTAAATAGTTAAGCAAGTATGAGGTGGTTAAATGTAACACAAGCATGATGTGTTTTAGCAACCATGAGCTGTTTACAATCAAGGCATATGGTGATATTATTGCATGCATGAAGATGAATCAATGGCTACGTGGAAGGCATAACATTTACCTTGGTCATTAGTCACCTTTATACCTTACTTAGTCATGGGTTTTCCTTGCCTTTAAATACTTAAGAAATGCTCCAGCAAGTGGCTTTGAAATCAGAATTTACTTGCAAACAATAGAAAGATAGGATACGTGAAAAAGGAAAACAAAGGCTAGCACTTCCAAGTATACATTTCAACTAAAAATTTCTCCAAGTTTTAAGGTAAGATACTTTCTATGCTCAAGTGGTAAGATTTCATGATAATATTTATGCTTAAGCTATGCATGAAAACCATAATATGAAAGATGTGGACAAGTCCACAAAGTTAGATATCTATTTATGCCTTAGGACAAGTCCGAAGGGCACCGGCAAGCCGGAATGCGCAAGTATGTGTTTGAATGCTTCCTTTTGTGTAGTATTAACATGTTAAACCCGAGCATGGTATCTTACTGAGTATTCTTTATACTCATAGTATTTTATACTAAATTTTCAGATCCATAAGCATTGAGTTGGTGGAAGTCAGTCGGCATACTCGATGATGAGTTAAGGACAAGATTATTTTGTGTCGAAAGGTCTCGTTAGTACGTTTTGTTCAAAGAATATTTTCCATACGTTTTCGTGTGGTATTATATACAAACATGTATAAGACATGAGGTACTATGGTACTAGAAGTAAATTTTGAAATTCTATCTTTCATGTTATGCTAAGAGGCATGCTTATAGACTTTTTTTTTTCCTACAACGAGAACACAGGCAGAAGCTGGACAGTTTTTTGGGTCCGTTCAAAATGCTATTACTAACTCTATAAACACCTATTTGAGACTCTAAAAATACTCCCACGTTCCTCTTTGAGTTGTCTTAATATGAGCATAAGAATCACTTAGTTTGGATGTCGGTGGCCAGAGATATAAATTTTTAAGTGTCAAAAGGTCGAATCTGAAGTTCTGTGCAATACCTCACTATTTTTAGTAAAACGTCCCCATCATATGGTCTTTAAAATTCTCCATATTTTAACCTGGGAAACTACGTAGAAATATCTTTTAAATGCCACAAATTTCATATAAAACGGAGTTGAGGTGAATTTTATAAAAATGTTCGAACTGGCTGCCCAAGCTAGCCGTGACAGCATCGAGTCCACATAGGTAAAGAATTTCACGTCGGCATGCCCTTCTGCTGGCCCTTAAACTTTATAGAGATATTTTACTATAAATTAGAAATAGGTTTCCAGAATGCATTACCTTTTATTTATGAGTTTTTACATGTAATTAAAGCGGAAGTTATTACGTTTAGTATGTGACACTCGAAGCTTAAGTTCGGGGTGTTACACAGATAGCCAGAGTCTCAAAATCCATTTATAGGTGTTTGAAGCCATGTAACTATCGGGCAATTATTGTGCCACGCCTCCCACGTAGCGACTCCCACTACCCATACGTCCTGAGTAGAGGACTTCCACCTATCCAGCGGTTGGTTGTGTCGATGATAATCGCTGATCGGTTTCCATCCAACTCAACGATAATTTTATGGTTAAGTGTTGCATTGATCTCGTAATGGTAGACGGCCCAGTATGAATGTCGATGGCCTCATAGCGGTAGACGGCACGTCATTAATGTAGAGGACCTCATAGCAATAGGCAGCCCAACATGGGTTGCTCTACGTAGAGTTTAGATTGAGTAGCCTTCTCCTTATTGGCCATATTAGATAATTGTTGGTGCCTCTAATATTAGATAGCAAACTGTGGTTTTGTGTTGTGCAAAATGAGCCAGACAAGAAAATTGATAGGAAAGAAACATAGATATGGAGAAATGAAAGAAAAGCTTCTTCTGAAACTTGTGGAAGTTAAATATTTTCTGGGTAGTGTTTGGGAGATATCTCTTTGATTTGGGACATAATTTAGAGAGAGAGAGAGAGAGAGAGGTATTTTTTGCCGGGCAATGGAGAATTGGGAAGGATTTGGGGCAGGGGTGGATGGGTTAAAGTGATTCAGGCTGTGGAAAGCAGCAATTATTTTGCTGGTATTTTTCTATTGGCTGGTAGTTCAGTATACTTGGAGGTAGATGCCTGCTGGATTCAGTACGTATTTGGCGAAGCTTGAAACATTCACTGAGAAGCAAATAAGTTTATTTATGAAGCGATATTCGTAATGCAGAAAGTAGCCATTATATTTTCTGATTTTTTCCTTTGACCAGTAGTTCAATATAGTAGGAGGTATTTTCCTGTTTTTATTTTAATTTTCACCTTAATTATTCATTATCATGGTTAATTTACTCTCAATGAAAAATCAAGGTGGAATATCTTACAGACACTAATGAAGTCATTTTGATACTCAACCAAGCAAAATAAGGTAATTACATTACCCCTACAAATTTTGTAACACTCCCAAATATAAGATACCTACATCAGAAAATATTATCATTTCATTTTCTTTTAAAATCATAAATGCGGAAAATGATTAATTTTTCTTTGACACAATAAATATCAATGACTAGTTATTTTAAAATGATTTGTGCTTAATAAAATATAGAACAATTAAATCGAATATTAACTTTAATTACAAAAAATGAATTCAATATTTAAATATGATAGTATTGAGTCTGTGTCACAACAAGTAGTCATCTCGAATCATCTAGCCTTCATTATCTGAAATTGGGGGGGATAATGTAGAATAAGCTAATGCTCAAATCTCATGCATATGTTGTATCACATTTCTTTCATTTTTTGTAAAACTTTGACATTGACGTCGTAAGCTCACTTGGTATATTGTCTAACCAATCAGATGTAGTGGGTAATATTATTTGAAACGCCATCGAGTCCTACCGGTAGTCTCGTAAAGCGGTTAACATTAACATTGTCAATGAACATTGGTCGGGTGCGCCGGTCCCCCACGCCCCATTTCTCACTCACACATTTCGTGGCATATACATACACTTTGTAATAAAAAATTTGTTATACACATCTTTAAAAATAAAATAAAATAAAATCTTTGACTCATTGATATTTGGAAACTTTTTATTTCAGGTATGCTTATGAATGCGTTGGCATGTATGAATATGTCATGAGAAGCATTTATGACATGAAAAGTAATGATCAATTTGAGGACAATTTATGCAACATGCTTACACATTTAAGCAACACGTTTATACATTTAACCACATGGCGTACACATGAAAATAAATGGAGGTTTACTTACCTGAAATCCTCACAAGTTGACTTTGCAAGTGTAGACGTACTTAGCTACCTACCACTCAACGTACCAAATGTCCTAGTTCATTACCATTGATTAAGAAAAACTTCACCAAGCTCATCATTTGATGTTATTATTATTAGACTTATATTTTATCTCATCTTGAATACCTTTTAAGCATTTATCAATTATTGAAAAGAGGCGGCCAATTAGCTTTGTCAATGCATTTTAGATTCACACAAATGAAGGTAATCCTTTAATTTTCAAGTGCGTTTTAAACTCTCACATTTGAAAAAAAAATAAAATTAATTAAATTAAATTAAATTTCATATGCTTTGAAACTAATTTGTGTGTCCATCTTTCCACTAAAATGAGATGCAAAAATCATACTAATTGGCGGACCGTTCAATTATATCAACCCCTAATTTGACCTCGCTGGATTACGTGTTCAAACTTCGTATACGTGGAGAGGAATAGACATAAAACATTAAATAAAATATATAATTATGTATACAGAAACGTGTGCAACTATGGGCATTGAAATGATAAAGTATACTATTGCTTGATTGAAGTGTAGTGGCTAATAATGACATGAAATTATAATTGAATTCACAAATGATAGCAGTAATATTAAAATCTTAATACCTTAACCGTTGATGAAGATTCAAAGCTGTGGAGGAGACACCAAGTGTTTGTAATATTTTGGAATTAGGAAGAATGTATTAATTTGCAGGGAAATGTATAAATAGGAAGAATCAATACTTCAAATTTAGTGGCATAAAATATGATAACTAACTATTAACTTATTTAGCCATAAACATGATAGACTGTTTACTAAATTTCCCTTATATAATTATTCCAGATTAGGAAATTATAAACATATAATAATTAAATTAATAAATAAGTTAATCGTCAAGAGCGTCCAAGGTAAAATGAAATTATATTTATATCAAGTTTAGAACTACTAGACACGTGGATCGTTTAACGCGTTCAATGTACATTCACCACAACAACATAGTTAGTCAAGACGAAGATAATTATGATATTAAAGAGTAAGTATAATAATAACACAACTAATTAAGATAGACATTGTAACCAAAAGAATTAAGAATGTGGCATTACAAATTTTGTTTGGTACACCATAATTTTTAATATTTTTATTATTTACTTAAAATTAGATAAATAGGTTCAATATTTTTTTACATAAAATAATCTATTGCTCCATCACAAACTTAAGTAGATACCAAAACAAAAAAACAAAGACTTCTTTTGACAAATTAGGTGTCCGCTACATTCTCATCCCAAGAAGATTTCGCAAGCTCAGTTCAAAGTATGTGAAACAAATAAATGATTGAAGAAAAGAAACCACATTTGCAATAGAGAAGAATTACCTGAAATTTGACCCACCATGTAGATAGATATACTTCAAGAAACACAGATTACACGAGCTATCTAAGACAGTAAAACTCAAGGAACTTTTGACTTCTCTGTCTAGCAAAGAATCAAGATTTTGCCTACTTTTTTCAAAATAAAAAATCTGCTTTTGGGAATCCCACTTTCATCTTCCCTTCCAAGATAACAATTACCATAATTTCCGCTTTGAAAAAGAAATCCCAAAACTTCCTTAGAAGATTTCATCAAAATCCTCAAAGTCTTCCGATCTTGCCTTCAAGGACAATAGGGTCACATCACACAACTTCTTACACAATCAAGCTTAAAATTCAGTTCATAATAATTATTTTAATGACAAATTCAAGTTTTTTCACAGCAATGATTTTTCATCAAATTCTGTCAACGTCAAATGAATAACCCTGTGAACTCATTGAACGTCTGGAAATGAACAAATTCAAGAGACCCCCAAAAATCAATTTGTCAAAAATTGACCTTACTTTACATTAGAAACTCTAAAAAATTTAACCTGGACAGATATTTACAGCCATTCAACACACTTGAGGGTAAAAATTGGAGTTTTATTGTTTGGGTGGGAGAATATCCAATTCCATACCGACCAATAAGAGAGCCCCAGAGATGGAAAAAGACAACGGAATTCCCTACAATATAAAAGAGCTAAAAAACGTGGCACCACGTGTGGCGATTTCCCATCGTCGACGAAAATGCTTTTTTTTTCCCCTGAAATTTTCAATCATCTCCTCCTCTTCACGCAACCCATCACATCTTCCATTTTCATAGACAATTAACTTCATCCATACCGCTCCCCATCATTCATTGGGCCACCACCATTAATTCACAACAACCATAGTGCACCGATTTGCCGTGTCTATTACTTCCCTTTCAATGTCTTCACTAGCAATTCTCTTCCATTGCTTATTCCCAACAGAAACTTCAGAGAGTAACACCTCATTGAGGTTTGTATTAGATTCCCCCCCCCCCCCCCCCTTCTTTGTGTCATTATATAGCCATTAATTTGTATTAATTCTTTTCAATTACATGTTCTTTTAGTATACTCGATTGGATGATATATTGGGTCAGTTAAGGAAATGATTTGAAGAAGAGAGGAGCACATACACTCTCCTTGAGTTTTGATTCAATTTGGTTTTCCCCTATTTCTTTGTATCATTATATTATTCCCATACTTTTTGTTTCTCTTAATTCTTTTAGATATTTTAATTCTTTTTCAATTATGGGTTTTCTTGTTATGTTTATTGATTCTTGTTGCGTCATATTTTCCATTTTCTTTAAATTGGCACTTTCTTTGTGCTATTGTCATTTGGAATCTGTTTATTTGTACCATAATCCAGAATTCTTTCGGTTTGCCCTTGTTTGTTTATGGGATTTCATCAAATAAGGAAACTATATGATTTTGGCCTTAAATGATCTGTTTTATCAGCAAATTGTGATGCAATGCAATTTGTTGTTAGGGAGCCCAAAGATGATTATATAGAATCAGAATTTAGTACTTGTGCAAGTTTTTTTTTTTTTTTTTTTGGCGATACTTGACAAATTCTCAAGTCAATGCGAGTAAATGGTTGTGCATTGCGCCGTGTCCGCACAGCGCAGAGACATTTTTTTCCCTTCTAGAGCCAACATTTTATCATTCTGAATGGTTAGACATGTCTGCGCAGTGTTGAGAATTTTTTTTTTTTAGCGGATTTTCACTAAAGTTTCAATTTTCTAGGTGTATATATTTATGTATTTGAATTTGCTTGTTATTTGCTTTTTCTGCTAATCCTGGGATGATTTCTTTGTTAGTTTAAGGTTAAGACTAAAGGTAGGGTTCTGATTAAGTAATGCATAATTTCCATTTTTTTGAAGGAAATCTTTTTACTATTGGTTGGAGTCAATTGAAAGTGGAATATGCGCTTCTGATTATTATGATTATAATATTATACTTCTCATTTCTCTGGTTCAAGATTTTTGGGTTCAGTGTTGTGTTGTACTATGGAAAGATCAAGAAGTTAATGCCCAAAGATTTCTAATTTTAGAAAATTTTAGGGTTATAATGAATTTTCCAGGGAAAAATGAACACTTCTTTACTATACCAACACACCGTTTTCTCCATGTCTATTTTATCACCTTTTAAGTGATTGATATTGCATGATCTTATAGGTCATTTAATTCAAAGTTCAACCGCTTAATTTTGTGTGCTTCGTGAACATTCTGCCTTTTGCACTTGCATATGACATTGCTATTTTTATCATTTAAGCTATGTTTCACATTTTCATGATATTTTCAATAGCTGCCAACCTGTATTTCTATTTCTTACGCTATTGTGTTTTGACGAATTAGGAGCGATTTTCTTCGTTAGGGATGTGTCTATTTTGATTGAGTCAAGATTCAGTAATGCTATTTCTATTTATTTTCTTGGGCAAGCATATTCGTGGTGCATGTATGATGTGACTTTTCTTCTTAGTAGGTGGCTTATCATTTCTTTTTATGATATCTAAAAGAAGGTATTAAGACACAGCCTATTCATAGGATACCTACCTCTTAGTGTATGTAGTTTATTACTATGTCTGAATGAGACCTAATTGATTCTATAACTTTGGCACTATTCAAGGAAGACACATGTCAAACCATTCCTTTCGTCAACATCATCTGTTTTTTCCTTTTCCTTTCATTTTATTTGGCTCACCTGTAAAACAAAGAAGCCCATTCCTTCATTCTCATTTGCATCTCCCGGAAAAGGAAAAGCTCACATAATCGTGTTCATATGTCGATCTTCTCACACAAATCATTCTTCGTTGGTTCAAATTTGCAAAACAAAGAATGTTGAATCGTGCAGGAGATTCATAAGCGAGCGATGGTTTCAAGAAGAAGGGATTTTTTTGTGAGAAAGCAAGAGTTCTTCATATCGGCTTCATTGTTGTAGTTTTTCGGACTTTATTTGTGTTTATTGTCTCTTTACAATATTTTTAGATAAATTATAGAATGGTGATATTTTATTTCTTCTTAGTTTGTTAGTGATTTTAGGGAGTTTGCTGAAACAGAGCTTGGGGGAATAACTTTTCCAGAGATAAGCACAACCATTCTAGAGAAGATTTTTCAGTACTACTAATGTCTTCAATATGCTAGGTAATCATTTTCATCTCAATTTCTTTTTTGGTTCTTTTGTTTCATGAGAAAATTACAATTCTTTTTCTTTAAAAAAACCTAGGCCGCTTGTTGAAATTCTCATAATTCCTGTTTTGATAATTTATTATTTATTCTGGACATTGTCTGGTGGATTCGTTCATCTAATATTTTTATTTATTTTTTCTTCACTGAAACCTTGCAATAAGAAAATTAAGAAAAAGAAGCGAATTCATCACTATTTAGGTATTCAAGTTTTGTCTAATTTTATTAAGCACCTGTTTGAGCCCCATTTTTATCAAAACTCATTTTTTGAAAACTAATTTTCAACTACACATTCTCCCATAAAATAATTTTACACATAAATTGAAAAAAAAAAATCTTACTTTTTTAATCACAAATTTTTCAGAAAAAAAAAAAAAAAGGGGCTCAAATGGGGGCTAAATGTATTTATTCATTTTCATAATCCCCATGTTTTGGAATTTTCAATGTTTCGTTTTTTCTTTCAGTTCCGTGTTTGATTAATTTTATCCTTTATTGTTTTTGTGAAAAAGGAATTCCTGTGTCTTTTTTAATGTTTGTTTTAGTTATAACAACATAGAAATAAAATAAATTTATTCCTGCAGTTTTTTGATGTCATCGTGAAGTTTTCCGATTTGTGTTAACTGAATCCTTATCGAATTAAAAAAGTGGAGTTATTATAGTCTTCTTTATCTTTAATGGAGTACATTGTATTTTTTTATAAGAGCTTTGTGAATATTGTCATCTACTTAATTTGTGCTTCAAAAGGTGAGTGAGTAACAAAATTAAATCTATAGTTATGTTAAACGGATAACGGATTCAAAATAGTGTAACAGGGGATCAATACTTGATACTTGCTGACTACTAATAAAAAGTTGAACTTGTAATTTGTTTTAACGTTTTCTAAGAAATAGAGATGTAAATTCTTTGTTTCTCTATGCTTCTTGTAGTAGATTAGGCACTTTCCTGCAATATTGTCATTTACAAATGAATTTTTCTAAAATTTACATGCAGATATTTTTAACAGTAAGCAATTAACGTGCAACGCACATTCTCCCACTAGTGTCAAAATAAAAGAAAGAAATGTGGGGGGGGGGGGCAACCAGTAAGACTGTAACACAGAAATATAAAAGGGAAGAAAGGGTGTAACTACCAAAAAAATGGTGACATCCGTTGCTAATAATGCTTACCAACAGAAAATGACTAACTGCAAATCCTTTGCTATTTTTGAGGATAGATGATAGTTCCCAATGGTTTGTTCGTGAAAGTTGCGTAGTTCAACTCTAACAATACCTAGAAGGAGGGTGAATAGGTAATAACGCAGAATTATAATAACTTATGAATTAATTAGCAGCAAATCACTAATTTAATTATTATTCTAGATGGTTAAACATGAAAATCCAATTTTCCTATGTTTGAATACTGTAGATATAGTAAGTAATAAAGAAACACAAGAATGATCACGAAGAAATCCTAACTGGATAAAAACTCTGGACACTTTGTCAGTTAAATATTCACTATAAACGATTCTTTAACTTACAATCTACCTGACTAGACGATGACACGTACTAATTCCAACTGCATTTTTTGAAGCTCTCCTAGAAAATGTTAGCCTCTCTTAGTACTTAATTTCCAAAGCTATCATTTATTAGTATTCATTGAAGTGTTATCATCTCTTAGTACTTAATTTGTTTTTATTATTTATCAAGTGATGAATTTCATTGTAAAATCACTTTGATAAAGTGTGGGTCGTGTTGAAGTCCTTTAAAGATCAACATTGTATAAAGATCGATGTTCCTTGTTGTAAGTCACCATGTGTGTCACATTGAGGTTCTGTAAAGCTCAACATTGTATAAGGATAAGTACTCCTTGTTTGTAAGTCACCGAAAGCATTGTAAATGGTTGGATTGTTCTATAAGTCAATCAACATGGTGAAAAGACGCTTAGTAACAGAGGACGTAGATCATTTATTTGGATCGAACCTTTACAATTATATCGTTTGCATCCTCTATCCATTTTACTTACCTTCTTCATATTGCTCAAATTTTTTGTGCTTAATTATCTTTGTACTTGTGCATATTTGTTAAATTTTTATAATTGCTAGTATATTGTTTAAGACTTGAATTTATTTTAGAAATATCAACCCCTCTTGATTAGTTATTATTGGGCTTTCAATAAAGATATTCCTCTATTTATGAAAGTCAAACAAAGTACAGTACATTAGAACCTATACGTGAAAGCTCATTTCGTAGAGATCATATTTTTTCTCCTCCGGACTTTTAGCATATACTGTTTTTTCACAACCTTACGTATTGAAGCTCATATATTTTTTTATTTTAAGTGCAGGCTTTTCTTCATAAAGCGACTAAAATGACACTTGTAACGAACTTTAGGCCAGTTAACTCATGTCAATTGACCATAGACACCAGGTTATAAGAAACCCCTCAGGCTTAATTGTTTGAGTCAAACAGGCTTCAAAGGAAAAAAAAAAAAAAAAGATATTGAGCCTTTCCTTTTTTTTTTATAATATATATATTATTTATATCAGGGATACTCTTGAGCTAAGGTCTAATAAATAAGATCAATTCATGTTCAAAGTCACCTTACTAACATGTGACAACCATATCAAATCTCACACACGCGGTGGAGTCTCATTAACAAATTCATAGTGTGTACAGTGCACATGGTATATGAAGAGACTTATACTAAGTACTCCATAAATAACCTAAGCCATCAATGAAATTTTTGTTACAGCTCATTAATTAAACTCATACTTGACCACAACCAATATCGTCAAGTTTAATGTATGATAAGCTTAAAAACAAATTAAAAAAATTTACTTTTTGCTTATATTTTTTATTTTATTTTGAATGAAAACATAAATGCACTTAGCGAAAAAAATGTTAGACATGCATAAATGAAAAGTAGAAGTAAAAACAAGGCTGAAATATTTTCATTAAAAAATTCAAATATGATGCATGCATATATCAATGCCATATAGTGGGGAATTCGAGCATGCATAAACCAAGATCATAATCAATGAGGCACACAAACACCAATAGCTATTCGAAGAGATTCAAATCGAAGACCATCTAATGGCTTAGTAAATAAGTCGGTTAACTGGTTATCTGTAGAGATATGGTCAAGAGTAATAACATTAGTTTCACCAAGTTCTTGAATAAAATGATGTCGTATATCAATATATTTTGTCCGAGAGTGTTGAACATGATTTTTGAAAATATTAATCGCACTAGTGTTATCACAGAACACAGTCATCATACCCTGCTCAATTCCATAATCACTCAACATTTGCTTCATCCAAAGTAGTTGAGTGTAGCAACTTCCTGCAACTATATACTCAGCATTTGCTGTGGATAATGAGATATAATTTTGTTTCTTAGTCATCCACGCTACAAGATTAGCACCAACATAAAAGAAACCCCGAGAAGTACTTTTCTATCACTGGCGTTTCCAGCCCAATCGGCATCGGAATAACCAGTAAGATAAAAGATTAGAGTCCAGAGAGTACAAGATCCTATAATCTACAGTTCCATTGACATATCTAATGATACATCACATGGCATTCAGGTAAGATTCCTTAGGATCAGCCTAAAAGCGTGTACAACTCCTTACACTAAAGGCTATGTGAAGTCTACTAGTAGTGAGATAGAGTAAACTACCTATCATACTCCTGTAAAGTATTTGATCAACATTTTTACTTGTAGGATCATGACCTAACTTGACACTGGTGCTCATGGGGGTTCTATTCTATTTCTTGCTGTCTAAACTAAAATGTTTGACAAGATTCTTTGCATATTTCGATTGAGATATAAACAACCCATCATTCGTTTGTTTGACTTGGAGACCAAGAAAGTAATTTAATTCTCAAATCACGCCCATCTCAAATTCTTGCTTCATGCATTCAGCGAAATCACGAGTAAGAGAATCGACAGGTGATCCAAAAACGATGTCATCAACATAGATTTGAACTATGGTGATAGTTTCCTCAATATGTTTAATAAAAAGAGTTCTATTTTCACCACCTCTTGAGAAACCACGTTCCATAAGATATGCAATGAGCCTATCATCCAAGCTTTGGGCATTTGTTTTAAGATCACACAAAGCTTTATTCAACCGATAGACATAATGAGGATATTTAGGATCAATGAATCCTTTAGGTTGTTCAACATAGGGTTCTTCCTCAAGAATTCCATGCAGGAAAGTACTCTTGACATCCATTTGATATAATTTGAAGCCTAACGTCCAGGAGAATTCTAATGGATTCAAGTCTAGCAATCGAGGCAAATGTTTCATCAAAGTCTACACCTTCAATTTGAGTATATCCTTGGGCAACTAGCTTAGCCTTATTTCTAGTTATAGTACCTTGATCATTAGTTTTATTCTTAAAAATCCACTTAGTACCTATAATGTTACAATCATTAGGTCTAGGAACTAAATTCCATACTTTGTTTCTTTCAAACTAATTTAGCTCTTCATGCATTGCGTTTACCCAACATTCATCCTTAAAGGCTTCTTCGATCTTTTTAAGCTCAATTTGAGACACATAGCTGCATATGTCAGATTGTTCAAAACCCTCTTACAAAGTATCATCCCTTCTTCTAAATCCCCAATAATGTTAACTTTAGGATAATTTGTCTTAACCCTAGACGAAGGTTCTTTAGGATGCTTAGACTTTTCATCAAGTGTGGACTCCTTATTAGGTGTATCTAATCCATTAGTCTCATGAGAAAAACTAGGTCCTGAAGTTTTACTAGGTTCAGTTACTACGTTGGGATCAACACTCCAATTATACCCAGTCTCTCCCTCACTATAGTCTTCATCCACCATAACATTGATGGATTCCATCACAACTCTTGTACGATTGTTGTAAACCCGATAAGCTCGACTATTTCTGGAGTATCTTAGGAAGATTCCCTCATCACTTTTGGAATCAAAATTTTCCAAATTCTCTCTATCTCTCAAATATAGCACTTGCTGTCAAATACACGAAAATACTTTACAGTAGGCCTTTTACCTTTTCAGATATCATAAGGTGTCATATCAGTTTTAGGTCTAAGATAGACCCTGTTTACAATGTGACACGCAATGTTGATGGCTTCACCCTAGAAATGCATAGCTACCATAAAGCATAGCTTTAACCATTTCTTGAAGCACACAATTTTTCCTCTCAATAACCCCATTCTGTTGTGGAGTGATCGGGGAGGAAAACTCATGTTGGATTCTCTTCTTTAAGCAAAAGTTCTTAAGATTAGAGTTTTCAAACTATTTTCCATGATCACTCCGAATTCTTGATACAGTGACGTCTTTCTCATTTTTCAATATTTTACACAATGAGATGACAAGATCAAACACCTCGATTTTATCTCTCAATAGCTCAATCCATGTATATTGAGAGGACTCGTCAACCACTACCAAGGTATAGCATTTACCACCAAAACATTCAGTCCTACATGGTCCATTAAGTCCATATAGAGCAATTCAAGTGGCTTGGTTGTCAAGATCTTAGAGGTTTGTTTATGAGGTACCCTAAACTGTTTACCTTGCAGACACAGACGCATACAGTGATATCAATATTTTCTAGCTTAGGTAAGCCAACAACAAGTTCCTTCTTGGTGAGTTTAGATAAACTTTCATGGTTCATGTGACCAAGCCGTTGATGCCACAGTTCAGTTACATCAATCTTGGCACTACTGTACACGTAGTTGAAATTAGATAGAACTCCAAAACAATTATATGAAGTTCTTGCACCTTCGAGGACAATGTTACCAGTGGAATCATACATGATACACCTTTTCTGGACAAAGCTTATCTCAAAATTAGCATCACAATTTTGACTAATGCTTAACAAGTTGGACTTTAACCATTTCATAGAAAGCACATCTAAGATAGTAGGTAGTCCAGATATATTAACGACACATTTCCCTAAATAGGTGCAGTAGCTCCATCCCCAAATGTAACCACACCGCCATTCTACTCATCAAAAGAGGAGAACAAGGCTATGTCACCTCACATATGTTTAGAACACGTACAGTCAAGATACCACATGGGCAACACAACAATTAAACACACCATCTGACCTAGGGAGGTCACTCTTTTTATCACAGGCCTTTTTTGGAGTAGAAGTGATTTTAGGCAACTAAGTCGTCATCTCAGTTAAGTGGCTAACTTGATTGGCAAGAAAGTTAACCTTGCTAGAGAAGTCCTATCTTTTACTTCTATACACACGTTTACGACACCTAGGTCTTGTGTGTCCCAGAGCGCCACAATGATGGCAAGTGTGAATAAACCTAGGTTTATACTTGCTCGAAGCTTGTTGCCGATATATAGGACGATTGACCCTACGCTGTTTAGTAGGTCTCGATCCTAAGGCATGCCAGACTTTTTTAGTTAAGGATAAACAATATTTTAAGCTTTGTTAGTGGTCGGGACGAATGTGGTCTTAAATGTACTGGCAGTAGCATTACCATTATAAATGTAACTCAGACTATACCTATTTTCAGTAGGCTTGTTTATCCCCAACAGATTATCCAGCTTTTGTGAACCACTCATAAATTATTGGAGTTGAGTGTTAGATTTTTCAAGATCACTTGTTAAGGATTTAACTTTTGCTTCCAAATTCTCATTAACAAGCTTCAACTTACTGCAATTTTTGGTGGAGTCCTGAAGGTCATCCATAAGTTTTTTTTTTCTCTCATTCAAGATCATTAACATTTTTCAGTACAACTTTATTTTAATCTTTAGACTCTCCTCAAATAGTTCACGATAAGATTCGTGAATACCTAGTTCATCTTCCGACTCTTCCTCGGATTTTTCACTTTGTTCATCACTTTCAACCTTATCGATCTCCTTATCAGACTCTATCGTAGCAATGGAAGTAAAGACTATGAAATTCTCTTCATCCTCACAACCAGATGTATCACTATGAGCACTAGATTATGATTCTTCATCACTCAAGGTCACTGCTAATGCCTTACGTCTTTCTTTAGTTGAACTCATTTTCAGATTAGGACATTTATTCCAATAGAGACCATAATCCTGACACTCATAACATTGAACGGGTTGATTTTTCTTAATGGGGGTCCTAGAGGTATTTCTCTCACGCTTATCTTTCGAGACCTTGTTAGGGACTTCATTTTTTCATTCTTGAGGGTTTCTCTTATTTCTCGTTACCTTCTGAAATTTTTTTTCCCTAAGTATCTCAGCATCAGTAGACTCACTTTTTTCTTCTCTAATAATTTTCATGGCAATAGATTTAACCGTTTTAGGTTGAGAAATGGTGAGTTCATAAGTTTGAAGGGATTCTATGAGTTCTTCAATTTTTACTACATATAGGTCCTTACTTTCCTCAATAGCGATGACTTTAGGCCTAAACCTTTCAGGTTGGGATCTAAGGACTTTTCTAACGATCTTAGACCCAGGGATCCTTTCACCTAGGTTGAAACTCAAATTGACTATGTCATTAAGCTTAGCATAGAAGTCATCAAATGATTCATCATCCGCCATCCTAATTTTATCAAACCTAGAGGTCAACATTTGTAGTTTAGAATTTTATACAATTTTAGTTCCATCGTGTGTGGTTTCTAGAATATCCCAAACTTCCTTAACAGTGTCACACGTCAACATTTTCCTAAATTCTTTCATAGACACAGCCATGAATATGGCATCTAAGTTCGTTTTAGTCCAAAGGAAAATATATGTAGGTGTGACCACACCAGAAATAGTAGTTGAAGGTAGAGTCCACCCAGTCTGAACGCTCATCCAAATACGTTCACCCAAAGATTTAAGGAAAGCTCTCATTCGAACTTTTCAATAAGCATAATTGTTTCTGTCAAAGAATAGAGGCACAGATAATAACTAACTCATCTAGAAATCAATAAGGGTCAGGAATTGAATTAAGGCTCTAATACCAATTGAAAGTTGTGTAGTTCAACCCTAACAATACCTAGAGGTGGTAGATAGGTAATAATGCAGAATTAAAATAACTTATGAATTAATTGGCATCAAGTCACTAATTTAATTATTATTCTAAATGGTTAAACATGTAAATCCAGTTTCCTATGTTTAAATACAGTAGGTATAGTAAGCAATAAAGAAATACAATAATGATCATGGAGAAACCCCAACTGCGTAAAAACTCCGGGCACTTTGTCAGTCAAGTATCCACTATAAACAATTCTTTAACTTACGGTCTACCAGACTAGATGATGACACGTACTATCTGATCTTCTGACTGTAATTCCTACAGCTTTCCTAAATTCTGTGCTCCTACACCAATTACAGCTACAATTTATAAAACTCTCCTGGATTCTGTCATCCTGTAGCAATTCCTAGCTTTGTGGAATTATCTATCTCATATGAATGCACGAAGAACACCACGTTCTTCACCAACTAGAACTCTAGTTACCTTTTCTTGATCTTCAGCAACTCTAACAGATATGAAAAAAAGCAACAGTTTGGTATTTAGATTGTGAAACTGATGTTTTTCACGCCAAGAAAAGATCAGATGTGAATAATGAAGGTTGAAAGCTTCAAGAGATGAAGAGAATATGAAAGCAATGTGTTTGCTCAATTTTCAACCTTAGAAAAACCATTATGTGGCGTTCAAGTATTTATAGGCACGTTACAAAATGAATGGGCCAAAGAAAAAGCCTTTAGAAAACGAATTAAAAATTTCCTGAAGAACATTGTTGCTCAAGCGAGGGCTCAACGATAGTCGAGCGAGGGCTTGTCGCTCTAGCGAAGGAGTGGCAATAGTCTAGCGATGAGATTTCTGTTTCTGAAGTTTGAGTCAAGCTTTGGCGACAATCAAGTGAAAATTCGCGCTGTTTTTTCTTCTTTTCCCATTTTCGAACCCTAGACCTAAAAACCATACTTTTGACAATTTGCACATTACTCCTTGACGTTTTACAAAATATCAAATTTAGTCTTTTTGTTCACAGAATAGCCAATTACATAAAATCAAATACCTAACAGCCTGTAAGTAAAATACTAAATTTTTACCAAAGAAATCTCAGTAGGTAAAAGTTTTATCATTAAAAATATAGTCATTACCAAAGGATATTCCATTGGTAAAGACAAATTTTTACTGTTTCTGGTTGTTTTGTGGAACAAGATCTGTAACTTTCATCTTTGGAATAAGTATAACGTATTATTCTCTTCTTTGTTCCTACATTAAACTTATGTTTGTATAATAGAAATGACTACCATTGAGGCTACTTCGAGTCAAAATGGTTAAAATAATGTGGTTCCACCAATGGCTATACTATTTCAAAATACTGCAATCCCACATGGGGAAAAACCAAAAAATTTTGGAAGCATGGACTTCAAGAGATGGAAACAAAAGATGTTGTTCTATCTTACTATTCTAAACTTGGCGAAGTTTCTAAAGGAGATTGCACCAACGGTATAAGAAAGAGACAATAATCGTGAATCGATTATTGCTTTAGATCCATGGAAGCATTCGGACTTTCTAGGGCAAAATTATATTCTGAACAGATTGGACAACGCACTATATAGAGTGTATAGTTCGAAGAACTCAACCAAGGAACTGTTGGATTTATTGAAAAATAAATACAAGACCAAGGATGTCGAAACTAAGAAGATCATAGTCGGCATAATTTTAGATTACAAGATGGCAGATGCCAAAATGGTGATGCAAGAACTTCAAGTTCTATTACATGACATCCATGCCGAGAAGATGGAATTGAGCGAATCATTCCTAGTCACTGCCATCATCGAGAAAATCCATCCTATATGGAGTGACTTCAAAAACTATCTCAAGCAAAAACACAAGGAAATAAAATTGGAAGAATTGATTGTTCGCTTAAGGATCGAAGAAGACAATAGGAAAATTGAGAGAAGGCCTATTGTCCAACTTGGAGCAAATCTTATTGAAACCAACTCCAAGGTTGTCAACAAGAAGCAAAAGATCTCTGGTGAGGCATCACGGAGAGACAACTCCAAGAAAGCTAAAAAGTTCAAAGGGAACTGCTACAACTGTGGAAAGACCGAACGTCGTTCAAGCGAATGTAGAAAATTGAAGAAGAATGCACAAGCTAATATGGTTGAAAGACACACCCTTTCTTTAGGGATTGAAGAGGTGAATCTATATGCTGTTCTCGAGTGTAAAAATGTTGGAAACTCAAGGGAATGGTAGGTTGACACTGGTGCTACCCGTTATGTGTGTGAAGACAATGTGATGTTCTCCAACTATCAAGAATTGGATGGAAAACAACTATTCATAGGAAACTCTACAAGTTTCAAAGTTGAAGGACAAGGGTAGGTCACTTTAAAGATGACATCCAAAAAAAAATTGTCATCAACAATGTCCTACATGTGCCAAACATACGAAAGAACCTTTTGTCTAGGTCTCTATTTAGTAAAAATGGTTTTAAACTTGTATTTGTATCAGATAAATTTGTGCTCACTAAGAATGAGATGTGTAACGACCCAAGTTTTACCTTTGGAATCATTATACATGTACCGTAAAAGAGTATTTTCATAAACAAAAGAGAAAAAATAATGTTTTCTTAACATGTGAGGATTTAAAATTAGTTTTAAAAAAAAAAATACAATGAACATTATTAAAATTCTTAACTACATAATTATTCGTTATTTTTTCACCCACGCACACACAATTCGCCTATGATCGCCTCAAACCTAACTTTTTAGTTACCTATAAAATGTTTAACATATACGTGTGAGACATAAATCTCAGTAAATGAGTAATAACAAATTTTATCTCATATTTAAATACGGAAATTCATAACATACATATGGAGACACAGGGAATTAAAATCTAAACTTCTAGCTATAATTCTCGTGCATAGCGCTACTAAACTCTGGTCCTTTTAACTCACACATATAGGACCCTTATCATAATCATAACTTGGATTTCTGTATCATCATATTCATAACATAACTACACTTGCAGTTGTATGGAATAAGATTAAAGTAAATAGAGGAAATCGTCTTGTTAGACTTTCACTCTAAAATTCCTTGGACACTATGCGTGCTAAATTTTGTAATGTGAAAATGTGTATGTAGAAGATGAGTTGAGATGAAAACAGATATGAAATACAACTTAAGTTGTTGTGTGTGTGAGTGTAAGTGATCTAAGAGGGGATATAAATAAGTGTTTCCAAGGTTTGACCCATTTACCTACTTTTGGTACTAGCATTCATTTCTTTATTAGTGCCACACGTTTTTTCATATAAAATATAATCAATCACTCAACTAAATGTCCAATTAAATATATTAATAAATATATAATTGCTACTAATAATATATTGCCATATAATTGAAACCTTTTATTTAATTATGCCCATTAAATATTCTATCATACTATATAAAAATGTGAGATTGCTAATTATAAATGCATAAATAATGTTTCTAATTCTTAATAGATGAAAGTTTCTCTAATTATAATAATTAACCAATTAATTAGGTTGATTGGCATGCAAAATTTATATCAAATCATGCAATCATACTTAATCAAAGTAGAAATTAAGTTACTTTTCATAATCTAAATACGGAAATCCCATAATCTTTTCCTTGACTAAACATGAAAATTCCATGATCATCTCTTTACCAAAATTTGAAATTAAAAAAAGTGCACATTGAGTCCTTCAACTATGGAAAGTCATAAATTTGGTCCCCTTACTTTCAACGTCTCACGCTAAGGTCTCAAATTCAAGATTAACGACTATTAGGACTTTTTGGGGTGTTATAAGAAATATGTAGGAAAGGGATACATGTGTGATGGATTGTTCAAAATGAACGTTCCTACTATTGTACCAAGGCAAAACATTATGAATAAAAATTCAAATTCTATTTTATATGCTTGAGTTACATGTGAATTATAAGTCTTTGCTCAAACTTATGAATCAAAGTTTAATTCTAGCGCTCAAGATTGATCATAATCATAAATGTGAAGTGTGTGTTGAAGCAAAGTTGCCTAAAACATCGTTCCACTCAGTACAAAGGAACACTACAATTTTAGAGCTAATACATAGCGATATTTGTGATATGAGATATGTTCAAACTAAAGGTGGTAACAATGATCCTAATCATAAATGTGAAGTGTGTGTTGAAGAAAAATTGGCTAAAATACCATTCCACTTGGTACAAAGAAACACTATACCTCTAGAGCTAATACATAGCGATATTTGTGATATGAAATTTGTTCAAACTAAAGGTGGTAAGAAATACTTTGTTGTTTTCATTGATGATTGTACAATGTACTGTTACGTCTTTCTTTTAAGCCTTATAAGGCGAAAATTGAAACTCAACTTGGTAAATGAATAAATAATATTCATAATGATAGAGTAGGGAAATACGGGGCACCGTTTGAATAATTTTGTTCCAAACATGGAATTATTCATCAAACAACGACACTATACTCTCCTCAATCAAACGGAGTTGCTGAACGCAAAAGTCGAACTCTTAAGGAAATAATGAATACCATGTTGTTGAGTTCAAGGTTGCCTCAGAACTTGTGGGGAAAGCTATTTTAACGATAAAATGTATTTTTAACAAGATACCCCTAAAGAAAATGGAAAAAACTCCATATGAACTATGGAAAGGTCATGATCATTCCTACCAATACTCAAAAGTGTGGGGGTGTTTGGTAAAGTTGAAATCCCTAAGTCCAAGCATGTGAAGATTGGTCCCAAAACAATTGATTACATATTTATTGGATACGTCAATAATAGTAGTCCATATCGATTCATTTTACATAAATCTAAAATTCAAGATGTACATGACGAAATCATAATTGAATCAAGTAATGCGTTATTCTTCGAGAATATGTTTCCTTGTAAGAAAAAGGAAAGAGCAAGTTCAAATAAGAGAACGTATGATACTGCAAGCACTTCAAATGAGGAAAAACCAAGGCATAGTAAAATGGTTAGAACATCTATGTCATTTGGCCTAGATTTTCTAACCTATATGGTAGAAAATGACCCAAAAACCTTCGATGAAACAATGTCTACACTGGAAGCATCGCATTGGAAAAGCTTTCAATAGCGACATAGATTCCATAATGCAAAATCATACTTGGGAGTTGGTTGATTTAGCTCCTGAAAATAAGTCTTTAGGGTAAATGGATTTTATAAAGAAACTTAAACCAGATGGATCCATTGACAAAAATAAGGCTAGGTTGGTTGCCAAAGGATATACGAAATGAGAGACTTGATTTCTTTGATGGTTAATAGGAAATACTTGCATTTGCCCATGGAGTTTAATTGGATACCAATCATTCAACCTAATGAGAGTTCAACCATTAAAGCACTGTCTAAAATGAGTGAAATTTTAATCACAACGGAGCTAAATGTGAATGTGTCAATCAATGAGGAGAAAATAAACTTACATTCTTCCGACTTAATTGACTGCCAACATATTGAATTTGTGATTTTGCTCGAAAAGGAAGTGTTGTTCTTCACTGTTGAATTTGAATTGGATTGAATAGGAAAGTCCTATTATATTGAAAGGGGCGATGTTGAGTTTTGGAGAAATAATGATGAGTGGAACAAAGCCAAACGTAGAAAAATGGGTAAGGCATCCAAAGCCTTCTTTTGACGCCCATGAGTCAATTGTCAAAGTTGAGCTAAAGACAATAAAAAAACGCTTGTAAGAGGCAACCCAAATTTCTAATTTTTAAACTTTTTATTTTTCATTTTTGTCATTAGATAATAATTTTTATAGTTATATAACTTTTTGGAGTCCTATATTTTTCATGGTTCTCAACATGTTGAAGCTTCATTTTGACTGTGTTGGTCATACTTACCAACTTTGACTTTTACCCTTTTAATTTACTCATTTCTTGTTATTTTGTAGGACATCACAATTTATTCCATGAGATGCTTGTTGAAGTAAATGATTTGAAATCAAGTCGAGGCTTGATCACAAGTTTGGTGAATTAAAAATGAGTTATACAAGAGTATTGTAAGTCCAATTCAAGCATTGGCACCCCTTCGCAAAATATCTAACAGAGGAAGTTTCGTTATCCCCTCTTCTCTTTTATCTTTTTTAACACATTGAGGACAATGTGTGATTTAAGTTTTGGGTTGATTGTGCTTTAATTTTTATGATTTTGTGTTGACATATTAGATATCCTTGTTGTCTTAGGCTTGTTTGAAGTTTAAAATTTTGTTGATTCATGAGCTATGACCAAATATGTTATTTGTGCCTAATTTTTTTATTTTTTTTTTCAAATATTGTTTATCCATTGTAAGATCTTGAATTACTTTGAGCACAATAGCCATGATTTATTTTTATCTAAATGTGGAAATCTTTTATTTATGGAGAAAATTTTTGAATTGGTAAGAACTAGGCTGTGAATTATGCATAAATTTCTATTAATCTTATATTCAATTGTCTTTCACTTAATCATATTGCAAGATAAGTTTGGGGGTGATCGAACATGTAAACATATTTTTGTAGAGTGTCTTTGATTAACAAGTATAAGCTATGTGATAACCATATGCGAGGGATCTAAGCCCCACTTATTTTGTCACGCTAAAAAGGGCAATGCACTTGTTGATTATTGCCTTGCTCCATAGCATTTTTGACTCGAGCTATTAAGTTCATAGGGGTATTTCGAAACCCGGTACCCTTTGGTCTAAAAAAATCGAGAAGTCGTCAACCTAAAGTTCACTAGAAGGGTTAAGAAGAAAGTTTAAGGGAGTAAGGTCAATCATGTAACAACTGAACATAAATTTTCATCTTGACATGTTTTGTTAATTTTGAGATATTGATGGATAAAAACAAGTTTTATGTCAAAATTTTAGTTTTCGGCCAAATAATTAAGTATTCATTTAGCGAGAGTTTCATTTCGATATTAGCCATGTTTTGAAGCTCATACTAAATGGTGAATTTGAGAAAAAGTTAATTCGAATAAGATGGTTTCGAGATATTGTAGCTCAAAGATGCCATATTTTAATCTAAGTTAGTTAAGTACTTAACAAATTTGGAAGCCACGTGTGTCACTGATTTGAATTTCTCTTTTGCTTTTTGGATTAGGATGAAAGTTAATTGGGATTAGTTTTATTAGATTTTGGTTTGTATTCTGTTGTAATTCTATTTATTAGGTAGAGTCCACTTTCAAAAGGAGATCTCTCTAATTATAACATGCACATTAAAGTAAATTTGTTTCCACTGAGTATTCTTTAAAGACAATACACGCATCCTTTATTCAAACTGAAGCACAGAGTTTGAGAAAAGATTTGGGAGAGGAATTCGGTTGGACGTAGTCACTACCTTATCTTGGCGAGCTAAGGTGGGATCCCTACACTAAGTTGATCGTTATATGAATTTAATTTTCATTCGTACATGTTTTTTTTTTTTCATTATGTTTGTTCATGAAGTATGTGAAGTGCCCTCAATGGTTCTTCCTAAATGTCAATGCCATGGAGATTATATATTTAACTGATGGCCGCAGAGGCTCATCAGAACTTTAAGAGATTATATGTTTAACTAGTGGTCGTAGAGGTTCATCAGAACTTTAAGTAGATAGTTTGATCATCGATTTGCTTATTTAGGAAGGAAATATGTAAGGATGCATAGTTAAATGATTATTATGTTTATATAGCATGTGTAGCCAACTTAGTATTTCTTTGAGATGCTAACTCCTATTTAACCTTTTCAGAGTAATCGGAGATCGTGCGGCAGCTCGGCATGCATGGCAAATGATATTTTTAGAGAAACTTATTTCTTATTTTTAGATTTCCACTTTTATGTTGAATAATCATTGGGGTATCCCAAAAATTGTAGTTTAAATCTATATTTTGAGACGGAAAATTTTAACGTTCAAACACGTGTTTAGTAAATTTCGGCATTCTGCAAATGTTTTTAAAATTGTACTATGGTCGGTATATTTGAAATTTTAGCATGTGTTTAATTAGAAAATGATCCTTTATGAGTTATATATCGTATGAAATTGAAAATAGGTCGATCGGAGTCCCATAGAATTTATTATAGCAATTTTAGTAAAATGTGATAGTCAAATTCGAGAAACACAAATTAGCTTGTTCGAAAAATAATTTCATGCTTCAAACGTTGTCGTCAAGATCTCGAATTTTTTATATGTTGTACTTATATGAGTCTTGCACTTTTCTGTAAAAGTTCATAGATTGTTGTCAACATTTGCTAGGTGAAATAATTTTTCCGAACTCACCATGTAACTGTAGAGAACTGTTTCGGCTCGGTGTTTAAAAAAAAACTCCTTCCAAATTGTTTTGTTCCATATTTTTAAAGTTTATATGTCGAAAAAAATGTTATGATTACATAGTTTGAGTAAATAAATTCTAATTTAGAAACTTTCTTAAATCTCGTCTTTTTAGAGATTAACGTTAAAAAACGCATTCTTGGTAACGCGATGGGTTATTAGAATTCGGGGAGTTACAATTTCGTATCAGAGCGTGATTTACCTTTCTGTAGACTTATGACACATAAACTTGATTTCCAAAAAAATTAGGAATTGTGTATCAAATAAATTATTTTCGTTGCCATCATGGTTGCCATTGTCGCAAATCACCGACTCTGAGGTAAAGAAAGTTTTAAGAAATTCATGTTATACTATGATATTTGAAATGTTTATGGGAAATTGTGTTTGTAGCGACCGATAATTTTAAATAATATAAAATCATTTTCTCGAAAAATGTGTCACTAAGTTTAATCTCAATTTTATTTAATTGTATGTTCGTCTAGCCACTATAAAATGAGATTTTTTTTAATTGAATCAAACGAACCCAATCTCGAATATATTTTAAATATCAAATTTATTATCATTTTATTAATTTAAGCAATATTTAAGGTCCAATTATTTATTAGTCCAAGTCTTGGATGTTTATGCCCAATTTCACCTAAACCCAATTTGAAAATCCCTACAGCCCAATCTTTCGGCCCATTTAAGCTCCTAGGGATTTGTGCCCTAAAAAATTCCTATTCATAGAACACTCCCCCTTTCCCTCCCCTCCTCACATTTCACAGCAGCCATTTTTGGTAAGGATTCCCCTCTCTCACATTTTTTTTTTAGATCAATGTTGATGCTAGAACGTCAATTTCTAGCATCAACACCACCATCTCAACACAATTGCACCACCACCTCATAACCACCAACCCAACCACCATCCACACCAGAAAAACGAGACCTCAACATCAAACCAACTCATTGCCCAAACTCACCACCAACTCAACCACCAAAAACTCAACACTGCACCTCAACACCCAAAACCGACCACCACCTCCACCACCAAACCGAGGACATCAACCACCATACCAAGCTCAAAACTGACCACCACCTCTACCACCATACCGAGAGCCAAGCTCAAAACCGACACCAAACCACCAACACCACTGTCCAAACCACCACACCACCAAAACCGAACCACCAACACCACCATCCCCTCCTCAAAAGCTCAAAACGGACAACAAAACTACCACAACAAAACAAGCACAAAACCGAGACCAAAACCACCCCCATTTTACCCCAAATCAACTCCAAATCACAATCAATCAAGAAATAAAACAACCCAATGACCTTACCTCGTTTCCCCAACCATTTTTTTAGTGATTTCCACCAAAGAATTCAAGGAAACCGCGCATCCATTAGCCACGGTTTCGAATCGCTCACGAAAAGAAAAGCCCCCATTTGCCCCATCTTTGCACCGGTGCCACGCCACCACACGTGGTGGCACTGCGTCGGTGGAGGAAATTCGGAGGAAGAGACTAAGCCCATTCCTTCCCGTCGCCTATCTCTCTGTAAATGAGAGAGAGAGAGAGAGAGAAAGGAAATGAGATTTTAATTTTTTTTATTTTTAAAAATTTACCCTTTAGCCCTCAAAGTTTAGAAGTTATTGTTTCAGCCTTTAAGTTTTATTTTTTTAGTTTGATTTCTAATTAAGTCCCTAATTTCTAAAAGTTATTATTTCAACCTTTAAATTTTTATTTTCAGTTTTAATAGATTTTCAATTAAGTCCCTGATTTCTAAAAGTTTAATTTCAGCCCTTAAACTTTTATTTTCAGTTTCAATAATATCCAATTAAGTCCCTAAACTTTATTTTATCATTTTAAAACTTTAAAATATCGAAATACTAATTCGATACTTTTTCTATTTTGGCTAGACGAAATGTACGGACGATTAGTAGATTGAGGTTACTTCCCACTCCACTTTTCACGTAACTCGAGATAATTGAGGTAGACTCACCACCATTAATTAGTTTAAATTATAATTGTATGTTTTATGTGAATTTACATGATTTATATACTTTAATGCATGAGATGAGAATTTGTCATATGAGATATATGATGTTGTTATGCTTGCCATAAGTTATATGCTTTAATGCATGAGAAGAGAGTCAGTATCTCTTATGAGATAAGATGAGAACGTTATGCATAATTTATGTGCTTAAATGCATGAAACGAGACTACCCACACCCTATGATTTTAAAGAGCCTATGATTTTCAAGAACTGAGCTAAGGATGATATCACTGTATATTTTGCATAATTATGTGTTCAATTATTCTGTAAATTAATTATCGACGATTAGTCTACTGAATATTTCTTCGAAATATTCCATCCGTTATTTTAACAACATTTGCAGATTTTCGAGATAGTCGAGTGTGATGGGCAGTGGTGGCATGAATTAATAGTCGAAATTATTTACTTTTGAAATTTACGCATTTCGAACATTATTAATGTACTTTTTATTTCATTTATTTCAAACTCGAATTTAAAGTTTAAACAATTATTTTAAGTTATTTAAATGAGTTTTGTTGCCAACAAAGTTTACAATTACGAATGTGACGTTTTATTTTCAAAATTTGGTTATTAAAATTAGGGCAAAAATTACGATGACGTGGCAATCCGGGTTAACGAAACTCGGGGTGTTACAGCTTGGTATCAGAGCTAGTCCGTGTTTCTGTAGACCGGCAAAATTTAAAAAAAAAATTCAAAGAGACATTCTACATTATTTAATTATTATTAATAAAAGTTGCCACTGCCATCATTCGATCCACCGACTTCGAAGGTAAAGAAGTTTATGAAGTTAAACATTATTTTATTTCGGATACCTGTTTTAATGATTTATGAGACTTAGAAGAAAGGAAAAAAAGTGTATCTGAATTAGAAAGAAAAAAAGAAATGCGAGTTGGAACATAATTTAAAAGAGTTTTTAAATTATTTTTTTTACGTCATCGTAATTTTAGCTAAGAGAGATGAATAACCCCGCCTAATTAGATTTTGCATAATTGGTTTAGGACATGGTACCCATTCATAGAAATGTACCCAATGATGCAGAACAAGCCATTAGAGATTACGACTGCTTCAGGTCTAGACTCGATTGGACAATTGCCCAACACGTAGAGCAGCTGAATATCGTACGAGATCGAGCCATACAACATGGCTACGTGACCTGTAATCGATGGTCGATTCATCACTTACTTTCGACTTTTCGAAGCGATTATGCAGAAATAGCTCGTAGCATATACATGGATGTTCTTATGGCACCTAATATGGATATGGAGTATGACACTTTTTGCGTGAGATTCGTAGCATATTGGCCTACGTACTTTGAACACCGCTTTGGGGTTGCACCTGAAGGGGAGCTAGAACATGAGCCAATGCTCGAGCCCGAACCGGCGCAAGAAGAGGAGTTAGCACCTGATGCCAATCCCGAGGAAGAACTAAAAGAAGACACTGATCCAGTGCTAGAGAGTTCTCGGACGCCAAATCATGTGTAACCGAAGGAGAGTAAAGAGAAAGAATCTAGAGTAGGTTTGATAATTTATTGTATTAAAAAAAAGTTCGGCATACATGCCTTCCTACTCATGTACGCCCATTGAAAGAAGTTGAATTATTAATGAAATGATGTTTGGTTTCTAATTTCCATCGTTTGAGTTAACTTTTATTGCCTACGTTGTTCGTATGCTTAGTCAACTATTACGAACTATCTTTAATTTTATGAAGGTTATGGCACGACCAACTCAAGCCGACGTCATCAGGGAATTACTTCCGGCGGTGCAAGAGATGAGACAAGCTCCACAGCTAGTTAACCCTACAGTGTCAGTAATTGAACAGTTCAGGAGATACAATCCACCTACGTTCGATGGTGGAGATGGTCCACTGGCGGTGGAAGAGTGGCTTCAGGCCATTGAGAAGATCTTCAGGCACATATCTTGCCCTGATGATAAGAAGATAGGCTGTGCGGAGTTCATATTAGTTGGAAGAGCTAGTTTTTGGTGGGAATCTGCATCACGGACGAAGAGTGAAGAGCAGCAAGCATCTCTGATGTGGGACGAATTTAAGACTGAGATCAGGGATACATTTTTCCCACAAGCCCTCAGAGATCACAAGGAGTCTGAGTTTCTGCATTTTGTACAGGGTGATTTGGACATCACTGAATATGAGAGAAAGTTCGAAGAACTGTCACGTTATGCTCTGCACCTGGTGGAGATTGAATTCAAAAGGCACGACATTTTGAGAGGGGTCTACTCTTGGATGTCAGGCAGATTGTCAGTTCACATGAGCTGCCAACATAGAGAGAAGTTGTGAAGAAGGCTCAAGCAATAGCCTATGCCGGCGTGAAAGTTGGAAACCAAGGTAATCATCATGAGCAGAAATATCAGGGAAAGAGAAAGTGGAAAGGTCCGAATTGTAATCAAAATTAGAACATGAATCAAACATTTATCAAGAGGCAGAATCCAGGACCGACAGGGATACAAATGACCAATTCATCCCACCCTACCCTAAATGTCAGAGGTTGCATAAGGGAGAGTGTTTATTTGGAAAGGGTGTCTGCTACAAGTGTGGTCGGTCGGGTCACTTTGCATCAGACTGTCGTGCTCTGTCCGCCCAGGGTTCCAATCAGAAGGTGAACCCGGACCAGAACAGGAAAGGGAAAGCAAGAGTTTTTGCTATGGATGGAGCTGAGAATTTCGACGTGATTGCAGGTATACTAGTTACTCTGGTATTCTTGTACATATCTTAACTGTTTTCCATACTGTATTTTCTTCCCCATCTTGAGCACGTTAATATGATACCAGGTATACTATCTATTTCTAGTATTCTCGTATATGTTCTAATAGACTCGGGAGCGACACTTTTATTTATATCCGATGCATGTTTAGAAAGACTGAACCTAATAGGAGAAGAGATTGGTAGTACCTTCGAGGTTAGTTTGCCATCAGGAGAAACTATTGATACTTATAAGATAGTCAAAGCAGTACAAATAGATTTTGATGGTCAAGTTTTAGCGGCGAACTTGAATATTATTCGAATGAAAGACTTTGATATTATTCTAGGTATGGATTGGCTTAGCACCAATCGCGCTGCAATCATGTGCCACGAGAAAGAGGTTATTTTTTGCAAGGATGGTGAAGAAGTATTTTGGTTTTATGGGACGAGGATCAAGGCACTTCCTTGCCTTATCTTCACTTTAGTTTTTAGCTAAGGACAATTGTCAGGGCTATTTGGTTAGTTTTCAAGACAAATCCGTGAAGGAGATTACTCTGGAATCAGTGCCAGTAGTATGTGAGTACGGTGATGTCTTTTCAGATGATCTACCCAGTACTCCACCGAATAGACAAGTGGAATTTTCCATTGATTTGGTAATAGGAGCTACCCCTGTTTCTAAAGCTCCGTCTGTATGGCGCCAAAGGAGTTGTACGAACTGAAGGTGCAATTGGAGGAATTGCTAGAGAAGAGTTTCATCAGACCAAGTGTATCTCTATGGGGAGCACCTATTCTGTTTGTAAAGAAAAAGGATGAAAGCATGAGGATGTACATCGACTATCGAGAACTCAACAAGTTGACGATAAAGAATAAGTATCATCTCCCAGGATCGAAGACTTATTCGATCAGTTGAAAGGTACAGCCATCTTCTCCAAGATTGACTTGAGATTTGGTTACCATCAGCTAAAGGATTTTCCAGCGACGTACAAAAGACAGTGTTCGGGATACGATATGGGCATTACGAGTTCGTAGTAATGCCTTTCGAACTCACGAACGCACCTGTGATATTTATGGACTTGATGAACAAAGTCTTCTATCAGTATCTTGATAAATTCGTCATTGTTTTTATCAATGACATACTGATCTACTCCAAAGATTCGGCACAGCATGAAGAACATTTGAGGATTGTATTGGAAACGTTGAGAGCAGAAAAGTTGTATGCCAAATTCAAGAAATGTCAATTTTAGCTTGAGATAGTAGGTTTCTTGGGTCACATTGTTACAGCTAAAGGCATCGAAGTTGATCTTTCTAAAGTAGAAATTGTAACGAATTGGCCAACACCTACAAATGTTGGAGATGTGAGAATTTTTCTTGGATTAGCCGGATATTATCAATGACTCATAGAGGGATTCTCTAAAATAGTAGGTCCTATGACTCAGTTGACCAGGAAGAGAGTTAAGTTTTAGTGGACAGAACAGTGTGAACAAAGCTTTCAAAAACTTAAGAACAAACTTGTCTCAGCACCAGTGCTGACTATACCAGATGGGTCTCACAGTTTGTAATGCATCCAAACAAGGCTTAGGTTGTGTATTAGTGCAGAATGGCAAAGTGATAGCATATGCTTCAAGACAGTTGAAGCCACATGAAAAGAATTACCCAACACATGATTTAGAGCTCGCAGCTGTTGTGCAGGCTCTTAAGATTTGGCGACACTATTTGTATGGGAGTAAATGTAAGATTTACACCGATCACAAAAGTCTCAAGTGTTTCTTCACTCGGAAGGAACTGAATATGAGACAACGTCGATGGCTAGAGCTGGTAAAAGATTATGATTACACCATTCTTTACCACCTGGGTAAAGCAAATAAGGTTGTAAACGCTTTGAGCAGAAAGAACGTTGGACAGTTATCAGCTTTGGGAACGCAAGATCAGTTGATTCAAGATTTTTAGAATTTGAGAATTGAAGTACGAACCCCATCAGTCCAAAGATTCATTAGGTTGGCAAATCTGACCGTTAAGCCAGATTTGAGAGGTCGGGTTGTGACAACTCAAGCCGGAGATAAATTTTTAGAAAAGATTAGATCCGAAGTTGGGACTGGCAAGAGAATAGGTTTCGAGATTGCCTCTGATAAAGCACTTATGTTTAGAGGACGTCTCTGTGTGCCGAATGATGAACTTATCAGGAATAAGATTTTGACAGAAACTCATTTCGCGCCATATGCATGCCACCTAGGAGGGACAAAGATGTATCGTGATTTGCGCAATACTTTTTGGTGGAGAAACATGAAGGGTTGCATTACAAGGTTTGTCTCTCGATGCATGACATGTCAGCAGGTCAAGGCTGAACATCAGAGACCATCAGGGTTGTTAAATCCATTGGATATACCAGAATGGAAATGGGAGAAGATTTCCATAGACTTTGTGACACGATTACCAAAATCGGTAAGAAGGCATGCCGCTATTTGGGTTATTGTAGACCGACTTACGAAGTCAGCCCACTTCCTACCAATCAGAATGACTCTCAATGTAGATCAGTTATCCCAGTTGTATGTTAGAGAGATTATTTGACTTCATGGAGTACTAGCTTCCATTGTCTCTATCTGAGATTTACCTCGAGATTTTGGAAGAGTTTTACATGTTGCCATGGGTACTAAATTAAATTTTAGTACTGCATACCATCCCCAGACAAATGGACAGTCTGAACGCACTATTCAGACACTGGAAGATATGCTTAGGGCTTGTGTACTAGACTTGAGTGGTAATTGGGAAACTCATCTTCCACTAGTGGAGTTTGCGTACAATAATAGTTTTCATGCTACTATTGGTATGGCACCATATGAGGCACTTTATGGACGACGTTGTCAATCACTAATCTATTGGGATGAAGTAGGCGAGAGAAGAATTTTGGGTCCAGAATTGATTGAGAGGACAGTTGAGGCTATTGAGAAAATTAGACTACGGATCAAAGCCGCCCAAGACAGACAGAAAAGCTATGTCGATCAAAGGAGAAAAGACTTGAAGTTTGAGATTGGAGAGAAAGTATTCTTGAAAGTAGCTCCTATGAAAGGTACTATCCGTTTCGGCAAGAGAGGGAAGTTAAGGCCTTATTTTATTCGACCATTCGAGATATTAGAGAAAGTTGGTAACGTAGCTTATCGTTTGGCGTTGCCACCCGACCTCTCGGCCGTACACATTGTTTTTCACGTTTCCTTATTGAGGAAATATATTCACGACCCGAGTCATGTGGTAAATTTCCAAACAATTCCGATTCAAATGTCTTATGAAGAGACACTCATGTACGTTGTTGATAGAAAAGTCCATGTCTTAAGAAACAAATAGATCAATCTAGTCAAAGTCCAATGGGGTAGACAGGGTAATGATGAAACTACCTGGGAAAAGGAGGACGGGATTCTGGCTAAGTATCCAGATATTTTAGATCAAGTAAGTTTAAATTTCGAGGACGAAATTATTTTAAGAGGGTAAAGTTGTAGTAACTGAGAATTTTAAATAATATAAAATCAATTTCTCGAAAAATGTGTTACTAAGCTTAACCCCAATTTTATTTAACTGTATGTTCATCTAGCCACTTTAAAACGAGATTTTGTTTAATCGAATCAGACGAACCCAATCTCGAATATATTTTAAATATCAAATTTATTATCATTTTAATAATTTAAGCAGTATTTAAGGTCCAATTATTTATTAGTCTAAGTCTGGGATGTTTAGGCCCAATTTCACCTAAACCCAATTTGAAAATCACTACAGCCCAATCTTTCGGCCCATTTAAGCTCCTAGGGATTTGTGCCCTAAAAAATTCCTATTCATAGAACACTCTCCCTTTCCCTCCACTCCTCACATTTCACAGCAGCTATTTTTGGTAAGGATTCCCCCTCCCCTCTCTCTCATTTTTTTTGAGATCAATGTTGATGCTAGAACATCAATTTCTAGCATCAACACCACAATTTCAACACAACTACACCACCACATCAACCTCCAAAACCTCAACACTGCACCTCAACACCCAAAACCGATCACCACCTCCACCACCAAACCGAGAGCCAAGCTCAAAACCGACACCAAACCACGAACCCACGACCACCAACACCACTTCCCAAACCACCACACCACCATCCCGTCCCCAAAAGCTCAAAACCACCACAACAAAACAAGCCCAAAACTGAGACCAAAACCACCCCCATTAATGTTCAATTGTTGGATGTGTAGAATGATATGACTTATGAAGAAACACATGTAATGGTTTTAGAGAAGAAGGCACACTTTTTCAGAAATAGAGAATTGCCATTAGTCAATGTCCAGCGGGGTAGACATGGGAGAGATGAGGCAACATGGGAGAGAGAAGAAGATGTTTTAGCTAAGTACCCATATCTCCTTAATCAAGTAAATTGAATTTCGAAGATGAAATTATTTTAAGTGGGAGAATTGTAACAATCGACAATTTCTTCTTGACATGTTTTGTTAATTTTGAGATACCGATGGATTAAATTAAAAATACATTTTATGTCAAAATTTTAGTTTTTGGCCAAATAATTAAGTATTCATTTATGGAGAAATTTCATTTCCATATTAGGCTTGTTTCATATTAAATGGTGAATTTTGGACTAGAGAAAAAGTTAATTCGAATAAGATAGGTCCGAGCTATTGTAGCTCAAAGATGTTATATTTTAATTATAGTTAGTTAAGTATTTAACAAGTTTGGTAGCCACACGTGTCACATAATTTGAATTCGTTCTTTTGATTTTTGGATTAGGATGAAAGCTAATTGGGATTAGTTTTATTAGATTTTGGTTTGTATTCTGGTGTATTTCTGTTTATTAGGTAGAGTCCACTTCCAAAAGGTGATCTCTCTAATGATAACATGCACCTGAAAGTAAATTTATTTCCACTACGTATTCTATAAAAACAATACATGCATCCATTATTCAAACTGAAGCATAGAGTTTGAGAAAAGATTTGGGAGAAGAATTCGGTTGGACGTAGTCACTACCTTATCTTGGCAAACTAAGGTGGGATCCCTACACTAAGTTGATCGTTATATGAATTTAATTTTCAATCGTACATGTTTTTTTCATTATGTTTGTTCATGAAGTATATGAAGTGCCCTCAATGGTTCTTCTTAAATGTCAATGTCATGGAGATTATATGTTTAATTGGTGGCCACATAGAGTCATTAGAACTTTAAGAGATTATATGTTTAACTGGGGGGCTCATCAGAACTTTAAATAGATAGTTTGATCATCGATTTGCTTATTTATGAAGAAAATATGTAAGGATGTATAATTAAATGATTATTGTGTTCATATAGCATGTGTAGCCTACGGAGTATTTCTTTGAGATGCTCACTCCTATTCAACCTTTTCAGAGTAATTGGAGATCGTGTGGTGGCTTGGCATGAATAGCATATGAAATTTTTGGAGAAGTTTATTTCTTATTTTTAGATTGCCACTTTTCCATTTAACGTTGGGGTATCCCAAAAATTGTAGTTTAGATCCATATTTTGAGACGAAAAATTTTAACATTTAAACATGTGTTTAGTAAATTTCGGCATTCTGCCACTATTTTTAAAATTGTACTATGGTCCGTATATTTGAAATTTTAGCATGTTTTTAATTGGAAAATGATCCTTTGTGAGTTATATATCGTATGCAATTGAAAATAGGTCGATCAGAGTCCCATAGAATTTATTATAGCAATTTTAGTAAACTGTGACAGTCAAACCAGCTTGTTCAAAAATTAATTTCTTGCTTCAAACGTTGTCTTCAAGATCCCGAATTTTTATATGATTCTTATACTTTTCTATAAAATTTCATAAATTTTTGTCAAAGTTTGTTAGGTCATATAATTTTTGCGAACTCACCGTGTAACTGTAAAAAACTGTTTCGGCTTAGAGACATAGTAGTTTAAACCAATCAATTAGGGTAAATATGGAGTAATTTGTTAAATAGGTTGTGGATAAATTAATTTGGCGATAGTTAAGCGAAATCATGAATCTCAACCACGTTTTTCATTAAAATTTTCAAGTGTTTATGTTTTCTTATGTTATAGATTTTTAGTTTATTTTTTCCCTTATTTTCATATCATAATTTTAATGGTGTGTGTTTCTCTTTATTGTTAGAATTAAATTAATTAAAATTGTGTAATTAAAAGTAAACACTTCTCGAGGGTTTTAAAACTCCAACTCAAAAAGTCCACTTTATTATTTGAACGTGACTTGTGCACTTGTGATCTGCACTTTATAGCGAACACTAATGATTTCACAATCCTACACATAGCCTTAAGACCATCAAATATCTTTTGGGTTTTTAAGAAAATTGTACCCACTTAGGTTTTTGAACACCCTTAGATGATTCTCCAATATGTCCAACTATTCAGAATGATCCTGGGAAAGCATATGTTTAGGAACCCTAGGTGCTAGGTTGGGAACATTTTCCAAATTACCAAACTCTTTCACTCTTGGAGTGGGGATGAGAGTGGAGTATCTATCAGAGTGTAAAGCTAGTATTCCCAAGTCAGATAGGAAGTGGTAAATTAGAGTGGGACAAGGAAGTATGTACCACTTAGCTCTCCTTGGTCCCTCATAGATAATCCTGTCAAAGATCAATTTTATTAAATCCGCCCCAATATTTGTACCCAATTTAAACATCATCACTGCACGCTCATAGGACAAATCCGAGCGATGGATAAGAAGGTCCAGATTGTGAATAAGATTTTTAAAAAGGATTTTTTACTTGGGGGTCAATCTTGAGGTCGGCAAGTTAATAATAATAATCAAGCCAGGCTTTCCCAGTTAATTCCAAGGATATAGCATTTGTAGTAAGTTCTTCAGCACTTTCCTCACTTGTATCATCCATACCTAGCCAGTCCCTCAAAACAGAAGGATTAAAAGACATCAATCTTGTAACGATTTGGCCTCTATGCCCGAGCTGTTATTTCATACTTTCTATCGTGTTTTCCAATATTCGAACCCAAGACATTTGCCTAATGAGAGACTTTAGTTGAATTTTGGTTAGGTGAGCCTATGCCCACTTACCCCTTCACGACTTTCTATCGTGTCCCTCAAGATTCAAACCCAAGACATCTACCTAATTAGAGACTCGAGTTGAATCCTGATACCAATTAGGTAAGTGGGCATCTACCCACCCAAAGTAGACACGTATGATATAAAAGTTCGGGCATAGAGGTCAAGTCCTTACAAAAAAATTCGCGTTTTTGTAATAAACCGGGTCTTTATACCCAAATCGTTAGTTTAAATAATGTTCGCTTTAGGTGGGCCTATGTCCACTTACCTTCTTACGGCTTTCAATCATTTTCCCTAAAATTCGAATCCAAGACTTCTATCTAATGATAGACTCAAGTAGAATCATGGTAGGCTGTCTTACGTTCGAATTTGGGGAGGGGGGCGATAGAAATCCATGAGGAGGTAAATAAGTATTTTTCCACCCAAAATGGACAGTGCGTATGATATAACTGCTCAGGCATAGAATTCGCATTGTTACAAATCTCCCCTTCATGTATGTCCTCCATCTAAAAGGATTTCCCGCTTATCCAATGGTTTTGGGAATATTAGAGTAGAACTCTTTGACAATTGTATCATTGAAGATTCTCTCAAAGGTTAATAACTTCTCTAACTTAAGATCCTATGATTTCATCTAAGCCCATTCGCACAAAATCTTCCAAGACAACCATAAAGTCCTCAATCACCTTTGTGGTGGGCAGCGAACGTGACAAAAAAAAAAGTCTCATTAGCTTCGGTAAGAAAGCAATAATGGAAGGGATTTATAATGTTTTTACCTCTGGTGTAGGTGTCAAACTTGAATAACCTTAGTTCTAAGAAAGGAGTGCTCACAAGGTATGCTCCACCAAGTGTGGGAGGTCTTGAGTTGCTAGCTAGAGTAGCAGAGTTATTACATCCCTTTTATTCTAAGTCAAAGTCAATAGTTTATTTTACAGTAAGATGTTTGATTAGTCAAAGTCAAGGTCAAATAGGGACTTTATTGGAATAATTTATTTTATTGGAGTTTATTTTACAATTGATAATATATGAGGGGTTTAAGATGGATAAAATTTGAAGTTGAAGAAGTACTTATTTATCATTTGAAGTTAGATGATCAAATGTTACATTAATTGAAAGATAAGGGACACCTTCGCAAAATCGAGTTAGTGCTCCACTACTAGGAGTAGAGAAGTCCGAAAAAGAAAGAAAATAGGGAGAAAAGTGAGAAAGAAAAGAAGAAGAAAAAGATGGGAAGAAGGACGAGTAAGTGTTGATTTCCTTAATCTTAGGGTTCAATTTATCTATATCTTCAAGAGATGAAGGAATTATTTATGTTGAATATTTATGGTTCTAATTGGTTGAATTAATTTTCAGATTGTAGGAAAGAGTATAATTTCAAGCCGATCTTTTGGATTTGCGAAAAAAAATTGTACCAAGGTAAGTTATACCATTTTTGGTAAACCCTATAATTTTAATTGGGTTCTTGAATAAAGATAGTTTGTGGAGATGATTATGTTGATTGAATACTCATTTGGAAGAACTGACTTATAAGTTATAATGTAAAGTTAATTTGGTTGAATTGTGGTTACTAGTTTTCAAAAGATTTGAAGAAGGGATTGCTTTTATGTTTGGAATGAAGGTAATTGTGATAAACTAAAGATAAGTGGAAGGGCTAGAAAGTAGAACTAGCTCCAATTGATTTAAAGGAGATCCAGGGAATTTATTCATGTATCGAGAAATTAAGGTTAAGTATTCCATCATTAGATATTAAAATTTTCTCGATTTGATAGTAGTTAAATAGTTATTCTACATTGTATTTCGAGTGGTGAAGTAGAGATTGGAAAAGCGTACAAGTCATCCTAGCCTATAACTTGAATTGAGTAAGTGGATATATATATATATATATTATTATTATTATTATTTATTTATTTTAAACAAGCACTTATTTATACTATAACAGTTCTCAAGGTTATATGAATTAATTGTTATTATAATTCTTATAGTGAATCATATAAGCTTATTTCAGAAGATCAATTTAGAAAGCATGATTTTCAAAATAAAATTATTTTTTTTAAATAAGCAATTCTTTTAAAAGTTAAATTCAGTTCAGTTAAAACCATTTTATTGGCTTAGAATATCAGTATTAAATATTTCAGCATATCTAAAGTTATTTTTAAAATCATCAGAAATTACCCAGGTGATTTTATCATATTTTACACTTGTGTGAATGTGTTTCCATTGTGTATGATCCTATATGGGGCCCGTTCGGTAGAGATTAAAATCAGATTAAAATTGAAAAACTAGCCGTTATTGTTAACTTTTATTAGACAAGTAGAACCCAATAACGATCATATTTTAATTTTAATTGAATTTTAATCCTTACCGAATGGGGCCATAGTTATTTTACCCACTTTGCACTAGTGTGAATGTGTTTCCACATTGTATGACACTTATGGTGATTTTACCTGTTCTGCATTATTGTGAATGTGTTTTCATAGTGTATGACCAAATTATAACCTTCAAACAGCTATGTGCACATATGACCAAGATTCCAGAATTACAGCATTTCATAATCAAATAACTTTGTCATGTATATCGGTGTTAATCGATGCATGAGTATTGTTATTTTGGATACCTTTTTGGTGTGAGTTTTTAGTATAATTATGGCTTATTAGATTTTAGATTATAGAATTAACTTTATTCAATTCGTAGAATAAAGATTTCAACTTATAGTATTTAGTAACGACAGTATTTCATAAATTCTCATGGATATCAAATTATCTATATTCATTATACTTTAAAGTTGTTTATTTTGAATAAAGAACAAAAGATTTTATGATTCTATCATGTTTCAATTTTAAAAATTATTACCAAACTTCTAAATTTCTTAAAGTTATTTGCAAACTATCCACTCACTGAGTTACAAATTCATATATTCGTTACCTCTTTCCTTATTAGATAGTTCCTTATTAGATAGTAGATGAGTTGGGCAGCATTGGAGTATGTTGATCCATCGAGTTGAGCCACTTTGTCATTAATCGTATGACTCATTTTGTGAATTTACATAGTTACATATTTCTTTTGGGATATATGTATGTTTTGTTAGAAAAGTTAAATTGTAATTCATGTATCCATATCATGGGCTCACTGCATATTGGGTATTTCGAGTACATTTGAGACTTTTGGTTTGTAAAATATTAGTAAAGGTCGATTCACCAGCATTGTGTTTAGAATAGTTTGAGTTTTGAGGGGCTGGTATACCTTATTTTAAATTATATGTACTGGTTTGAGGATATTACTATTTATTCAAGTGGTTTTGGTCAATATTACAAGGGAAATCCTGTCAAATTTTTTATAAAAGTATGTTACAGTTAAAACAGGTCAAAGTCGCCTTAATGGTGGGTCCGGCACTTAACTGGTATCTACCATCGACGTACGACACGTGTCGGGTCCATTATGGTGATTCGGGATGGGTCATGTCAAAGGTCCTTTCCAACCTTTTGCTTTCCCTTTTCATCCTTGGTGGATTTCCTTCTTGTTAGTGGTGTAGTCTCAACAAATTCACTAGTTTCTTCAGCAGAGGGCACAAATTGAGATCCAGAATTCTGGGTTACTTCAACAGTAGGCTAAGTTTCCTTTGGGTCTTCTTGCACTGGTTCAGGATCATCTCTTTTGCAGTAGAATATTTAGCTTTGTCTTCAGAACCCCCCGACCCCTGATACTTGTCAATGTTCTCTTTAGTACCTTTCTCTTCTTCAGACGAGCCACTCATGTGTTCAGGAATTTGCACCCATCGACTGATGTAGTTACTGGGTTCATTTCGCCTTGGATTTTTAACGTCAATGTGGTGTGCGCTCCTTAGAGCTTTCAATAGCAGGATCTCCAGCATTTGGATTATGAGGAGCAATGGCCATTTCTTCATCAAAGTCCAGCTGAATGGGATCAGTCGGAGATTGGGCTGGAGCAGTAACATTGCGTCTCTGTCGTGAACTTTTTCTGACCAATTTCCTCCCGGATGACTTTTCCATGCTGGTTTCAACCTTCCTTTTCGTAGTGCAAAAAGGGTTTTTTTTAATGTGAGAGAGGTAGTGGGGAATGTAAGGAGATTTCGTACCCTAGGTTCTGAATATGGAAGAGCGAAAAACCATTCCTTATAATCTGCCTTAAAGTAGCTGATCAATTGATTGTGCACAAGGAAGTTACAATTCAAGGTAAAGTTTCGGACGGATGGTATGACACTTGTACAACCGTCCATGTTTGTTATGATATTAATGATGAAAAAGAAGAGATTCAAATGGAAAATGAAGGTCGCTACAAAGTGGTTGATAAAGAAAACGTTGATATCTTCTTCACTTCTGAAAATAAGGTAACTTTGGTCAATGTGCTTCATGTGCCAAATATAAATAGAAAATTAGCAAGTGGGGTTCTTTTGAAAAAAAATTGGTCATTCAATCTGTATTTAAATCGGGCAAATTTATATTAACCCGAAATAGATATTTTGTTGGTAAAGGTTATCTGGAGATGGAATTGTCAAGTTATAACAATAACAACAACAATAACAACAATAGTAATAATAAATACTTTGCTTATAAGGTTGATACATTTACTTTACGGCATGGTATATTAGCATATATATGCATTAGTATTATTAAAAAGATGATCAAATGTGGATTACTATAATGTAAATTTAATAAGTTTGATAAACGTGGAACTTGCCCTAAATGAAAAATGATTGAAAAAGTCATTTAATAGTGTTGAAAGAACGTCTCAAATACTTGGAACTTATGCATTATGATATTTGTGAGTTGCATAGCATGTTAACTAGAGGAGGAAAAAGATATTTCATAATATTATTGATAATTATTCTAGGTATACTTATATATATTTATTAAAGCACAAAGATGAAGCCTTTAATATGTTTGAAGTATATGAGATGAAGTTGAAAATCAATTAGAAATAAAAATAAGAACTCTTAGAAGTGATAGATCGAATAATATTTTTCAATTAAATTCAACACAGTCGACAAAACGACATTATACATCATTGTTCTACACCAAACACGCTGAACAAAATGGTTGGCTGAAAGAAAGAATAGAACTTTCTTAGAAATGGTTAATACCATGTTAATGAATGTTGGATTAACTTTTAGTTTATAGGGTGAAACTTTACTTAATACTTGTCATATGGTCAGTAGATTTTTTTTGGAAAAAGAACTAGGTCTCTCCGTATACAATGTGGAAAGGAAGGAAAGTAAACATGGAATATTTCAAAGTATAGGATGTCCTGCTTATTGCAAGAATACAGATCCTAAAAAACCAAATTAGGTCTTAGAGATATAAAATGTGCATTTGTTCGATATGCCTCAAATAATAAGGCATATCGATTATTAAACTTGAAATCCAATATAATAATAAAATCATGGGACGTGGAGTTTTTGAGAATGTATTGGCAACAAAAAATTCTTAAAATCCTAACGAAACACAACAAGACATTCTCTTTTCTAGAGGACAAGGAAAAACACCTTCAAAGGACGTCGAACAATCAGGCGAACACCAAAGAAGCAAAAGAATAAGAAGATAAAAGAATTTGGGACCGGATGAAATAGACTCCCGACTTAGTACTCCACACTAGATCGGGTTAGATAAGAAAGATATTGAGATAACAATTCATTTTGTTCTTCAACTTGAAAATGATCCTAAAATTTATAGAAAAGCAATATCTAGTAGGGATTGTATTTTTTGAAAAATGCAATAAACGATGAGATGGATTCTATTATATATAATAACACTTGGGAACTTGTCGATCTATCACAAGAAGCAAAACATATAGGTTGAAAATGGGTATCAAGAAGACATATAATTTCATTAGTAATCTCAATTAGGGATGGCAAAAAAGCTCGTCGGCTCGAGCTCTGCATGTAAAAAGCCTCGGGTTCGGTTCCACCGAGTTGAGGCTTGGGTCGAGCCTCATTTTAGAGTGTCGGCTTTAGCCCAGGCCGGCCCGTGTTTAGAAAAAAAAAAGTAAAAAAGAAAACAACTATTGCAGGCAGCTGAAATTCAGCTGCCTGCTAAAAGCAGGCAGCAGCCACAAAAATAAAAATTTAAAATTTAAAAAGAATAAAAAAAATTGAGCCGGCTCGGGCCGAACCTAAAAATTTTGGTCAAGCTTTTGCTTGGCTCAACTCGGGCCCAAAAAAGCTCGAGCCGAGCTTAAGCTTTTTTTTTTTGGGCTCGAGCTCCTCTCGTTGACATAGCTACTCTCAAGACCCGTAAAACTAGATTAATAGTTAAAGGATATCAACAAATAAAAAGAAATATTTGTTTGGGCACATGCACCTGTAGTTAGAATAACCTCGATAAGGTTTTGTTTCCATGAGCATTTTGTTCATCAAATGGATGCCAAAATGACATTCCTAAATGGGGATCTCGATGAGAATGTCTACATGGAACAACTAAAAGAGTTTGTTTTACTAGGAAACGAACTCAAAGTATGCAAATTAGTTAAGTACTTATATGGGTTAAAACAAGCCCCTAAAAATGGCATACGAAATTTGATTTTACTATTATGTCAGGTTTTGTTCATAACTTGATTGATGAATGTTAGTGTACTAAAGTGCGCATGATATTTTTATATCTATATGTCTCTATGTTTATGATATTTCAATTATTAGTAACAATATTGAAGTAATGAAAGAAACAAAGAAATTTCTATCTTCCATGTTCAAATGAATGATCTTGAACAAGTGGATAGCATCATAGATATCAAATTTAAAAAGGGTGGCGGGGGTTATTCATTAAGCCAATATCATTATGTTGAGAATGTGGTAAATAAGTTCAATCATTAGAACATTAAAGAGGTTAATACGTCGTTGTATCCAAGTATCAAATTAGTAAAGATCTATGAAAAAGCAATAGCATAAATTGAGTATGCAAATGCAATTGGAAGTTTTATGTACACAGTATAACGTACAAGATCAGATATTTCATTTGATATCAGTAAACTAATTAGGTTCACTAGCAATCCAAATTCAAAATATTGGAAGCCATTAGAAGGGTTCTTTGTTGCCTAAAGAAAACTGAAAACTTTAGACTACATTATCAAAGTTCTTTCCAATTCTAGAGAATATATATGTGCTAGTTAGATATCTAGTATGTGGTCTTGGATTTGAATCCTAGATGAAGTGACAAAAAGCCACGAGGGGTAAGATAACGGATGTCCTCCCAAAGTGAACAATACATAAGAAAACAATCGGGCACGAGGCTAGAAAAATGTGCATTTTTTGTAACGATGTAGCCTCGTTCCTGATCGTTATCTTATGTACTGTTTACTTTGGGAAAGATTAAACTCATCTTACCCCTCATGACTTCTTGTCACATTCACCATGATTCGAACACAAGATTTCTGCTTTATGAGATGCTTAAGTTAAATCATAGTACATTAGAGAATGACCGAACACAAGACCTAGGTTGTTACAAAATTATCAAATTTCTCTAAAACTCTAGAAGAATATATCGATGCTAATTGGATATCCAGTGCGGGAGAAAATAAATCTACTTCAGGTTGAGTATTTACTCTTGGAAGAGGTGTAGTTTCTTGAAAGTCTGATAAACAAACATGTATTACCCACTCAACAAAGGAGTCTGAGTTTGTAGCATGTCAAAATAGGAAAGAGGCGGAGTAGCTTAGGGATCTTCTTTATGAAATTCCTTTAGGTAAAAACATATTTCTTCAATAACTATCTTGTGTGATAGTCAAGTTATCTTAGCACGAGCATATAACTAAGTATATTGCGAAGAGTCTAGATATACGAGTCTAAGACTCATGTATGTGAGAAAATTAATCAAACACTGAGTAATCTCTCTCACATGTACGAAATCTAGTGAAAGTTTGGCTTATCCATTGACTAGGCCTCTTGTAAGAGAATTAGTAAGATTAACATAAAAAAATGGAGTTGAAACTCCTTAATTAAAGATCCACCAATGATGGTAACTTTATCTAACTGTACTACATAAGTATATCTAAGTTCAAATGGTAAAAATAAGTCATTCGATAAGTAGATAATTTCAGCACTATATTTTAAAACCCTTATCCTTGATAAATAGTGCTAGTTGTTACAGTTGGAGGGTTGAGTTTATAAAATTCTTAATGAAATTCAGTATGGCGTACAAGTATCTTTAAAAGTAACAAAAATACTAGAAAAACTTCATCATGTGAACTTCAAGGTGACGCATCCTCAAAAGAAAGTTAGAGTTTCTCTCTACGAAGTTCAACCAATAGGATAAGCGTAAGGTAATAATAACACTAAGCAAGTTCGATGAACTTGTGAAAAGCATAATACTTATGTTTGTTTTCACCGGTATCGTTACAAGAAATAACTTTTTTCAAATCTATCATGCTACTTAGAAATTCGATGATACTTTATAGAATTATACTATGGTTAGTTTCAAATCGAAAAATATGTAGGGATGTAAACGAGCCAATCCAGGTCATGGGCTGAAGTTTGTGACTTAGGCACGACTAGAGTAAAAACAAATCAAGCTTTTTTTTTTTTTTTTGCCCGAGCCCAGCCAAGCCGAGCAGAGTCAAAGTTTTGCCAAAAATGGGGCTTGACTCAAGCTTTTAGCTCGAGCCTATCTGAGTAGAGTCGAGCTGGCACGTTCAAGGATCTATACAACTAGCTGCTGCCTTTGAAAAGGCAACCTTAGTTGCCTTATTTCCAAGATACGGGCCAAAATGTCTCATGTTAGAGTGGCTGACACAGATTGGCTCTGGCTTAGCCAATGCTCGAAAATGAGGCTCGACTCAAGCCTCGCTTGATTCTAACAAGCATCGATCAGAGCCAATTCGAGCTTTTCTCAGGCCAAGTTGCTAGTTGCTAGTTGCTCGAGCTGACGAGCCAACTAGCAAGATTGACATCCCTAAAGATATCTAAACCTAATGCAAAGTATTGCTAGTTTGAATTTGATATCCATATAATTTTAAACAAATGAGAAATTGTTACAAATGTTCAAAATCATGGTAGAAGAATCGGACATCAATTGAAATCAAAACATGGATAAGTGGGCAATTAGCCTATGCTTTGTGGCCACGTGAACCATGCGTGCGCATGGTTAGTGTTAGTTTCAAAAATTGATTTTTTGTGTATTTTCATGAGAAGTTATCAACTTTTCATGAATGATATGAACCATAGCTTTCCATTTCTAAACACAAGAAATCATAATTTTATATCACCTTTGAGTGAAATAATTCCGATTCTTACGTAAAAAATTCAAATTCTTTAAATTTTTCTTCTAGCTCTTGGAAAAATCACTCGTGCTTTAATGTTTCTTCTTTAAAGACCTGTTTAATCCTATGAATTATTTGTCGGTGGATCCCTTTAAGCAATCTAAAAATCTAGAGGGGATGAATATATATCATTGAGGACAATGTCTCGTGTTCAAGCCTATTATTCTTATTTTTGTGTTTATTGTATCCTTCTCACTTTCATATTTCAAACATTACATGACACAGGTTGTGCTAAGAGAAATTGCTCCCCATGTCACTTTTTGAATTGTCATTTACAAAAATGTTACATTGTAATAATCTTTGCAATAATTTCACTTTTGAACTTTTTTCCCCGTCTAACAAATTTTAATACTTTGAATGTCCTTAATTAAATTTGATCTGACTAGATGAACAAATAGTACAAAACGTGAAAAAATATCACACACTTTTTAAACCCAATACCCTAACCTGATCCCACCATACATTACAAACCCTCCACAATTTTCTTCTTCCTCACAAAATCTCTCTCCCACGAGTTTTTCAACATTAAATGAAGTTAGACATGGTAGAGTCCAAAAGAATTTAAAACTTCGTCTCATGCTTTCAAGGCTATATAATATAAGAGTTAAATTGGGACTCCTCCAAAAGAATTCTACGTACAAAGTGATACTTGAAGTGATATTTTGTAGGTCAGTTGCAATTCTTGTAATGGCTGGCCAACATTCAATTGATTCAAAGTGAATTCATCATTATTGTGTGATAATATTTATTGTCATTTTAATATTCCCTTCGAATTATTGGATGATATTTTTTAGTAGGATTTTACAGCATTTTAACGGATTTAGCTTGAGTTCTTTGATCCTTTGAGCTCATCAACAGTTATATTGATCCCATGTTCGAATCAAAAATGTGATTTGGAAGTACACAATCTTCTTTTGAATGGGAAAAGAATGTGAATCTTTTTTTGACTTGTAATTTGTTGTATTTTTAAGGTTTTTGTGTTGTATTGTAAATATGGTTTTGAGTTTGTATCAAGTTAGTTCATTTTTTTGATGCAGTGTGGTTAAATTTGAGGATTTAAAATATCTTACTCATGTTAACATATAGAGAGTTCACATGTAGTTCTTATGAAACCCATCTATCGAGATAAGCTGTCAGCCTCGACATTTATGTTCTAGAATTCTCGACAATTGATTCTTTTTTGTCGACGGTAATGATACAATGTTGAACTTACTTCAGTCGGGTGTGTAGTTCGATTGTGTAACTACTATTAGTTGTGTATTGTAATGATGGTCTAGTTTAGTTATATTCAACAAAGTATATAAAGTGATTCAGATTAAATTTCTATAATAAATTTGATTGTCCTAAGTGAATTACAAAGTGTATAAAGTAACTCGAATTAAAGTGTTATGAAATGTTTGAGTGATACATATAAATGGTAAATAGGTATTACTTCATATCTAATTGTAATTCATGAGTACAACAAATTCAATAGTTCAACTTTCCATGTTTGGGTGATACATACACTCTACTTATAAACATGTACAGGGGCGGAGCCAGCTCGTCGGACTAGGGGGGGCCTAGAGGTGAAGGGGTGGGAGGCTACGGGGGTTCGGGGGCAGTGCCCCCGAAATTTTTTTTTTTTGAATACGTTATTAATTCATTTTTTGTATACGTCATTTCCAACCTAAGAACGTATTTACGACATTCTCCACGAAAATATTTTATTATCAATGCATTTTAGCAAAATCCACTTTAGGTAAAGGAGATAAACAAATTACTACATAGTTTTATGTCCATTTCGAGTGGTGATATAACTAAGAATAAATCAAATTGGAGTTGATTAAGGACAATTGAAAACCATCTCTTCTTCTTCAATTTTAGAAATGGAAAGTCTTTCTTCTCCTTAAAAAAAAAAAAAAAAAAAAAAAAAAAAAAAAAAAAATCCAAAAAGTTCAGCATGGGCCTGTGCCCACCCTGAACCCACTGTGGCTCCGCCACTGAACATGTACTACTTCATATCTAATTGTAATACATGAGTACAACAAATTTAAGAATTCAACTTTCAATTGAAGAACTTGCAACTTGTTTGGGGTACAGTGACACTATGCTAAGACATCACATCAATATCACAAAACTACATGGCAACGTACGAAGACAAAGTCGAGAATGACGCTTTGATTCCAAACATTCCACTTCCTGAGGTCATTGTCAGAAGTTCGAACGATGAGGAGGAAAGAAGCAGCAGCGAAGAGTCACAAGTTGACAACCCGTGAAGTATTTGATATCTGCTTCAACCTATCAGCATTATATCACTTTTGTTTAGCTATGAAAAACATATGTTTAATCTGTAGCTTAAAGCTCTCTACATCGGGGCTTATTAGCATGCAATTGACACCTACGAATAAATTATAATAAACAATATCAAATAGGTAAATATGATAGATGAAATGTTGAGCCTGTTTTCATCTATCGGATTCGATAGAATATAGTCAATAATGTACTGTCGTGTCGTGTTTTACAAACTGTTGTAAAGAATACATTCTTCACGGCATTGATTATGTTCATCAATACTCAACTACAAAATGACAAAAACTACATAAATCATTGAACATGCTTTATTAAATAAGGAACGTTCCACAACATTTTATGTGGAACATTATCTTCATTAAAAAATATATGCAAATCCAAACCTAATGAATGTATACTAATTTACGAAATTAAAAATCAAGATGAGCATGTTGTCTTTAACACTTGAAAAATACTACGTTAAAAAATTTTTAAAAAAAATTAAACATTTTGCAAATGCTAACATCTCAGAATGGAAGATAAATCCAAAACTACTTACTTCTTGATATGGGAATGGAGGAGAGGAAGACAAAGTTGGGATTTTTTGGAAGATACCCATTATATAATACATATAGTCATGGATTTATATTACACTAGTCAAGTGATCACATCATTACATTAAATGACATTAAAATACATGCATTAAATGCTCCCAAAAAAGATATATTCAAGGGTGATTTAAACTTTTCACACAAAAAAGTGAGATTTTTTTTTTTTTTTTTGCAACATTTGTAAAAGTGATAAATTTTTATCCATTTTCAAATTTTGTGACGTGTGAAAATACTCCTTGTGCTAACATCAACATGTCGCCTCGAAAGGTTATTTCCTGTTGGGAGAATATTCATAAACAACTTTCACGTGAAAAAAAATTAATTTTGCTCGGTAAGTTCAAACACCACAGAAAATTCCTGACTGATTTTTGAGGGACAGCCAATTAGTAACCTGATTTAATGGTATATTTTCCTCCACGTCGCTGTATCGAAATTCATACTCAATAGAAAGATTGAGATCTCTATTTGGCGGCAAGAAATAGTTCCAGAATCCATCCTTTTTCATTCTGACCCATCAGAAAGACGACATCAGTCTCTTAATTTTATCACACAATCAGGTAATTGTATAGGTTGGAATTGTCTTGGAACGGCTTTAGTTAAGATTTCCTTTCTCCAAATACAGTAAAGCTTTCGTCTCCAGAGTTGCAACTTTTCCCACACCCCTTTTTATAACCTCCACAATACCTGTTTTTCGATTCGACGACAATTCAAGGGCATAACTCTTTCCAACTGAAAGAACTCAAGAATAGCCTTTTGGGATGCCTCCATTGTATTTGGGCATATATGAGTTTGCCATATTGGTTTCTACGCAGAAGCGGTTCATGAGTGAATTGCATATTTAGTCACTGAACTCTTAGTCATGCATGCAAGGGGTTACTGAACTTTCAAAATAACGCAACTAGTCACTAAACTTTACAATTAGTCATCTCAGAAGTTACCGAATAAACGGCTGTTGATAAATTGGACGGAATTTCCATGTGGCAATTGACGTGGCGAGACAACTCAATGAATTTATCCACCTCCTCAAAATTGCTACACACGTGGAAATTACAGCTTGTCAAACACGTTTTATAAAAATAAAAAAATAAAAAAGGTGGCAAAACCTAATAGAATCATCTCTCCCAAATCTTTTTGTAAATAAATAAATTTTTAAATTTCAATTTCTTTGAGGAACGGTAAAATAATATTCTTTAATAAAAAATATAATAGGAATTTCTATAAATTTAAATTAAACATGAAAACATAATCACAAATTAAATAATTATTTTTGAACCAATAGAACTGAATAATAATTTAAAGAAAAAAACAAACTTAATATTTTATGTCTTTGATCCCTCTTGACAGGCTGCATCACCATCCGCCACAGTTCCAATTGACCCGAACCAATCTTTAAAAATTTCGTAAGAGTATTTAAAAATATACTCAATAAGATACGTACAGTTTTCATACACAATTTATATTCAGTAATTTATGTATGAATTATCAATGATCGCTTGGTCACCGAGATATTCCATAAGAGAAGAGTGATATGAAGTGTTATTTTATTGCATATAATTGTGTATGAAAACTGCACATATCTTACTGGAATTTTCACGTGTGTAGCAATTTTGAGGTAACTAAATTTATTGAATTGTCTCGCCACGTCAGCTGCCACGTGGAAATTCCATCCAATTTATCAATGACCGTTTGCTGAGTGACTTCTGGGATGATGAATTGTAAAGTTCAATTACTAGTTGTGTTATTTTGAAAGTTCAGTGACCCCTTGCGTGCATGACTGAAATTTCAGTGACTAAATAGGTGTAATTCACTCCGGGATTCATCTCTAAAATATTTCAAACAGTACAGCCTTCCAAAGTGGCTCGATAAAAATAATACCACCATCTGCCCAAGATAGGTGACTGACCCGTCGCCCATTTTTATTACAACTGAAACCTTTAATACTCTGCTCATTCACAGCAACATATATAATACCAGACACAAATATGGAGAGAGAGGGCATCCTTGTCTTAGCCCGCAGGAAGGTATCAAAAATATTGAAAAGAATTGACAAAAATGTATATATATGGGAAACGACTGTTTTTACCATTATTCTGTCAATAACATGCTTGCCAAAACCAATAGAATAATTTACATCTCATGTAATAAAATCATCCCGTTGGCTTGGATTTTCAGCTACACGGATATCCAAACCCCAATAAATTAGAGGTAATATTACATGTTAATCAAAATGATCAACTTGAACCATGAAAAGAGTTGTTAGCAGATGACTGCAAGCTGATTTTCATCCATCCGGCAAAAAATAAATCCAGGTCTTCAATGACCGGCAAGTTTCCTTCTTTGTTGATGCTCTGCAACTTTATAATCTACCACTTCGCGAAACAGGTTGGGATCTAATACGCAGTTCTCACTCCCATATACAGCTGCTTGAACACTGGCCATCAACTTTGCTATCTCTCTTCCTGAAAATCCCTCCGTCTTTGTTGCAGCTTCCTTGAGAATATCATCATTTAAACCCTTTGTCTCTATCTGTTTCTGCTGTTTCTTAAACAAGTGTGAGAACAAGCCTGGTTTTCTTTCCCCAGCTTGAGCTATGTACTTGTTAAGATAGAGCTTCAACAGCTTAAATCGTTCATCTTCACCAGGCAAAGGAAATTCTAGGACTTCATCAATACGATCAGCCACAGCCGAATCAAGATCTCCAGGTCGGTTTGTTGCAAGAGCAAGGACTATATCTTTGGACTGGTCACCTGTGCGAAATAGGAGTGCATTAAGTGCACTCCTTTGAGCTTCACTCATATATGTTTTATTCCGCCTGAATTTTACAGACCATTCCAATGTTAGCTCGGTGCAAAATGAGAAGGCTCGCTGATAATATGATATGGACAAGTATAAAGATCATATCTACAAGCTAGACAAAATGAAAGGAAAACCATATATGGAAAAGATCAAGGACCTCGACACAGTTGATAATAGAACAGATATGAAGGGCATACTGAGCTTGCATTCAAAAGCATGCATGTTCAGCAAATTCAAAACTTTGCATTTTTTAGTTTCGTTTCTATCTTGTTTCTCATGGAAGGGATGCACGTGGTATCTAATATATTTTCCTCATGGTGAAGGTAATAATGGGGCCAACACAAGGATGCTAAGAAATTTCATGGAAGACAGATGTTGAAACTTAACAAAAAATTACAAAAGTTCATTTTGTTTTATGATAACATTGATTGTCACTAAGTCACTAAGAGTTCACCAGATGTATACGCAAAAGTTAATCAGTCCTAACCCAATTAATCTATCCATCCATCATGAACCTAAGTAAAAGATGCAAAAGTTTATTAAGGGAAATGTTACTTACTCGCATAAAAATGCATCTGCTTCATCAATGAAAAGCAACAAACCCCTTTTTGACTTTTTGGCCCAATCAAACAATTGATGTATCTTTGTGACAGCTTGAGAACCAAGGGGTGCTACATCTCCTCCAGTCATCAACGCATAGTCAAGCCCCTACAAGAATCAGATAAACAGATATTAAAGAGGCATATATAGAACAGATCAGATTCTTTGTAGAAACTCAACATCACTCGTATTCATTCCTATTTCAGCAAGATCCCAATCAAGAGGAAGAACTTTAAACCATTTTAACTCTAATAAATGAAAGATGGGAAGGTCTTTTTTTTACATGTTTTATAATGGAGGAAAATGCATAAAAAGCAAAGAAAAATTGTTTCATCTAGTTGGCCATTTATCCTCCAATGTTGAAGCATGAAATAATTCATCTGATTCCTCATCCCACCAAAAGTACAAAACCAGTTCCCCCACAGTGAATGGGCCCTAGCTCAAATAGTTAACATTGAAGAGCTATCAGCCTAGCAAGGGTCCAAGTTGCAAGTCTGTGTAAATTTCTAAAGTTGGGTAATGATACAAAATACGAATCAAATCATAAAGGCATCTCTCAGCACACACAAAGGATATATAATCTCTTTCAAAGTTTCTCCTGAACTGCGGAGTCAATTGTTAACAAAAAATTTAAATACACTAAATGCATGTTTGGGAGTTGCTTATAATTGGTTTAAATTATAAATAGATAGAAATAAGTGGTCTATAGATGGATAGTCCATGTCAATCTTACAAAATATGTGGAAAAAAGTGAATTGAGATTATAAACAAGAGAACAAGGACTAAATTGAGGAGTCCAATTCAAGGTGCAATTTTAAAAGAATTCTTGTGGTCCAACACTATGTTTGAATTTACAATCAACTGCATTAGTAAGCTATGAGCAAGCTAATAAAATGAAACCCATATAGATCAAAATAAGATTTTACAGAGGTAAAATTATGATTGCATACAGATTTGCGTGCAAGCTCCCTAGCAGCCATTGTTTTCCCTGTTCCAGGAGGCCCATAGAAAAGCATATTTCTAAATGGTGCCTGATGAGCTTTGGTATTAGCGGTTGCATTAGCTAATTGTTCAATTCGTTTTTGAAGGGAAGGGTGTAAAATAACATCACCAAACCCATTCAAATTTTGGGAGCCAGAACTATTAGCACCACGTGAGCGAGTGCTCATGGAACGTGAAAACAAGCCCGACCATGGATATTTCCCCCTTGAAGATTCCCTAATCAGAGATGGTTGTCCTAATATTCGGTCCACATAACTCCAAATCACCCTAGCACCTTCTCTGAAATTCAGAAAGTGAACTTATGATAAGTACAAATAAAAAGTGCGGACACTGAATTTGTAATAACCACCAGCAAGTCAGGAATATAGTTTGCAACTGCAGTATAGATTATTTAGCAACATATAATTTAAAGCTCAAGTACTGCAATTTGCTAATCATTGGACATGTACAATATTCAAAACAATGAAATGTTCAGTGGAGGTTCAAACATTATTGCTTTGTAACATTTAAAAAGCTCATGGTAAAAATTCATCAAAAAAGATGGTGAATTACAAAATAATACTACTCTTGCAGCTTTCAAGTGGAAAATTCAATGAGTGATCAATTCACTGTAGGCAGCTAAGTAAGAAACTAAATAAGTTAAAACAATAGCAGAGCTTGAGGCAAACTAGAAAACAATAACATAACAAAGCAGAAATGCAAAATGTGGTTGCAACAACCAGCAGCATTTTACAATTAAGGAATGTCCAGCAGAAGAAACAGTTCAATTATGCTAGATGTCAGAACAGAAAAGCATGTTACACGTCGGATTTGTCCCGTTGTCTGTAGCCTGGTGACTAAGTGGAGAGATACCTATTATCTAGTTCCAGCACTCTACACAATCGGCAGACCATAAGCAAATTAGAATAAATTACCATAACATTTAACATAAAAAGATAATTTGTTAGATTATGAAGTCATTCACAAGGCTCGAAGGACTAGTTCTTAGACATGAATCCTTCTTGCATCACATTGCTATCACTTTCCAATTGACCTTGTAACTAAACGATTCAAACTCATAAAAAAAAAATAAAAAAAATAAAAAATCCATGCACAGGTGAACATGTCAGTAGTCCAACCAAAGTACAGATCCGTAAATAACTTTTTATGTAGAGCCACTTCAGTTGTGGTCGGCCTTTCTCGAAAGTATCCTTTTTCCAGGTCAACCAGCCATTCTGTCTGTCTTTGGCAGGAATGCTGTCCTTCATTTTGATTCAAGAGGTTAAGAGGTAGCGCACTGTAGATGCAAAAACAGCCCAAGAGTGCAATGGAGCGGCACTAAAGGAAGCAGAATTGAGTGTACAAAATGAACGAATGTAGTGATAGTAATCTGTCAACTAATCAACTTGAGTAAAATATCCATAAAACGATATATATAACTTGTCAAAACATCAACATTCTAATTCATCAACTGAAAGAGTTTAGAACTCTACGAATAGGTACCATATAAAGAGCTAGACCCAAGCAGGGATATGATTGATTGACAATCACAGAATTATTTTAGATTGACATTCACAAGGCAAAACCCAGATGTGAAACTTTTGAGTTGAATATCCTAATACCCAAACATTGACAAGAGAAGGGGTTACATCCTGTGTATGATATACAGAGCTACACTAAAAAGGATAAGAGTGATCACCAATCCAGAGAAATATTCAAAATTTATATTAATGAGCCAAAACCAAGATGTGCGACATTAGGCTCTGATTTGAGTATTTTAATGCCCATACTTTGACGAGATATAGGAATTACATCCTTTACAAGGATGGCAGTACCTTGTTGTGTAGACCCCTGCTGCAAGAGCAGTAACACCTCCAACAGCTACAATCAACTTATTTTGATCTGTTAAAATTGCCCGCAAACCCCCTGCAATCGACAGACCAGTCACCATAAGACAGAATTTAACCCCAACAAGAAGTTCAAATAATGTCAGCAATAAAGCACGTCCTTCACAATATAATTTCAATAACTTGTAATTTTATCCAAACAAGAACTTAATGAGTATATTCGAAAACAGATGGGGGAAAACTTAGTAGATAAAGCCCAAATATACATAAATTCTTGAGCTCTCCAGGCCATAAAACGACTGGATTGAAAAATGGCATGGTTTGGGCATCGACAATGAGACAACATTTTTACTTAAATAAGTCAAGGCACTTGAGATACATATATTACATTACATGTTACATCATTTCTTACTTTTTAATTGCAAGGAATATATATAGAGTCAAATCACTGTCAGATTTGACAACCTAGCTTCTTCTGATCTCTCGAAGAAATTATTCGTTTTAACCAAACAAGTAAAAACTACAAACTAAGCTCCTATTTGGTGGCCATTGTTTTCGGAAAAATATTGTTTTGAATAGTGAATTTTTGGGAAATGCATGGTTAAAAAGTAAGGAAAAGTTTTAGGTTTACATCTAGAATATTTTATTTGTGTGAATGTGAAGTTGAAAATATGTATGAAAAAAAAAAAGGTTTCAGAACAATGGGAGACAAATAGGGGCTAAGGATTATTCCTTTTGAATTTAAGGTCCACTGCATAAGTCCATTTTCAATGGTCTATCAATATTTCTTTTAACCAAGCAAAATATAAATAAATAAATAAACCATGACTTTGTTCTAAAGACACAATTTATCTCAAGTGTATGAACTAGAAAGTAAAGCCCATGATATAAACCTAATTAAAACATATTTGGGAAGTTCACGACGACTTTCACAGTATTAGACAGATCGGGCATATCAACAACAATCAATGCCCCAAAAAAGACTGCATTAACCTATATTTATATCAACTTCCACATCTGTTGATGCTACAAACAATGAATTAATCTGATTAGCAAAAGATTAATAATAATTAGAGAAAAACCTCCAATATGATCAAAAGTTGTGTTAATAGCAGCAACCCATTTCTCTCTCTCTGCATTTGCACGCTCTACTAGCATTCGTCTGTTTACATCCTCGGCCAGTTTTGCTTCATGTGCCCTTCCTTCTGCTTCTGCAAAAGCCCGTACCCTGATAGTTTCACGCTCTATCTCAGCCTTCTCGCGTTCAGTTTGGCGATGCTGTGCTTGAATTTGCTCCTCCGTTGCTCGTCTGGCTGCCTCTTGCTTCATAGCTGATTCTTCTTGCATTTTTACGAGTTCTTGATTTCTTGCCCTTTGATGTTCATTCTCTGCCTGCACAATTTCAAAATGCCTATAATTACAGGAACCTATGTAAGCTTTCTGCATGAACAAAAAAGAAGATACCTGCATTCTTTTCCTTGCTAATTCATCCTCATAACGAGCCATCTGTGATTTTGTTTGTGCCTGTTGCTGAACTAGTTTTTTCTGCTCATCATATACTACCCTTTGTTTCTCCTAACAAACAAGACAAACCATTATAAGGAATACTTTAAATGTACGAAATACATTAGTTAGATCGGGAATCTAGTGAGTCCCTTAAGTGGGACTCTCAAGGTTACCTTCAAGTACTTTGGCTTACTATGGGAAGCACCAGCATTAAGGAATAATATTAGTGTTTATTTATTACTGGATGAAAATAAGCATCAAAGCAGATAGCAGATGTTCATGCAACTTGCCAAAACCAGTATAAGTCAGCATAGCAAATAATATCAATCAGGATCTCTAAAACTTAAAATATTTAGGATTAATATTAGCTGCCTAATTCATCATTAATAAACTATTGCATGCATGCTATTAAGGGCATATGTCCCATTTTACAAGCACCCCAGGGATGAAAGTTCATTCGAGCATCAATTGGGGGTAGGAAAGTAATTAATCAAGCTTTGATTGAAAAACACATGATAAACCGGTTAAAAGTCAACATGGTATAAGAATGTTACTTACTTGAAATAGTTTAATTACTAGCTTACAGGTCAGCCAACAATCAAAATGACTGATACAGACCAAGGGTCCCTTTTTATTCTTGACTTAATTGTTCAGCATTCATAACAAAACAAAAGACAAAATGAACCATTAGATATCTTGGCTTATGGTTATGGTAATGGATAAAATTGACTAGCACTAGAGGTTCATCTTCAACTAAAAGTAAGCAATCATAGAAACACACGAAAATTTATAGACATTACCATTATCACTAAATGTGAGACAAAATGATATGTATTTGCATACAAGCAAAAACCTGTTGAATACAATTAAAAAAATAAAAAAGTCAAAACTTACAGTTTCTGCTTGAGCTTGCATTGCCTTGAACTCTGCTGCTTTTGCAGTTAATTCTTGCTGCCTTGTTTCTTCTTGCTTTTTCATCACCTCAAAAACCTACAACAAGAAAATTCCTCCTCGGGTAAACCCATAATGCGTCCAGACAGTCAATATTTCCATAAGCCAAAAAAGCACACACTTGGGAATTGGACATGCATATAAACTATAAAGACACAAAAGAGAACGTGTTCCCTTCAAATAATTGTACCGTTTTCATTAATCCACCTGAAATTGTGATCTCTTTTACCATAAAAAAATAACATGTAATCATACAAGAATGTAATAACCTATTAACTCAATGGAAAGATAAGCCAGAAATACTTCAAAGCTTGAATCTTTCACACAGACATTAGCATTCTACAGGACCCCAGTAAACAAATTAACTAAAAACCCAATATCAAACCTTCTTGGCATGGGAAGAGTGACTAATCTCTCTCAAAGCTTTGGCACCCCTCTCCAACGCCTCAGGATCGAAGCCAGATGAGGTGGTTCTGGGAGTATCATTACGAGGCTTTGTTGGCTCGGGAGCCGCTGGCTCACTTGGTGACTTCGCCGGCTCAGGAGCAGCCTGCGGAGCCGAAGAAGAAGTCGAGAATGGAGAAAAGTTAAAAGGTGCATCTGCACAAGCATAATCAGCCCCAAAAGTTGCAGTAGCCAGGGCTGCCATAACCCCTGATGCACACTTTTTCGCCATTTTCTTTTTTTTTTTTTTTTTCAAATTAACTAACGCTACAGCTCTAATGGATGAATTACCAAATGGGAATGTACCAATTGCGGAGAGTTTTACACACTATCGTATAATTGGCTTGACGGAAAAGAAAGAAGTCCAGGGTTTATGTAGGGTTTCTGATCTATTAATTTAATATTTATTCTTATCTTTTGGCGGTTCTATCGCTCACGCAGAGAGGTGGGTAAAACCCGATCAAAGCTCTCAAAATTGTCCAATTCGACCCCCCTACTTTAAAAAAATAGAAATGTCTAAAAAGTAAAAGAAACTTAAAATGCTTACAAATGTCTAGTTTGAATAGTTATTTAGCCCCTGTTTGAAACTCATTTTGAGGAAAAAAAAAATATTGGAATAGTGATTGATGTGAGAATGTGCGGTGGAAAATTGATGAAAATTGTTTGATTTGTGTGTAATATTATTTTATTTGGAGAATGTGTAGTTGAAATGAAAAATGAAAAATGAAAATGAAAATGTGAATGTGAAATTAATGGGTGTCAAACGGGGGCTTAGACTTTAATACCATATTAAGATTCGAAATTCCATTTCAAAAAATTTACCTTTAAGAACCCTTGCATGTTGTACATTAATTTTATCTTTTATCCAATGTAAAATATATCTTAACTAACGATACTGACGTGAATATATTCACTAAGACATGTATTATACCGCACTTAAAATAATAATGTTTTTAGGTCTTTTTATATGCAATTGTGTAAAGTACACATACATAATTATTTTTTTTCTTGATTGAATTAAAAGCAATAAAATAGTATAACTGCAATTACATTTGTTCTTTGTAGGCTCGATTAATGAAAATTAAATAAGATATTAGATAATTTTATTTATTTACTTACTATTTAATCTTGTCTATTCGAATTTAGTATAATAGAAAATTGAATGACTTTAATCTTTGTTGATAAGTTGTCCCAAACCGACCAACTCGACCAAACCCGATTGATACTTGATTGGGTTGGGTTGGGTTTCAACCTTTACACGGGTTGTGTTGGATTAAATTTTGATCAAACCGATCATGTTGGGTTGAGACAAAAATTGACCCAACACAACTCATGCCCACTCTTGCGCTCAGCTTTAGGGTAAGGGGCGAAACAGTGAGAATCCTGCTATGAATTGAAATATAGCATTGTTCTAAAAAGTTAATTAAGCCGTCTAAGCTCAAAATTCATGCAAAAGTGCAAAACCTCTTATTTCGCTCCTACGCGCTTTCTTTCTTTTTTAATTCCTACGTGATTGAGAGCCTGTTTGGTGGAGATTCTCAAAATCAAATTTTTTACCTTTCAACTGGGGCTCACATGTGAGAAATTTGATCAAGAAAAGTAACCGGAAATTGTTGGAAATGGTGGTCAATGGTCATATAATTGATTTTATTCCCCTAAAAATGTGTTTTCAATAAACATCCGTATGGGACTCCATTCATTCGAAAGTGATCTAAGCATTTTGCTCACAAGTTCACCGTTAGTATATTTTCAATCAAATCCTTTTAATCCATTTGCAACGTCGGTAAAACGAGTAATCATGTTAACAATGGACTCGTCTTGTTTCATAAAAAAAAATTCAAATTCTTTGACTAACATATTTATCTTAGTTTCCTTAACTTTATTTGTTCCAACATCAGTAACTTCTAGAGCATGTCAAATTTCATGAGCCGAATCACATGTGCTAATTCTATTGAACTCATTTCTATTTAGTGCACAATAAAGTATATTTTTGGCTCTAGCATTCAAAGATAATTTTCTTCTATCTTTTTCATCATATTCTTCTCTAGGTTTTGGAATGATTTGATCTGATTTTCCATAGACTTTAATAATCTTAGTAAACTTATGAGGACCAAATTCAATATCTTTCCAAATATTATAATCCAATAAATATCGTCATCCTAGTTTTCTAATAGTTATAATTAGTACCATCAAGTAAAGGAGGACGATTTGTAGAATACACATCTAGCCATTACTTAAGATTGTGAAATCTTTTCAATTGAGCACATCGCTCTGATATCAATTGTTAGCCCAAGAATAACTAACCAAGAGGGAAGTGAATTGATTTCTTGAAACTTTTTCAACACTTAGTTTCAAAATTATTCAACACACAAGATACAAATACTAAGTGTAATACAACAAGTAAATATGCAAATATGATAACTTAATTCAAGTATGACATATCACAATGTAAATAGCAATTTAAAGTAAAGTGAAATAATGTAAAGATAGCAAACCAATTTAATGGGATTCGATTCGATGCAATGATCTACGTTCCACGTTACCACACTCTCCGTCACGAGTAAGGCCAAATGCACTAACGTAAATGGTAACTTACAAATAAGGAGTACAGATCATTTTACAACGTTGAGCTTTCCGGGACCTCAACGCGACCCACACTATTGAGATTTACGGGACCTCAATATGACCCACACGATAATGACTTACAACAAGGCATACCAAACCTTATACAATGTTGATCTTTAAGGACTACAACACGACCCAGAATTCAAATGGATTTTACAATTGAAGTCTTCTCTTCTTTATGCATAATAAATTCAAAGTTAATAACAAGAAGAGAATAAGACAAACACTTCAATAAATAGAAAATGATAAAGCTCAAGTGTTTTTGTTGTAAACTTTGATGAATGATGAATAATGAAATAGTTTGTATTTTGTATCAAAGTTTTTCAACCAATGATCTCTCTTAACAAATAATACAAGATAAGTATGAAGAGAGATTTTACACTTTAATAAAAGTGTTGGTAAAGAAAACTTTTATCAAGAATTGAAAGAAATGAGATTGAGAAATTTCTTTGTAGAATAGAATTCTTGATGAAATAGATGAAACTAGTTTTGATCAATCAATAAATTCTTTGTATCAAAGTTTTCAACCATTGATCTCTTAACAAATAATACAAGTTAAGTATAAAGAGAGATTTTACACTTTAATAAAAGTGTTGACAAAGAAAACTTCTATCAAAAATAACGAGTAGATGAGATTGAGAAAGTTTCTTTGCAAAAAGAATTCTTGATAAGATAGACGAAAATTAGTTTGATCAATCAAGAAATTCTTTGTAATAAATGAAATAGAATTTAAAATCAAGTAAGCTCAATGATTTTCAATAAATATACTCTTTTAATTGCTCTTATAAAATCTTAGGATTGAATGCAAAAAAGATGGATATTTATAGAGCAAAATAGGAGGCTGCAGGAACTTTCGGTTGAACAACTTTGGTCGACCGAAAGTGTGATATAGCCGTTATAAAAATCAAACCGTTGGAATTTCGGTTGATACTTCGATCGATCAAACCGGTCGACCTAACCACACTTCGATCGACCTAACCGGTTGACCAAAAGTCAACTTTTGGTCAATCGAAAGTTGATTTTTTTTTTAAATTGTTTTTTCAAAAACTATTTCATGTTATGATTCAAAAACATTTTTATGCAAGTGGCGAATTATGAAAATAATGATTTGAGCTTTATGCACTTGCTAAAGATTGACGAGTTAATACATTTACATATAAATGTACAATGTTTAATTGTCTTGACTTGTCGTTCTTTTGGCTTGTATCTTGATTTGCGTCTTATGTGAATCTTCAAATTCTAATTTGATCGTTGCATTTAAATCGCTATCGTCTCGAATACTAACTTTCATTTTGATCTTTATTTTGAGTCCGATTTATAATCTTGATAGCTTTGAAAGCTTAATCACTCAAATTCAAATGTTAGTAAATAAAATGGCTTGTTTGTTATAATCAACATATTAAGGTTATAATCAACCGTATGTCAACAAAAGAATCTAGTATTTCATGATAGATGCAAGCACATGATACAAGGTATCACTTTGTAAGAAAAAGCATTGCAAAAAATAAGATACAGTTGAAGTATGTAATCTCTTAAGAGCAGATCGCCGACATTTTCACTAAGCCACTCAAGCATGATGTGTTCCGCAACCTAAGAACTTTACTTGTAGTAGCAAAATCAAGTTTAAGGGAGGATGTTGGAAAGTAAACTTGATTTTAGAGTAAGTAATATAGGGTTAAGAATTTTTGCTCATAGGCCCAATTCAGTTAAAAGGCCCAACAAAGTCTATCATTTCTAGAAGTATTTTCTAGAAAGACCCATGTAAATATCTAAGTAAAACATGTGGTCATAAATGTGGTAATATGTCAAGTAGATTATCTGGTTCTAGAAATTCTATCTAAAATATTCTGAAAAAATATCTAGTCCAAATATGTGGTCTAAAAGCCTTATAAAAATATGTGGACTAGAAATATCTAGGAAAATGTCTGATCTGAAAGTTTCATGTAAACCCTATATAAATGGGTAAATTCCCTCGATTTTGTAACAAGTCAAGTCAAGTGTGTAAGTTTTGAAGTTGAGAAATATAAGTTACTTTTATTTACTTACATCTTTTTATTAGTGTTGTCCTTCCTATCAAGCATTAGCAAAACCAAGTTAGTAAACCTCTTTTTCCTCCAACACTTTCAAAACCAACGATTGGTAAAATCATCTTTTTGACATAGTATTGAAATTTTGGTCTTGACTATGACTAATTTATTACTGGCAATTTTTCAATTCCAGTTTCTATAGTCTTCTTGAAGTTGGTTGGATATGGAGGTTTATAAGGAGTTTTTGGAGGACAAATATCAAGTGGTTTAAGTGGTTTGATAGGATATTGAAATGGAGTTTTCATTTTGGGTATATTACTAAAATTTGGAAAGTATTTGAAGTTTGAGCTTAGGTTGAAGAAGTTTAAGATTTTGGAAGTCTTGATGCTAGAGATTTGTTTTTTTTAGTTTTGATGGAATATAAAAGACAAAGAGGAGCAACAGTTTTACAATTCATTAACTCTAAAATAGAGATACACGACAACAACATATATACTAATCTTAAGTACATTTCAAAAGCATTTCCTATCAACTATTCTACCAACTTTCACCCCTACCTACTTGTCTGCAAACTGGACAAATACTAGACCAATTTGCTTAAGATACAGTTCATGTCATAGACTACACTTGAGTACAAAAATTCATAGGATAAGTTAAACAAAAACATTACTAAGGTGACAACAAAATTGTCACACGGTTCATCACTCCTCCTTGACACTTTTGTTGGAAACACCATGACATTCTCTTAATGTTTCAAATCTTTCCTTAGGTAATGCTTTAGTGAAGATATCAACAACCTACTCTTTTGAACTGCAATGCCTGAATTCCACTTATTTCCTTTATTGTGCTTCCCTTATGAAATGATAATCGATGTTTATTTGTTTTGTCTTTCCATGGAACACATGATTTTTCACAATTGCTACAGCAGATTGATTGTCACAAAGAATGGTAGTTGCTTCAATTTGTTGGTGCCTCATTGGTTGCCTCAGAATTTTCCTTAACCATATTACCTAATTGGTTGCCTATGTTGCTGCTATATACTCTTCTTCAGAAGTGGATTGTGCCACCATTTTGGTTTGATTGAATTCCAGCAGAAAAGGCTTAAACCATCATAAAAAGCATAGCCTGAAATACTCTTCATGTCATCAGTAGAACCGGCTCAATCACCATCAATAAAACCTGTTAAAACCAAAGTTTTTGATTTCCCAAAACTTATTCCAAAGTCATATGTTCCTTTGATGTACCTCAACACCCTTTTTGCATCTTGGAAATGAATCTCAGTTGGCTCTTGCCTGAATCTAGACAGCAGGTTAACAGCAAACATAAGATTTGGTCTTGTGGCTATTAAGTAGAGAACACATCCAACCAAGCTCCTATAGATCTTCTCATCTATTTTCTGTGCACCATCATCTTTCATCAACTTTGAATTATGAACTTAAGGAGTGTTAACTGATTTGGAATCCTCCATATTGAACTTCTTTAACACTTCTTTAGCATACCTCTTTTGGCAAACAAAAATACCATCCTTTGTTTAATCTATTTCCATTCTAAGAAAGTATTTCATTTCTCCCAAGTCTGTCATCTCAAATTCCTTCTTCAATTCATCCTTTACTTCTTCAATTAAGGCTGCATTGCTTTTTGTGATTAGAAGGTCATCTACATATAGTGAAATGGTAAGCAAATCCTCCTCCACTAGTTTGATATAGAGAGTTTGTTCATAAACACTCTTGCTGAAACCAAGGCTACACAGATGATTGTCTATTCTACTATACCAACTCCTTGGCACCTGCTTTAAGCCATATAAGGCTTTCTTTAATAGATACACCTTATTCTATTTTCCTTCTTTGATGAAGCCTTCAAGTTGTTCAATGAAAATCTCTTCATTTAGATGCCCATTTAGGAAGACAGATTTAACATCCAGCTGGTATATCTTCCATTCTGATTGAGCAGCCATTGCAAATAATAACCTTATTGTTTCATGTCTGGCAACATGAGCAAATGTATCAGTAAAATCAATTACATATTGCTGGGCATAGACTTTTACAACTAGCCTATCTTTGAACTTATTGATTAAACTATCAACATTTAGTTTTGTTCTGAATACCCATTTAACACCAATAACATTTTTGTTTCTTGGTCTGTCAACAAGTATCCAAGTGTCATTCTAGCTCATCCTTCATTGCTTCTATCCAATCTTGGGAATGAGATGCTTCATTGAAGTTTGCAGGCTCCAGAATTGTTGCATTGCATGTGGCATAAATGTCTTGAAGTGATCTGGTTCTTATTACTTCATTTTCTGAATCTGATTCACCCTTAGGTTCAGCTTCATCCTCAACTTCTTCATTAACATTATCAGCATCTTCAGTTTTTGAAATCAGACTTGGAGTCTCAAGTTTATTCATAGAATTTGACTCTCAGTTCCAAGTAGAACTTTCATCAACTTTAACATCTCTGCTGGAAACAACTTTGTTGGTTTGAGGATTATAAACTCTACAACCCTTAGCATTTTCTCAATAACCAACTAAAACTCCTGCTTCGGCTTTCTGACTTAACTTATCTCTCTTCACATTAGGTATATGCATATAACACACACTTTCAGATGTAAAACGTTTAGCTTAACTCCACACCAAGCCCCATAGGGAGTTAACTTGTCCAAAGCTTTAGCAGGCAGCCTGTTGAGTAGGTAAATTGAAGTGCTCACTACCTTAGCACAAAAAACCTTTGGCGCATTCTTTTCCAAAATTAAACACTTTGCCATATTCATTGATGTCCTATTCTTTCTTTCACATACCCCATTTTGCTGAGGTGAATAAGGGATTGTTAGCTGATGTTTAATCCCTACTTTCTCACAAAATTTGTCAAACTGATTACTGGTATATTCAGTCCCATTATCAGTCTTTATAGCCTTTATCTTGTAGTCACTTTTATTCTCCACAAGATTTTTAAACTGCTAAAATACTAGAGGCACCTCAAATTTCATCTTAAGGAAATAAACCCAGCAAATTCTAGTTAAATCATCAATAAAGAGAACAAAGTATTTGCTACCAACTGAAGTCCTCATAGGTCCATTGACATCAGAATGAACCAACTGAAGTCTGTTTTGAGCTCTCCTTAACTGGTTTTTTGGAAAAAGGAAGTTTGGTTTATTTTTCGTTCTGGCATATGTCACAAACATAGGCAGCATCACATACTCTTGACATATTCTCAACCAACTCAAGTTCATTTAAACGTTTGAGTGAAGTGTAATTTGCATGCCCAAAAGTTTATGCCATAGTTCAGATTCAACCACAGTGCCAGTGAAGGCATGTGAATTCATATTTTCCATTCCAATGGGAAACTTCTATGCATCATCTCTACTGTCAATAGCTCCAGGTTATTTTGATTCAAAATTGTACAACTACTATATTTAAATATTAAGGTGTAGTTCTTCTCAATTAATTGGCCAACACTTCTTAGATTTTGGTCAATATTTGGGACATACAAAACATCATAAATGAGCTTAGTACCTATTGGTGTCTGACCTGAAACATTGCCAATGCCTTTCACCTCTACATACTCCCCATTTCCTACTTTCACCTTTGATTTGTAGCCATCATTCATCTCTACAAAATTTGAAGTCATATGGTGGGTACAACAACAGTCAAGTAGCCAAGTCTGAACCCTGCTACAGGTTCTATAATTTAAGGCTAAAAATAGATGTTATTCAGCCCGATCTTCTACTACTTTTGCTTGCTGAAGTTCCTTCTTCTCCTTTCGATTTTTGTACACCTTCTCCAAATGTCCAAACTGCTTGCAAGACCTACATTGGACTCCAGGTCTAAACCAACACCACTTGAGTGAATGGCCTTTTCTTTTGCAATGTGGACATGGAGTATACTTAGCATCCTTTCCTGAACTTTTAACTTCAGCTTCCTTCTTCTCGGTTTGTGACTTCTTTCCACCAAAACTTGTTTAAGTTTTCGGCTTTTCTTTAGCAAACACAGCATCGCCAGTCTCTTCTTTTTGCTTTAACAATCTCCTTTGTTCAGTGGCTTGAAGGGCATTTAGTAATTCAGCCAGAGAGATGTTAGCTAAGTCCCTTGAATCTTCAAGTGAAGAAATCTTGGATTCAAACTTCTCTGGCAAACGGATTAGCACCTTCTCAACTACTCTCTTGTTTGGAAAATCATCTCCAAGACATCTAATTTGGTTTACCACTTTGATTTGATAACCCAAGAATAACTAACCAAGATGGGGGTGAATTGGTTTTTGAAACTTTGTCTCAAAACTATTCAATACACAATATATAAATGCAAAGTGTAATATAACAAGTAAATATGTAAATACGATAACTCAAGTATGGATATAGCACAATATAAATGACAATGTAAAGTAAAGTGCGATAAGTAAAGATAACAAGCCAATTTAATGGGGTTCGATACACAATGTGTTCTACGTCCCCGTTACCAAGCTCTCCGTCACGAGCAAAGCCAATGCAACATTATGGTAACTTACAAACAAGGAGTACCAATCCTTAAGTGACTTGCAAACAATGAGCACTTATCCTTAAGTAACTTACAACAAGGAGTACTTATCCTTAGGTGACTTAAAACAAGGAGCACATATCCTTAACAACAATCGAGTTTTCACAAGGGCACTCGAAACCACAAAGTATAAGTTGTAATTTTACAATTGAAAAAACTATCTAAACAAATGATACAATCAAGTCAAGTATTTAGAGAATTAGGATAACACTTCAATAAATAGCAAATATTTAAGCTCAAGTGTTTTAAGTTGCAAAACTTTGATAAACAATAAATGATGTATAGTAAGGATCAATGTACCAAAGCTTTCAACCAATAAATCTCTCTTAACAAATAATACAAAGTTAAGTATAGAGGGAGATTTACATTTAAATAAGTGTTGGCAAAGAAAACTTTTATCATGAATGAAGAATAGATGAAGTTTTATGAAAAGTTCTTTGCTAAGAAGGATTTCTTGATAAGATGAAAGAAATAAATTAAATCGATCAAGAAACTCTTTTGTAATAAATGATATAGACTTTAAACTCAAGTAAACTCAACGATATATCAACAAATAAGCTCTCAAAAATCTCTCGTAAGTTGGTGAGATTGAATGGAGAAGAGATTGGTATTTATAGAGGAAAAAGAGATGATCTCGGGTAAGTTCGGTTGATCAACTTTTTTGAAAATATAGCTGTTGCAAAAACTAGCCGTTGGACTTTTAGTTGACCAAGTTCGGTTGACCAAACTTTGACTTTTTTTATTTATTTTTATTTTTTTTAAATAGCTTTTTCAAAATCTATTTCATATGAATGAAAATCATTTTTATGCAAGTGATAGATTATGAAAAAAATAATTTGAGCTTTTATGCATTTGCTAAACATTGACGAGTTATACCTTTACATATATAAATGAGGTTCGATAAATAACTCTATCTTCAATATTCTTGATCTTTTCGAGCCTCTCTTTGACTTGTTTTTCAACGGATGCCGATTTGACTCTTGAATGCTTAAGAGAATATATTCATAAAAAACTCAAGAAACAAAAACTTATTAGAAATATAGGTGTATTGTTTGTTATAATCAAAACAAATGGAGTTATATTAAATCATAGGTCAACAATTTCCCCCTTTTTGATTATGACAAACAATATGTGATTTGTAGAGTTATACAATATATTCCCCCTATCTTTTATGCATTCACAATTCATTGATATAATAAATCACATTTAGAAGCCATCAATAATGCATAGAAATAAGTGAACTCACAAATAAGTTGCATAATTCATAAGCAAAAGAAGTAACAAGAGTTCATAATCAAATAGCAAGTCATTAATTACAATCACATATCCTTCATTCTTTTTTCCCCTTTTGTCATCATCAAAAAGCATGGGAACAAAGATCCTAGAATGGCTGGAGGTCGGTGCTACATATGGAGGAGAAGCCCTATGTTGTGCTTGAGGAGAATCATTGTCATCATATTCACTATTACCGTTACCTCCCATTTCTTCCACTTGTTCTCAAGTGAATGGCCAAGTGGTAGGCCACGAGTTCCTGTCGAAGCCTTGAGTATGGCACACCCATTGCCCATTATCTTTAACGATTTTCATGCGTTGAAGGGTTTTAAAGTTAATGATGTCGGTGTGCTTGGGTTTTAGGAAAGGCTCATCGTGTAATGGCACTTTGAAATGTTGGAAAATCTTAGTAAGAAACATGCCATAAGGTAAGCCTAGCGGCCTTGTGAACGTGACGAATGTGATTCAAGAATATATAGGGAAAGTCCAATATTCGACCAACAAGAAGTGAGTCAAGAAGAAACAAGTCAAGGTAGTAAACCTCCTCAAAGTGTCCACTCCGGGGGACAATGATATGTGCAATAGCTCGATGAAGAATCTTACAAGGAATAGTAAGATGATTTAGGTTTAAGGTCATGGCGATGGATAGTGGTCGATCGGTGACTCTACTACAAGCTTCAATTTCATTATAACCCTCAAATTTAACGGAATGACAGATCATAGGCAAAGTTTTCGCATCGGTCTAATTCGAGAATTCTTAGAATAGTATTTCTATCAAGAGTAATCCATTTACCTTTAATGTCGCAAGTGATAATGAGTGAATAAAATGATAGATTACGGTAAAACTCACAAATTAGGTTAGGATAAACATATTCCGAGATAGTAATAACATTCGACCACCCAATATTTTCAAAGTATTCTTCTAGTCTAAATGAAGGGATTTTGGTAGTAAATTCGAAGAAATCAATGGACTTACCAAGTAAAATAGGACAATCATTGAAACGGTCGAGCATGGGTGTGTCAACCCCAACAATCGACGAGCTTGCTTCTCCTTGCTTTGATTTCTTCTTTGTAGGCATGGGTAAAATTGGAATTTTTGATTTATAGAGTGAGAGATTTTTGGGTTTTCAAAATCTTTGAAGAAACATTTGTTGAAAATGGTTGCAAATGAATGGGAAACAAGTATATGAAGTGGGTAGGTGCTTAGATATGATATGGAAGAAGTAATTGAAGAGAAATCATAAATTTTGAATGAAGAACCCTAGATACCCAAATCTTCAATTTTTGATGAAAAATGGATTTAAAACTTAAAATTTGTTGAGAAAGTGAGATGGAGGTGAATGATATTATGAAATATGGAGTGAATTTGAAGAGAAAGAGTGAAAGAATGAGTGATTGTTGAAGAGGAGAAGAGAGTTTTCGAGTGAGAGAGAGGGGGTTGAGAGTTGTGAAAGAAAAAAATCTACTAGGAAGGTTAAAAAACCTGTTTCTGGGAAGTTCGGTCAACCGAACAGGGAAGTTCGGTCGACCGAACTTGTCTGAGGAGGATTTATTCCTCCAGTGAAGTTCGGTCAACCAAACTTCACTTCCGGTCGACCGAAAGGCCCTGATCAGCTTAAATTAGAGTAGATTTGACAACTAGTTTTCGGTCGTTTTTATTTTGGACAAGTTAACCACATATTCCGGATTCATTGATAATACCCAAACCCCTTTGAATGTAAGAAAATCTATCGAGAGCAAAAGGTTTGGTAAGGATATCGGCCAATTGTTTATCGATACTAACAAAATCCAAATAAATATCGCATTTTTGCACATGATCTCTAAGAAAATGATGTCGAATCTCGATATGTTTTGTGCAGGAGTGCAATATGGGATTTTTTGATAAATTTATGGCACTAGTGTTGTCACACATAATAGGATTATTTTCAAAAGTTAAGTGAAAATCGCTAAGAGTTTGTTTCATTCATAAAACTTGAGTACAACAACTCGCGGTCGATATGTATTCGGCTTCAGCGGTTGATAGTGTAACGGAGTTTTGTTTCTTGCTAAACCATAACACAAAGGAAAAGCCTAGAAAATGACACGTTCCACTTGTGCTTTTTCGATCAATGGTGCAACCCGCCCAATCGGCATCCGAATAGCTAATGAGGTCAATGTATGTGTGTGCCTTTTGGATACCAATGGCCTAAAGTCCTAGTACCACATAAATACCTAAATATTCTTTTTACGGTGCTTAGATGTGATTCTTTAGGATTGGATTGAAATCTAGCACATAAGCAAACACTAAACATGATATTGGGTCTACTAGCGGTTAAGTGAAGAAGGGATCCGATCATACCTTGATATTTTGTGATGTCAATTGAAGTGTCGTTCTCATCTTTATCCAATTTGATTGATGTACTCATAGGAGTATTCATTGGTTTCAAGTTTTCAAAATTGAACTTCTTGAACATGTCTATGATGTATTTTGTTTGACTAATGAAGATACATTAGTTTGTTTGATTTGAAGTCCAAGGAAAAACTTTAGTTCTCCCATCATACTCATTTCAAATTCCTTACTCATATTTTAGAAAAGTCTTCAAATTCCTTACCCATCAACATAAATTTGTACAACAATCATATCAGCCTTTTTGGTTTTAATAAAGAGTGTGGTATCCGCATTTCCCATATGAAAACCGTTTGATATAAGAAATTTACTCAATCTTTCATACCAAGCTCTAGGAGCTTGTTTTAACCCATATAGAGCTTTTCTAAGTTTAAACACTTTCTCCGAAAATTTGTGATTTTTGAAATCGGGAGGTTGCTCAACATAAACTTCTTCTTGAATGAAACCGTTTAAAAATGCACTTTTGACATCCATTTGATAGAGAATAAAACCTTTATAACAAGCAAAAGCAAGAAACATGCAAATATATTCTAATCTAGCAACCGGTGCAAAAGTTTCTTCAAAGTCTATACGTTCTTCTTGATTGTAACCTTGGGCCATTAATCTAGCCTTATTACGTACAACAATACCATTTTCATCTCGTTTATTTAGAAAAACCCATTTTGTACCAATAATGGTTTGATTATTAGGTCTATCAACCAAATCCTATACATGATTTCTTTCAAATTGATTTAATTCTTCTTGTATTGCAAGAATCCAAAATTCATCAAATTCGGCTTCTTTGAAATTCTTTAGTTCAATTTGAGAAATGAAAGCACAACTACTAAGGATCGTCGATAATTAGTTCCTTTGGATGGGAAGGGATGAATTTCCATTCCTTTGGTAATGCATGATCATTTTGTTCTTCGGGTGACTTTTCTTCACTTTCTTGATTGTTGGACTTCTTTGATTGATCTTCATTTGATACTTTTTCATTTTTCTCTTGAATACTCATTTGTTTGAGTGAAGTTTCCACATCTACATCTTCGTCAATACCTTTCTCTTGATCAAGAGAGTTAGTTTCATCAAATGTAACATTCATGGATTCTTATACTACTAGAGTTCTTTTGTTGAAGACTCTATAGGCTTTGCTAGTAGGTAAATATCCAATGAAGATTTCAATATCGCATTTTGAATCAAAATTTCCCAAAAATTCTTTTGTATTCAATATAAAACATTTGCAACCAAAGACTTTAAAATAGCTAATGTTTGGAATTCTATTTTTCGAAAGTTCATATGGAGTTTTAGTATTCTTACGACTAACCAAAACTCTGTTCAAAATATAGCATACGGTGTTAACGGCTTCAGCCCAAAAGTACTTAGGCAAGTTATTTTCATTTAATATGGTCCTAGCCATTTCTTGCAATGTGCGATTCTTCCTCTAGACTACACCATTTTGTTGAGGAGTTCTAGGAGCCAAAAAAATTGTGTTCATATCCATTTTCATTACAAAAATCGTCAAAATCATGGTTGTCAAATTCTCCACCATGGTCACTTCTAATAGTTAAAATAGTGTAGCCTTTTTCATTTTCACCTTTCTTGCAGAAGTGTTTAAAAGCTTTTAAGGCTTCATCTTTCATACTCAAAAATATGACCCAAGTAAATCTTGAAAAATCATCAACTATAACAAATGCATAATGTTTACCACCTAAGCTAGCCATTCTTGACGATCCAAAAAGATCCATGTGGAGAAGTTGTAGAGGTTTTGTGGTTGAAGAAAATTGCTTAGTTTTGAAAGTATTTATTGTTTGCTTTCTAAATTGGCAAGCATCACAAATCTTGTCCTTTTCAAATTTCAAATTTGGTAAACCTTTAACAAAGCAATTTTTTGAGATTTTTGAAATTAGATCCATGTTAACATGGCCTAATCTTCTATGCCACAGCCAATCTTTAAAGCTTGACAAACATTTTAATTCTTTTTCAAAAACAACGTTAATGACATAAACATCCTTACTTCGGCTTCCTACGAACAATACCTCTTTCGATGTAGCATCCTTAATAAGGCATTTAGAAGAGTCAAATTTGATATGATAACCTTTATCACATAATTGACTAATGCTTAACAAGTTATGTTTGGGGTTATCTACTAATAAGGCATTCTCAATAGAAGGAGATGAGTGATTATCGATATTTCCGATGCCTGTGATTTTTCCTTTGGAATTATCTCCAAAAGTAAATTGACCTCCATCTTTTCTCTTGAAGTTTGACAATAGTGTTTTGTCTCCGGTCATGTGCTTGGAGCAACCACTATCTAGGAGCCAATTGCTCTTTACTTTTGAAGGCACCTAAAATAATTGATTCAAATTTTTGATTTTGGTACCCATTTAACTTTGGGTCCATGATAGTTAGTGCTAGTGCTAGTGGACCCTTGAACCCACTTATTTCCTTGAAAGTGTAGTCTCTTTTTAGTTAAGCAATTAAATGCTACGTGTCCAAATTTGTTGCAAAAACTACATGTGATGTTGGAAGCTTTAACAAACATATTTTCAAGGGATTTTTGCTTTAGAAAAGGTTTGTATCCAATCCCTCCCTTATCAAAAATACATTTTTGTTTACCAAGCATTAAGTCAAAGTTTTTCTTTCCTTGAGTAAATATATGCACAATGTTGGTCAAATCTAGAATTTCTTCTTTTAGAGACAAATTTTCTTTACTTAGGGAATCAATATTAACCTTTTCTTTTTCAAAGTTCTTTTGAATATCCAAAATCTTCTTGGTCTCGATTTGTAGTAAAACATGTTGTTTTTTGAGAGTTGAATGTTTGAGTGCAAGTTTTTCAAAGGCTTCAATAATTTCATCATAAGAAGTAGATAATTCATCATATGTAGGAGTGTCATTTGTGTTTACCTCTTCTTCGATGGCCAAGAAGCACATGTTTGCAATTTCATCTTGACTTTCATTTTCCTCTTCTTCATCCTCACTTTCATCTCAAGTGGCTTGTAGAACTTTCTTTTTGGAAAATCTTCTCTTGTTGGGACATTCGATTCTCTTGTGACCGGGTTTGTCATAATCATAGCACACAATTTTCTTGTTCTTTTCTTCACCTTTGTCTTTCTTCTTTTGAAAACGTCGGTTGTTACGAAAACCTCTCCATTTTTTGACAAGGAGGACAAGATTATCGAGTTCTTCATCACTCATGTTGTTGCTTGTTGATTCTTCCTCAATTGCCGATTTTAAGGCAATTTGGCACTTTATTGGCTCTCTTGATTCCTCTTTGCTTTTCTTTGATTTCGGCGTTGTTGAGTTCATATGTCATCAAGGTTCTGTAAAGCTCTTCCAAAGAATATGTGCTTACATCCTTGGTGTTCTTTATCAACATTCTTATGGGGCTCCATTCTTCGGAAAGAGAGCTAAACATTTTGCTAACAAGTTCACAATTAGTAAATTTTCGATCAAAACCTTTGAGGCCATTAACAATATCAGTAAAACGAGTAATCATGCTAGCAATGGATTCAACTTGTTTCATGAAAAAAATTTCAAATTCTTTAAACAAGAGATTTATCTTAGTTTCTTTTACTTTGTTTGTGCCCATGTGTATAACTTCTAAAGCACGCCAAATCTCATGTGCGGAATCATAAGTGCTAATACGATTGAATTCATTAATGTTTAGAGTACAAAAGAGAAGATTTTTGGCTTTAGCATTCATGGACAATCTTCTTCTATCATCTTCATCATACTCTTCCAAAGGTTTTGCAATAGTTTGATCTGATTTTCCATCAACCTTAATTACTTTGGTAAGTTTATGAGGACCGAGTTCAATAACTTCCCAAATACTATAATCAATTGATTGAACATAAATAGACATTCTAATTTTCCAATAATTATAGTTTGTACCATCAAATAAAGGAGGACGATTTGTAGAACACCCATCAAGACTTTGAGAAATATGGTTATCCATTACTCAAGATTGTGTAATCTTTTAAAATAAGAGTACCTTGCTCTGATACCAATTGATAACACAAGAATAACTAACCAAGAGGGGGGTGAATTGGTTTTTGAAACTTTTTCGACACTTTGTCTCAAAACTATTCAATACACAAGATATAAATGCAAAGTGTAATATAACAAGTAAATATGCAAATACGATAACTTAATTCAAGTATGGATATAGCACAATATAAATGACAATGTAAAGTAAAATGTGATAAGTAAAGATACCAAGCTAATTTAATGGGGTTCGATACACAATGTGTTCTACATCCCCGTTACCAAGCTCTCCGTCACGAGCAAGGCCAAATGCAATATTATGGTAACTTACAAACGAGGAGTACCAATCCTTAAGTGACTTACAAACAAGGAGTATCAATCCTTAAGTGACTTACAAACAAGGAACACTTATCCTTAAGTGACTTACAACAAGGAGCACTTATCTTTAGGTGACTTATAACAAGGAGCACCTATCCTTAACAACAATCGAGTTTTCACAAGGGCTCTCGAAACTACAAAGTATAAGTCGTAATTTTACAATTGAAAGAACTCTCTAAACAAATGATACAATCAAGTCAAGTATTTAGAGAGTTAGGATAACACTTCAATAGATAGCAGATATTTAAGCTCAAGTGTTTTAAGTTGCAAAATTTTGATAAACAATAAATGATGCAATAGTAAGGATCAATGTACTAAAACTTTCAACCAATGAATCTTTCTTAACAAATAATACAAAGTTAAGTATAGAGGGAGATTTACATTTAAATAAGTGTTGGCAATGAAAACTTTTATCACGAATGAAGAATAGATGAAGTTTTATGAAAAGTTCTTTACTAAGAAGGATTTCTTGATAAGATAAAATAAATAAATTAAATCGATCAAGAAACTCTTTTGTAATAAATGATATAGACTTTAAACTCAAGTAAACTCAATGATATATCAATAAATAAGCTCTCAAAAATCTCTTGTAAGTTGGTAAGATTGAATGGAAAAGAAATTTGTATTTATAGAGCAAAAATAGATGCTCTCGGGTAAGTTCGGTTAATCAATTTTTTTGAAAATATAGCTGTTGCAAAAACTAGCCGTTGGACTTTCGGTTGACCAAGTTCAGTTGACCGAACTTTGACTTTGACTTTTATTTTTTTTATTTTTTTTTATTTTTTTGTAAATAACTTTTTCAAAATCTATTTCATATGAATAAAAATCATTTTTATGCAAGTGATAAATTATGAAAAAATAATTTGAGCTTTTATGCATTTGTTAAACATTGACGAGTTATACCTTTACATATATAAATGAGGTTCGATAAATAACTCTATCATCAATGTTCTTGATCTCTTCGAGCCTCTCTTTGACTTGTTCTTCAACGGATGACAATTTGACTGTTGAATACTTAAGAGAATATATTCATGAAAAACTAAATAAACATAAACTTATTAGAAACATGTGTATTGTTTGTTATAATCAAAACAAGTGGAGTTATATTAAATCATAGGTCAACATGATTAACATGTTAGCAAACTCTCTAACCGTCTCTGAATCCTTCATCTTCAATGTTTCAAACTCTCTCCTGATGTTTAGAACCTGCATTTGTCTGGCCTTTTCATTGCCTCTGAATCCCTCCTTCAACCTATCCCATGCTTCTTTTACAGTTTTACAAGTGATTATCCTTGTGAATATAGCATCCGAGATAGCTGATTGTATGCAAGAAAGGGCCTTAAACTTCTTAGCTATCTTCTCACTATGGTGCTTTAGTTGAGCTATGGTGGGATTAGCTCTCAAGGGTGGTGGTTCTACTCCAGTTTCAGTGATTTCCCACAAGTCATAGGCTTTCAAATATGCCTTCATTTTTGTAGACCATAAGTTATAATTTTCTCCTGTAAATGTTGAAGGTAGGTAAAAGGGCAGAAAAACCACTTGAAGCCATCACTCCCACTCACATGTTTGGCTAGTATAAAGGTTCCTTACTGGTTTTCTCTCAGGACTGCTGGTTTTCAAAGAAATGAAAGAAAAACCAAGGAGGTGAACTTACCGAATTTTCACAAAGCTTATCGATTTTTACACAACTTACCGGATTTACCAGTTCTTCAACACTTACCGGTATTTCCAGTTTTTTCAGCTCTCACCGATATGTATATTACTTACCAGTTTCTTCATTTTTTTTACCTTTTTTCAACCCTTCTAGGATCTGAAAGCTCTGATACCACTCATGGAATATAAAAGACAAAGAGGAGGGAAAGTTTTGCAATTCATTATATATATATATTCTACTCCTTGAAGTAGCTCTCTATTTACACAATTCTCAACATTACCTTGTAAGAATTCCATTGTAAGAAAATCTAGTAAAACATAAGATTTTCCAAATAAAAATTGAATTTTGAAATCAAAACCTAACAAAATAGCTTGTCACCGTGCAAAGATTTGGTTTGATATAAAATTATTTGCAACTTTTTGCAGTATATCTTTTCAAGCTTTACGGTCTGTTTTGACAAAAAAATGTTTTATTATTTTCATCTTAAAACTTGGTAATACATAACACTATTAATAAAATTTCTTTGTTGACAGTAGAATAATTCTTTTGAGCACCAATCCATATTTTAGACTCGTATCGGACCAATTGTTCTTGATCTTGAAATTTCTGTTTGAGAATTTCCCCATAACTTATGTCTGAGGCATCAATCTCAACTATAAGAAAGGCTTCTGGGTTAACAACATTGAGACGTGGAAGGGTTTTTACGGCTTCCTTTATGGACCTGACTGCTATTGTATGTTCTTAAGTCCACTTTAGTATATTTTTTCGAAGTTTTTATGAAGGGGTTCACAAATTTGCCTTATGTTTTTAATAAAATCAGCAACATAATTGACCCAATTTAAAAATCGTTTTCAAGCTTGTTTTATCTAGAATTTCATTTGAAAATTTACTTGAGAATTCTAGACTTCTTTGAATAGGGGTAATAGGTATTTGATAAGTTTCATGTCCTAAAAACTTAATCCTAGTTTAACATAGAATTATTTTCTTACCAGAAATTGCCAAGTAATTTGACTTAATACTTTGAAGAGGATATTTAAATGTTTAAAATGTTGTTCTAAATTTTCAGATCAAAACATCATCTATATAAACAATTGAGAAGTTTTGACATGGATTAAAAATGTTACTCATAATTTTCTAAAATTCATAAGGAGCATTTTTTAATCCAAATGGTATAACCTTACATACCAAATGGAACAATAAATGCAATTTTGTATTTCTCATGTTCATTTATCAGGATTTGCAAAAAACCAAATTTCATATCAAATTTCGAGAATATCACTGCCTTAAGAAGTCTATTTAATAAATTTTTCTTTTAAGGCAAAGGATATATTAAATTATTTTCCAATAAATCTTTAATTTCTTTGACACAATAATCAAGCAATTCTTTATTCATTTGAATAGGCTTTGATTTTGTGAGAATTCTCAATTCATTAAACTCAGAAATGTATGGTATCTTTCTATTCCAAAATGCATTCAGAATAGTATAACATATTTCCAATTCAATTCAATTTGTTTTATCCTTTCTTGATTTTTATGTTCTTGAATTTGTTCCTCAATTTGTTTATATATAATTTATTCTTTGAGAAACTTGATATGTTGTTTTTTATAATTAATATTATTAATTATTTTTGAGATTGAAGTTTGTTTGAGAGCATTCACATCTTTATATGAAGGATGATTAGTAAATTTGAAAATAATTTCTTGACCAAGAATTATAGTTTTTAATCCCTTTGCATTTGCTTGAAAATGATAAATTTGTACAATAAAAAGGTGTTCCAAGGATTACTTATTGATCCAAATCTTTTACTAAATAGAAAATTTTTTAAATAGACATGAGCATTTAAAAGTTTATATCATATATCTAATTCCTTTCAACTAACTCCATATAGTCGCTCAGTGGGTTTTTCAAAATACTTTGTAGGAATATACTTTTCTAATACAATTTTGATTAGAGTTCAGGACTCGAGATGTAAAATTGAATTCTTTATTTACTATAATTGTCATTTGACAATACCATTTTTGAAGTTGAATTCTATTTGATTACATTGACCTTTTCTTATTGAATCTTTTCTACTTCTTTTTCTTCTGAGTTAGATTCAATTTCTGATTTACTTCTTGTAGGATTATCATTTTCTAAAGATTTTGCCTTTAGAACGATAACTTCCATTTTTACATCTTTTATTTGATGTTCAAGCTTGGATATTTGGTTTTTCATTTCATTGATTTCTAATCTCATATTAGAAGTTTTAACTTTGGATGTGGATTCTTGTTTAAATCTATTCATTAGCTGAGACATATTAAATTGTTCTCTTGGTAGTTCTTGTTGTGTTAATAAATGATTGAATTTCTTTTTAATCGAGGATCTTCTATTCTTTCAATTTTATTTTTTTGTTGTTGAATAATTCCCTTTTCTTTAGTAAGGACAATAATTGATTTGTTTTACAACAACAGTTGCTACCATTGCATCCGCAAATATCTTTGTCCTTACTAAAGCTTGAAGAATCGAAACTTTCTTCAAAATCTGAATCTTTTTATTTTGATAAATTTGTTCATAATCAGATTCTGAATTTTCTTTGGAACTAGAATTGATCAAATTTAAAAGTTCATTTTTAATATATTCATTTATCATAGGATATTTATTTGAATAATGACCTGTTTGTTTATATTTCCAATAAATTATATTTTTATTTGATTTTTGAAATCTTCGTTTAAAGAATTTTCTTTTTTGAAGTTTTTGGTATCTTTCTTCTCTCGGATAAAATATTTTTCTTGTAATGAAATAGGGCTACCAATGAAATGGTTAATAACTGCAAACAGAAATGTTAATATGCTGTCGGTGTCCATTTGATTTAGTGGTGTAAGTTACTTTCTGTCGATCATTGTCATTGAGGCAATTAGTCCACCATCCTTTAGTTGTCCTCAAAGGCCAAGTATAATATTACTGAAGGCAGTTTCTTCAGAAATAAAACGACTGATATAAGCCGAGTGGCACATGGCAATATTTTCAACGACTTGAATAATCCGATATTCTTTCATTCCATCAATATCCCGTTCGATTATTTCGTCTCCATTATAAGAGGTTTGGGTCCTTCTCTTTTTCCTCATATTGCATGCCAGAATATGAAGGTCTTGTGTAAAAAATTGGTATTTTTGAATTCTTTTTCCTCTAGAAATTGACTTTCTAAGTCTTTAATTGAGTCAACTACATTGACATTATTTGGTGTAGTTAATTTTGATAGTTGTTTTGACAATTCTTGATTAACATTTGATTCTGTATAGAGTTTCCCCAGACCTGGTTTTAAGGATTCTTTTATTGGTTTAAAGATCAAATTAATTGGCATTTTACTATCTTCTCTTCTTGATTCTTTTGGTTCTGGGTTAGATTCAATTCTAGATAATTGATTTGCCATTGAGTATGACAAGATATTTGTATAGTTATTTTGAGTTTGATTATTTTTAATGTCTTTGACAGCAGAACTAGGATTTTCTGGTCTATCAATGACTTGTTTGATGGGAGAAGCAATTATCTCACTATTTTCATGAGGAAAAACAATTTCTTCCATTGGAGGATGCTCCGATTGATTTCTCCACTTGCAGTTTTCCATTTTTTTCTGTTAGTATGATTCATATTAACAGATTTTTGTTTTTGTTAAACTCATATTTCAGTACATTGAAAAAAAGAAAAAACTCAAATAATCTAGGTAAGAATAAAATTCTTCCCAAAATGATTCTAATTTGTTCTTAGAAAATATCTTCCTCAGATATTTTTGACGGCTTTAACTTCAGGTGTTTTATCTGTTTTTCATTCTCTTCTTCTATCTATAGAAGAAGAAATGACATTTAGTTATTCTCCTAATCTTTCAGATGGAGGAGGATATTGCATATCAGAAGGAGTAGGAGACTGCTCTTTTCGAATCAAACTCATCTTCGAGTTGAGGTTTTGGAATATTTGGTTAAATAAACTCCTTTTAGTTTTTTCTGAAGAAGATGAATACCTTGAGCTAGTAGAAGTGGAATGTCTTGAGCTAGAAGAATATCATCAAATATGATCTTAACGTTTCCATTATGATAATTTATTATTTGATGAGGAGTATATTTTGGTTTTTCCGTTTCAAGAACAGTAACCATTTCAAAATCTTATTCTAAAGATTTTGAAAGTCTATTTCAAGGAATTATTTTTGGAATAATTATATTTGAGGGTAGACTATTGACTTCCAAAACAAGAGTGGAGAACATCTCAATGCTTCAATATTGAGGTTTACAACGAATGATTTTGAATGTTCGTCAAAATTGAGATTTTTTTGTTTCTATGTCAAGAGTAAGAGAATATATATTGAAATTAACGATGGGTATCATACTCAAATTCTCCGATTTTAGAGCTGATTCACGAATTTCTCATCCCCTACATGTGTCAATCATATTTCATCTTTTGAACATGTTGGCGAGTAAGCTTCTGAATCAATTTTCATAATTATGTGGGTTTTGTGAATATTGCAATTCGGTTGAAACAGTAAACTATTACATACCTATTATGTATTCATATTGATGATATTTCTTGTTATGTTTTAGTTGATTTTGTAATTAGCTTATTATGTAGACAAAAAGACTTAAATTGATTGTTGATAAAAGTTCAAAGAGTAATGTGCAAATATGTCAAAAGTTAGTTGAATATGTCTAAAGTTTCGAGTTTGGAACAAATGAGAAAACGACGCGGATTTTCACTGGACTGTTGCTAAGTTATGGCTCGAGCTACAAAAGTAGAAACATTGTTGCTGGATCGTCGCCTCTCCTTCGCTCGAGCGACACCATGTCCCTCGACTGTCGCTATCCTCTAGCTCGAGCGACAACTTTATACGAAAAATTTTATTTTCACGTTTTAAATATTTTTTTCCTGACCCATGATTTTCTTGACCTATTTATAAATACCAGAACACGTTCGGAACGAAATTTTCAAGGTTGATAATTGAGAGAGCTTCAATTGTGAGAGTTCTATTGATTACTTCTTTCAACCTTCATATTGCTTGAGTGTTTTGGTCAGAAAAACATCGAATTCAATATTCAAATACCAAAAATCAACTTCCTACATATCTGTCAGAGAATGCTAAAAATCAAGGAAGGCGACTTGAGTTCCAGTCTGTGAAGAACGGGTTGTTCTTCGTGATCCACATGAGATATACGATTCTACCAAACTAGTGACTGCTACATGATAGCGGAGTTCCAGGATAGCGTTGGTTATTGCAGTTATAATTGGTGCAGGGGAGCACATAATTCAAGAGAGCTGCTCGAATTGCAGTCAGGAGATCAGATAACTCGTGTCATCGTCTAGTCTGGTGGACTGTAAGTGCTGAATCGTTTATATTAGATTGACTGGCAAAATGCCTGAAGTTTTTTCAAGTTGGGTTTCTCTGTGAACAATTCTTGTGTTTTTTACTACTTTATGTTTTACTGTTTATTATATTCAGTATGCGGTAATTCAACATAGGAAAAATTGGATTGTTTGGTTAACCATCTAGATAAGAATTAAAAGTGACTTGTTGATGTTTAATTTATCTTTGTTTTTAATTCCGCATTAAATACCTATTCACCCCCCTCTAGGTATTGTTAGGGTCGAACCTGCATTTTTCATTCCTTCATACGTACAATGCATATTTTGGTACCTAATCATTAGCAAATCTAGAACACTGTATTTGAAGAAAAAACTAATTTGCGTTTGTTTGTTTGTGAAATGTAATTTTGAATATAGTGATTTATGTTTTTTATTCAACTATGTGATCTTGACAATGAGAATTATCAATTAAATTTGACAGTGTACATTATAATGTATTTCGTTTTCTGATTGCAGTGGCAAGTAACCTAATGGTTTAATTTTCATAATTCAGTGCATTTCTTGTCAATTGCACTCCGACTGATGCAAGTAATATTACATAAAATATATATGTACTGGAATTGACGATATTCCTTCATGTGTAATATGAATCTTTTAGCACTTAAAACATTATCAATCCAGATCCTGTACTTCAGGTTTCGTATTCTTGAGAAATATTTCACTTTCATCCATCCGTGCAATGTAATTTTATATAATCAGTGTCTTATTTTTCCGAATAATACACTTGTTGGCTGTTTTTACAATATTGTGAACCTGTAATATGTGTGAAGAACAGTAGAAAATGCACCAGCAGCAAGAAGAGAGAAACTGGACAGTAAAAATCGAGAGGCAGGGGGAAAACGGGGAAAATCTGGGAAGAGCATGAAAGGAGGAAAACAGAGTATTGGAAGAAGTCTAGAAAAGGGAAAACGTAAAAGAGTAGCAGCACATTTTTTCATTACAAAAATTGAAATTTAACCTACTACATTACATAAAACCAACCCTACACTTGTCTATTTTACAACCATTGGATTGGACAAAATAAAGAAATATTACTTTGACTTTCAAGACACATTACACATCAACATTCTCCCCCTTAATGTGTTTATCTTGAACTCCAAGCGTAGCTCTTAGTTGCTGAAATTTTGATGTCGGAAGTGCCTTTGTGAAGATATCCGCCACTTGTTCTTCGAACTTGCAATAGTTTAGTTCAACTTCTCCATCTTCAATTGCATCTCGAATGAAGTGATACTTGATTGCAATGTGCCTTGTTCTACTATGAAAACATGGATTCTTTACCATTGCAATAGCTGATTTGTCGTCACATTGCTTCTCTCCAATATCTTCCAAAATTCTCCTTAGCCATATAGCTTGTGAAGTTGCAATAGAGGCTGACATATATTCCGCTTCAACTGAGGATTGAGCAACAGATTGTTACTTCTTGGATAGCCACGAAAACACTCCCGAGCCAAGGGAAAAAGCATAGCCGGAGGTGCTCTTCATATCATCAACACAACCTCCCCAATCACTATCACAAAAGCCTCTTAACTTCACTTCCAAATTCTTCTCAAATCTGATCCCAAAATTTAATGTCCCCATTATATACCTCAAAACTCTTTTTCCAACACCAAAATGTTTATGACTTGGAGTACTCATGAACCTTGAAAGAAAACTTGCGGCAAACATGATATCCGGTCTTGTTGCGGTGAGATAAAGCAAGTTTCCAATCAAGCTTCTATAAAAAGTTTCATCAGTCTTCTTTTCTCCATCATCCTTCATCAATTTCTCATTGCAAGCCAAGGGAGTTTCCACACATTTACATCCACACATTCTAAATTTTTTAAGCACTTTTTCGGCATACTTCATTTGAGAAATAAATACCCCATTTTCATCTTGATATACTTCCATACCAAGAAAATGATGCAACAAACCCAAATCACTCATTGCATATATTTTCATCATTTCAACTTTAAATTCTTCAATCATTTTTTCATTATTTCCCGTAAACACCAAATCATCAACATATAATGCAATAATAAGAATATCGGTGTTACCTTGATATTTCACATACAAGGTTGGCTCACTCTTGCTCTTCAAAAATTCATGTCATTGAAAATAGCCATCAATTTGACTATACCATGCCCTTGGTGCTTGTTTGAGCCCATACAAAGCCTTTCTTAGTTTATACACTTTGTCTTCTTCTCCTTTGATGATGAAGCCTTGAGGTTGTTTAACATATACCTCTTCTTTGAGCTCTCCATTCAAAAAGGCTGACTTGACATCAAGTTGGTACAACAACCAACCTTTTTGGGCTGCAAGAGCAATGAGTGCTCAGATGGTGTCTAGACGAGCAACGGGAGCACAAGTTTCATCATAATCAATGCCGGGCTGTTGTGCATAGCCTTTCATCACCAATATTGTTTTGTTTCTCTTGAATGAACCATCGAAATTATGCTTCACCTTGTAGACCCATTTCACACCAATGACATCTTTCTCACTTGGTCTTTCAACTAGCTCCCAAGTGTTATTTTTCTCAATACTTCTATTTATTCCTCCATTGCTTTTTTCCAACACTTCTCCTTCATTGCTTCTTCAAAGTTATCGGCCTCAATTACACAAAAGTTGCATCTTGCAAAAACATCATTTAAATCTTGCATTTTTCTTGATGATGATGAATTTGAGCTTGAAGGACTTGAGGGGCTCTTGGTGCTGATAAATGTGAGCTTGAATGAACTCCATTTTCTTCATTTTGTACATCTTCAATGGCAGATTTTTTGGACAGATTTATTGAAACTAGAATGTTTCTTTCAACTTCTTATTTTTCCCAATTCCAAGTAGCATTTTCATCAAACAACACATCACGGCTAACAAATACTTTCTTGCTCTTCAAGTTGTACAACTTATAACCCTTTGATTGTGAGCTATAACCAACGAGGATACATTTTTCACTTGCTTCATCAAGTTTGCACCGCTTCTCTTTTGGCACGTGAGCATAGCAAAGACATCCAAACACTTTCAAGTGTGTCACCAAAGGTTTTCTCCCATTCCAAGCTTCAATAGGAGTCATGTTCCATACCACCTTTGTTGGGCATCTATTTAGCAAATAAACGGCCATATAAACCGCTTCGGTCCAAAAGGCTTTTGGAAGCTTTTTTTCATGCAACATTGATTTTGCCATTTCCATCACCGTTTGATTTGTCCTCTCGGAAACACCATTTTGTTGTGGTGTATAGCCAACTGTCAATACCTTCAACTTCACAAAAATTATCAAATTTGTTCGAAGTATATTCTTTACCATTGTCACGCCTCAAAACTTTTATAAAATGACCACTTTGTTTCTCAACAAAAATCTTGAATTTTTTAAAGATTGTAAAAACTTCAGATTTTTGTATCATAAAATAAACCCATGTCATTCTCGTATAATCATTAACAAATAGGATAAAGTACCTATTTTGTGAATGAGATGATGTATGCATCGGTCCACAAACATCCGTATGCACCAATTCAAGTGGCTTCTTTGCTCTCCAAGCTACTCCTTTTGGGAATGGTTGACGATGATGCTTTCCAAGTGCACATCCTTCACAAACTTCATGCTTTTCTTCAATTTTTAGAAGCCCATAAACCATATTTTTCTGCTCCAATAATTTCAGCCCTTGAAAGTTCAAATGTCCAAACTGTTTGTGACATAACCAAGAGTTGTTAGCCACCATTCGAAAAGCTTTGTCATTTGAATGCTTGAAATTTAGAGGAAAGCTTCTATTCTCCATTTTCACCTTTGCTATGATTGAATTCCCAGCCTTTTATCACGAATAATGCAATAACCATCATTGAAAAATAGAGAATAACTATTCTCTAAAAGTTGTCCAACACTTAGCAAATTTTGGTCTAAGTTCGGTACATGCATGACATCTCGAATAAGTCTAGAGCCCTTCTTTGTTTGAACTCCAATTCTTCCTTTTCCCTTCACATTTACTACATCTCCATTTCCCAATCTCACTTTTAAGTTTGAATCTTCCATATCAACAAAGATTCCTTCATTTGAAGTCATGTGATTTGTGCATCCACTATCCAAGTACCATTGAGTTTCATTTGAGCAATTTGAACTTGAGAAACATGCTTCATTTGTTGATTCCGGTGCATTTAAAGAAGCATAAAACAAACTTGATTCATTCTCCTTCTCGGCTACACAATTGACTTGTTGAGTATTCTTTGCTCTACAATCCTTTTGCACATGTCCAAATCCTTTACAATTGTAACATTGTGGCTTCCCTATAAACCAACAATCATTTTCATTATGTCTACTTCTCTTGCAAATTTTGCACCTTTGTGATTGATCTTCTCCACTAAATCTCCTTGCAAAATTACTTCTACCTCTACCTCTTGGACTTCTTCCTCTTCCTCTTCCCTTACTACTTCTTCCACCTCTACTTGACATATCCATCCTCTTTTCATGATTGTGGGGCTGCCTTAAGTTGCTATTTGATCCAACATTTAGTTTAGATTGAAATGCACTCTCTATTGATTTTTCGGAACGTCGATTCAACCTTTGTTCAAATGATTTCAATGAACACATCAACTCTTCAACTTTTAACTCCTCTAGATTCTTTGTTTCTTCAATCATCGCCACAAGATGATCATATTTTTTCGGCAAGCTAATCAAAAAAATTTCCACTATTTTTGTATTTGTAACATCCTCACCATATGACTTCATTTGATTCACAAGCTCATTAAATCTATCCGAAAATTCTTTAACTCATTCATTGTCTTTCATTTTCATATTTTCAAAATCTCTTCTAAGAGATTGAAGTTTAATGGCTCTTACCTTCAAGTCTCCTTGGTATTCTTTCTTTAGAATCATCCATGCTTCATTTGCTTTGCTTGCCATCATGATTCTTGGAAAGACCGAATCAGCCACTGCCCTATACAACATTGAAAGTGCACTTGCATCCCTTTGCCTTGCTTCTTTAAGTTTCTTCTTCTTGGCTTCTGTTAAAACTTCCTCATTTTCAGGTTCTGCAAAGCCCTTCTCCACCATATCCCATAGATACACAGCAATGAATGAAGTCTTCATCTTCACACACCAAAAATCATAGTTTTGGCCTTCAAAAATTGGAACAAAAGACTGATGTAAACTTCCACTTGAACCACTTGTGCTTGCCATTCTATTTTCAGCAAAAAACCCTCTTTTTTCAACCCTTGATTCAGATTTTTGTTGTTGCAGAGGAGAAAAATGAACCAGACCTGAAATGGCTCTGATACCAATAATGTTGGCTATTTTTACAGCTATGTGAACCTGTAATATGTGTGAAGAACAGTAGAAAGTGTACCAGCAGCAAGAAGAGAGAAACTGGACAATAAAATCGAGAGACAGGGGGAAAACATGGGAAATCTGGGAAGAGTGTGAAAGGAGGAAAACAGAGTACTGGAAGAAGTCTGGAAGAGGGAAAAACGTAAAAGAGTAGCAGTGCATTTTTTCATTACAAAAATTGAAATTTAACCTACTACATTACATAAAACCGACCCTACACTTGTCTATTTTACAGCCATTGGATTGGACAAAATAAAGAAATATTACTTTGACTTTCAAGACACATTACACATCAACAACACTAATGGATTTTAATTTGATGTTACCGTAAGAATTTTGTTCCAACCTTTAATCCTTACATATGTAAGTGGTTAATGTGTCTACCATTGGAGAATATCGTTTTTAGGTTTCATGAACATACTACGTGATAATATAGAACACTGCCATATGCATCTGCATTTACAAAACCTTGAACTATGAATTACTGTCAACATTTTAATATCAAAATTTTTGTTTGTGTCCTACAGGAATGAATTCGGTAAATGTTTTTGTAGTGAATGGAAAAGATACGATTGGTCTTCTTCTATATTCTTACAATACGTAGACCTTGTTGAAATGATAATGAGTGAATCAAAGTTTGCCAAGAGGACATCATGTCTAAAGATTGAGTACATTGCTGATATAGAAATGGCCCCAATCAGGATAACGAATGACAGCTTTTTAAAATTCTACATCGAGCTGAAGCACAGGGATTAACGTTTCAACTAAACAAAAGGGGGGCGTAATAAATAAAAGGGGTAAAATATTTACAAAAAGATTATGACAACATAACAAATACATAACTTAATACAAAGTCTCATAAAAAAATGAATGTATCAACTAAATGTTCGGCTTATGTAATGCAAAATTAATAGTCAACTAATGTGTGATGTTCATAAGGGATTTTAAGTCACGTAGCAATATCTTATTTTATTACACGTAATTTGATCAAGATCTAAGATCAATTTAGTTTGCTGCAAAAAAAAAAAAAAAAAACATTTTTTTTGCGGTTTAACTTTATTTGTAACAAGCATGTAATACCCAAATACATGTAAATACGTATCCAGGGCATAGAGTCATGAATTGGTCCACTTAAAACATAAGAAAGTAGTATGTTTATATATATTTATTTGTACCATGTTTCTCTTTTCCTATATGTAGTAAAATAAAAATAAAAAATCTAGCAGTAAATGTTACACGAACCGTGTGCAGAAACAACAATCTTATCCACGTTTTCACAATATCTTATCTAGATGACAGATAATGTTAGGAATTTAAGGAGGTAATTGAAAGCCCAAGATCGGCTAACCAAAAGGGGGGTGAATTGGTTATTAAAACTTTTTCGTTAATCACACAAGATTTAATATAATGAACACGCAAATGATAGCGAATAATCTAAACACAAGTAAGCACGTAAATGGAACAATGTAAATTTGCGCAAAGTAAAAGATTTAAGCAAAATGGATAGAGAGTGCAAATGATATAATATGGAGGTTCGATCCAATGCAATGATCTACGTCCCCTGTTACCAAATTCTCTGGCACGAGCAATGCCTTTTTCACTATGTTGATTGACTTATAACCAAGAAGCATCAATCATTTTACAACGTTGAGCTTTCTGGGATCTCAACACGACTAATAATAGCACATTTATTACGTTTTTCACTTATTAATATTTGTGTTTCTATAATTATTTGATGCCTAAATGTACTAAGTACTTATATATATTGGTTTAGGTTGCAAATAGGTGAAAACGGTAGAAAATGGAAGAAACAAGTGAAAATGATCAAAATGGAAGAAGGTGAAAGTTCAGGGACTGAAGAGAAAATACTCTAAACTTTTTTCCAACATTTTGATGAAGATTCGAGAGCATTAGAGGTCAATTAGATGAAATATAGCAAAAATATTATTACAAATCAACTTTCAAGTTGAAAAGTTTTGCATCGATTTTCAGCCTCATATTGAGACTAGTTCTTTACATGGAAAATTAACTTCTTTATTTGTTGAATACTTTTAGAATTTAGACTTTCATTCTGATAAATTTAAATTGAAATTGGTTTAATTCTTATTAGATTTTTCATGGATTCAGTCATGCTTTTTCCATTGTTTAATCGGAATATTTGTTAAGTTTAAATTTCATGAACTTATGTTGAGATTAATTTAACTTTTACTAAATTAATCATAGATTCAACCACGCTCTTTCTATCAACGAATTGAACTAACTATTGAATTTTAATCTCAATTATTTTATTGGTGTGATTCAATTACTGATTTATACTTGAAGTATATGATTGATCTTTGAATCTAATTTCAATAAAATTGTTCGCATGCGTCATTTGAAGTCTAGATTTTAGAACTACTTTTGAATTAAATTGATTTGTAATGTCATATCTTCTGATTAGAGTATCGGGACGAGAGCCTCTAATTGAGTTATAAAACTGAATAATCGATGTGAATGATTCAATCCAATTGGGGGAATTCCGACGTTTCACTACTTCAAATAATTGATTTTAACTTTGCTACTTCAACATTGATTTTACTACAAATTTAAGATGATAACTCATCCCTTTTTGGAACTCTTAAGCATTTTCCATTCCCCTATGGATACGACACCCCAAAGTTGCACTACAACTACTATGTAATTCTTTGGGCGTAACGACCAACAATTAAAAATGAGTTTACAAGTGAAATCTTCTCTTCTCAATGAATAATAGATTCAAAGTTGAAAACAAGAAGAGAAGAAGACAAACACTTCGATAGATGGCAATAAATATGGCTCAAGTGTTGGATTTAAAAAACTTTGATAGAAATTGATTTCCTAAGTTTAGAATGATCAAAAGTTTTTCAATTATAATCAATTTATAATGATGAATAAATAATGAAGATCAATGATTTATCTCAATAAATGCTCACTTATTGCTCTAGGAAAAGTTGAAATTAAATACAAAGTGAGTTGGTATTTATAGATGAAAAATCGTTAAAAACTCCGTCAAACCGGTCGTAGTGTACCGGACGTCCGCCACATACCGACGGTCAACTAGCTATTTTTGTCAGAAAGTCAAAACGGTTGAATTTTTTACTGTTGGCCCTAAAACCACCATACTGGACATACGGTACGAACGTTTTACGCCCAAACATCCTCATTTTAATTTTTAACAAATGTAAGTACTCGAGAGACGTTTAAAAATGATTTTTCTAGATATTTGTTATATTTCAAAATTACGTTCTTTGATTTTTACCTTTGAAAATATAGTTTACGAGTAAAATATTTTTGTCGTGATTTTTCGATTGTAAAATCAAAACTTGAGCTCGTTTCGATTCACTACCAAGTATTGAAATGTTTTACCTTTACTTATGATTGTAAAAGGTCTAAACTTTTTGAACGTCTTGACGTGCATGCTTGAATGTACTTCGACTTTTATCTCGATTCTCGTGGATGCATCTTTGAGCGAGTTTTTCAATATCAATCTTCATAGTCTCGTTTGATCAATTTTGTTTCCATGTCGATCATTGTATGCAAATTTCTTGACCTTGAATCTCGTGTCTTCAATTTTATTGATTTGCAATAATCGCTATAGACACTCGAAATCAATTTGTTAAAAATAAATGCAATTTGTTTGTGATAATCAAAACGAGACATCAACAGTATGTCGACAATTTTTCCCTTTTTGATTATAACAAACACGATGATTTGTAATGTACAAATTAAACAAATTGATAAGGAATGAAATTGCATACATATATTTCCTCTATTAAACATAATCATGTAAATCTATAATCATGCAAATATATATCTCATCTCTTCGCCTTTTGGCATAAGCAAAAAGTGTGATAATAATAAACAAAAATATAGTTATAGAAAGCAAGACTGATTCAACAAAAAACATTACATTGTAATACGGAATTCAAGTAGTCATTGCAATACATAATCATAATAGTCAACCATAGTTAAACTAGTTATTTCAATTTAAGTCAAAATAAAACTAATGTGCCAGAAGAGGAGGTGGATGTAGGAATCGAGTAAGTACATCGGCAAAGAAGGTCAGCTGATCCTGCATGTCGGCCCGTCGAGCAAGGATCACGTCCTGCTGTATCCGTATATAACGAAGTTTCCCGCTCATTTCATTGACTGTCGTAGTAAAAGTCGATCCACCTATGCAAAAGTGAAAGTTGGTCCTCGACGAGTCCTTGTCTAGTAGATCGAGGAGCTCTCAACCTCGAGGTACCCGTAGCAGGAGGCACGCCCTTGTCATCGTCGTTTTTCTCTTCTTCGAATGGTAGTGTGGAAGACCCTAAAGCTGGGTCAAACCCCTTCATCTCAATCACCCATTGGCTATTTTTCTTAATGATTTTCATACATCTAAGAGTAGTGGAACTAATAGTATTGGTAGGATGGGGTTTGACAAAGGCTTCTTCGTGAAGAGGGACATTGAAGTGCTTAAATATCTTAGCGAGAAGCATGTCGTAAGGAAGTGCCTAGCATATTGTGAAGAGTGTATAAGTTACATAAGACCTAATGCAATGGTCGGGAAATTAATTCGCCAACCGACAAGGAAAGAATCGAGAATAAAAAGATCAAAATAGTTCACATCGTCCCGATGCCATTTCCTAGGTAGGATAATGTTAGCAATTATATTTTGTAAAACTTTACATGGAAGAGTAAGTTAGTTTGTAGAAATTTTTGTAATGTTCTCAAAGTCTTTACTCGTCACGTGACGACAAACGTCGATCAGGTTATGACCATCTACTTAAGGGTAGGCTTTGTGCACAAAAGTTTGAATGTCACAAAGTTCAAGTTCAAGAAGAGTACTAATGAGAGGTTTTGAGACAGTGATATAAACATTTTTAATGAAACAAGAAATATCTCCCCGACGTGAAGGAAAAGTCATGTTTCTATAAAACTCATTCATTAGACGTGGATATGAATACTCTTCTAACATGCATACCGACACCCACCCCATGTTAATGAATTATTCTTCTATTCTAAATGCGGGTGCATCGAATGTAAAAGAGGTAAAATCTATGTTTTTCCCTAATAAGATGGGCAATTTCTCAAAGGGGTTCATCGGTGTCTCAGCTTCGAGGTCTCTTTCCTCATCTGTCTATGGAGTTGGTCGTCGAGCAGTTTGTTTGAGCCTCTTTCTCGTGTGGCGAGATGTAGACATTTCAAGAAATTGGGGATTTTTCAGAAACTAGGGCTCGAAAGGAAGGATTTTGAACTTTTGGAATGTAATTCTTGTTATAGATGTTATAGGGTGTTAGAAAAGCTTACAAAATCGTAGATTTCAATTAAAGGCCGGATTTTGAGCAAAATCGAAGTGAAAAGATGAGGGGAATTTTAGGGCTCGATTCTTGAAAGGGAGTTGGTCGAAAATGTAGAATTTAGAGTACCTATTTGATGGAAATCAACTTTTATGGAGAGAGGAAGTGATGAATCTAAAGTTTGATTTTGAAGTTTGTTGAGAGGCAAGTGGAGGTAGAGAGAAAAATAGAGGAAGTCGTAATTTTTGAAACTGCAAATTTCAGTATCGGACGTCCACTAAAATATACAAAAAGGGCAAAAAGTTGTGTCATACCGAACGCGCTATATCAGACGTCCAATTTCTCTTTATGTAAAATATAAAAAAATGCACAGAGAGAGCATGTAATTTCAAACATGTATTTCGTTTTCACCGGTGATGCCTAAACCTCTTTGAATGAAGGTAAAACGGTCGAGAGGGCCAGATGTTTGGTGAAGATGTCGGCCAATTAGTTTTTGGTATCAACAAATTCTAACTTGATGTCACCCTTTTGAACATGATCTCTAAGAAAGTGATGTCTAATTTCAATATGCTTAGTTTGAGAGTGCAAAACAAGATTTTTAGACAAATCTATGGCACTAGTGTTATCACACATAATAGGAATATGATCATAATATAAATGAAAATCATTAAGACTTTGTTTCATCCATAGCACTTGTGCACAACAACTCGCGGTCGAGATATATTCGGCCACGGCCATAGATAAAGCCACGGAATTTTATTTCTTGCTAAACTACGATACTAGAGCAAAACCTAGAAAGTGACAAGCCCCGCTAGTACTTTTTCAATCAATTTGACATCCGGCCCAATCGACATCGGAATAGTTATGTCACACCCCATTCCTACAGTACACTAGCTAGTATGGAAATACTATCAATGACTTGACCTCGACATCCAAATTTATCCACTATTTATCTTTTTTAAAATGAAGGCATCTCTAAAAGTATATCCGAAACTAAAGATTATAAAATCATAACCCAACAAATTTATCATGCAATTATAAAAGTATTTACATACTACTTCAAAAGTCATACAGGATCCAAAAATATAATACAACTGGAGTCCACAAAATAACCCTACAGGTCGTCATCCATGTACATAAAACTTCAGAATCCCATAAGAGCTCCACAGCTAGCCATGCTTACTAAGGAGTTCCATGCTTACCTACAATGCAAGAACTACATAAGCCAATGCTTAGTAAGCGATGATCATGCAGGTCATGAGTATGAGTGATAATACTATATGAAACCATGCCATTTACTTTAAACAATCTATTAAAGATGTATCAAAGTCGAGTCGAAATAATCTCATTTGAAATCTTTCATTGGGCCCTTGACCCACCTACTATGCATCGGATAGAGCTTTGTACAATAATCAATAATCAAATGGCCAATTTGACATCGACACCGGTAAGTGGACCATCCTCTTATGACCACTAGAGGCCTAACCCCTAACTGCCCCCATGATCCCCCAAGAAGTATCCCACCCAGCAGCGCAAATAATCAGAATATCACAAAGGCACAACTGAGTGGTCTACCCTCCCGTGATCACCAAAGGCCCATCCCCTATCCGCCTTTACAAACAACGAGGAAGTATCACCCGTGGTGCCAAAACATATCACATAAGCATGCCTCACATGTCTCGGTGCCCTAGCAGTGGTCAATAAAATATTTTATGAGAAAAGCTCAACTTTACAATCATATTGTGCATGCTATCTTTTCAACTATAGATGTATGTCGTGCATGCACATGAAAATGATCGTAAGTGACTTACCCAATGATCATAACCATCAAATGGTACACAATGAACTCCTTATCAAATTTATATCAATATTCCAACATTACTGGTGTGCTGTCGTAGGCACCCAAAAATAGTCCTTAAACCTCTAAAACTAACGTAATAGTGGAAGTAAGGGTCGATCCCACGAAGAGTGTGTAATTAAATATTTTATGCTCCATACAATGATTAGGGGGTTTTTGTATGCAAACAATTATAAATAATGCAACTAATAACAATGAAAACTAAATTAACGAAAAAAATCAGAAGACTAACATTGGTCCATGTCAATATCCACCTTCGAAAATCTAAAATTGATCATAGATGTCAGGATAATTCAATTCATATTTTAAATATTCACCGTTGAAATTATTTTCCTATCTCTCCTTATTTTTAGTTAGTTAGAAACTAGCGTTCTAATTAACCCTAATTATTAAATAACCTCAGACCAGCACTCAAGATTCAATTTAATAACAGCTTTACACAATAGAGAAATCGATGAACTAGATAACACAAACACCATCGGTTGTATTCAACCTATTTAAACATTCTTCTTAAGATTTAATAACCTCTATCGCAGAAAATCATCAAATTCTAGTGTTTCACAAGTTAAAGAAATCAAACAATTATGGATTTGATATTTAACTTAGCGGTAGATTGCAATGAATAATAAACTAGTAGGCCTCCTAGAAATTAAACATAACAATCATGGAAATAAGTGCAGAAGAATATTCAATACTCAAAAACATGAATTAAATTAAGAAAAACCATTTAGATCTCACAATATGTGGTTCCGAGACTTCAGTCTCCTTCGACCAAGTGTAAAAGTTTAGTTACAATTCATGAATCTAAGAGAAAATAGAGAAGAATGGAGTTTGGAGGCGTTCTGTACGTTCTGGTTGTGTTCTAGGGTTTTAAAATATGTATTTATAGTTGTTTCCATAGGTAGTTGAGTTAAATTCAGAAACTAGATTTTTTTCCCCGATTTGGCTTGGGCGGGCGCCCAGTAGGAAATGGGGCAGCCGCCCAGGCAAACAAAATGGTTGCTGTTAATCATTCTGATGGTTGGGCAGCGCTTGGGCGGGCGCCCAGTGCACAACTGAATAGCGTTCAGTGTTTTGATCATATCTTTTAACATCGATCTCCGATTAAGATGATTTAAGATGCGTTGAAAATCCAACTTAAAGGGATACAACTTTGCTTCAGATACTATCTTAAAACTCAATCGTTGTCCATGTCAAAATCCGGTCTCAATAGGAGGCTAAAAACCGATGCAAAACGTTTCAGCTTGAAAGTTGATATGTGATAATGTTTTGGCTAAATTTCATCCCTTTGACTCCTTTCTTCGTTCTCGAATTTTCATCACAAGGTTAGAAACAAGTTTAAAATATTTGCACTTCAATCCCTGAACTTTCACTTTCTTCCATTTTGGTCCCTTTCACCTATTTCTTCCAAATTATACCATATCTATAGAATTGTCACCTAAACCAAAATATAAGAATAATAAGTACATTTAGGCACAAAATAGTCATATGAACGCATTAATTAAAGATGTAAAATGCATATTTTACGTTCCTATCAAATTTTCCCACACTTAGTTTTTGCTCGTCCTTGGACAAAACTCATATTTAATTCCCTAAAAACAACAGGTCATAATGTCAAGAACATAGAACCATCAAACTTTTTCAAAACACATAAAATATGATAAATAAACATCTCACACAACTCATAATCAATTAGCAAGCATTTTCATATGAAGATGGATAAAATAAACATGTAGACTCTCACAGATATAAGCACTCAACTCTCATGTGTTTAAAAGGGTAAGTGTTTCGCTCAAATTCATTCCAATGGAGATGTTCTACCATATGCTTGCATATCTTCTCATTCGCCATCACTTAGATCACATGCTTTACAAGAATCATAAGAACTTTTCAAAGGTTGTAATGTGGCTTATGGTCAAGGTGGGAAATATTTGGGTATGTGACTCAAGAGCCATCGAAACTAGTGGAGTAAAGATAAATAGACTTAGCTCAAACATATACATAAGACATGTAAACCAACCACTCCACATGATAGCTTCATCATTTTTGCATCTATCCCACACAAATCAAAATCTTTCTCGAGATGTAGGAAGAATTATGAATATAGATCTTTTTCACATTAAAATCACTCATTTTCATCACTTATTTTCTTTTTCTTTCTTTTCTTTTTCTTCATTCATTCATTTTTTCCTTCTTCTTCTTATGTTTTTCTTGCATAATGTAAACTCCAAATTATACACCAACACTGGAACTCCCTGAATTGACATAAAAAATTTGTTCCAATTCACCAATAATAGCACCACCATAAATCTTGATACCCCTCACACTTATTTTCTTGCATACCCACATTTATCATGATGATGAACAATATTCCACTAGCTCTAAGATTTGGGTAAATATTGTTTTCCAGGTTCAAAGCTTGTAACGTGGGTTTATACAAAGAAAATGCATAAAGGCTCAAAGGGGCTCAGCAATGGAAAATTCAATTACAGGGTTGGCTATTTGGCTAATGAAACTCATTTACGTAACAAAGATGGCATTAATCATGTTCGTACACGCATGTATCAATGTGATCTTGAAGAGAATCAAGGCAAGTTCTAGAGAAACAAAACCATGGAAGAATATCACACGTGAAAAAGAAAAATGAGACTGTTATGGATGTATCAATATAAAGGCTCAAAAATTTCATTGACTTTTGTCTACAGAATTTAGTTACTACCATCTTCGAAAAAAAATAACTCCACTAATCAACTCTAAGTGGAGGATTATTTATTCAATCATGTTATGAGTTCTTCAAAAGCTTAATTAATTCTAGCAAATAGCATATACAACCAAAAATCTTTTAACCTCAACTCCTCTTCTTGAAAAATCACGCAATTTTTTTTTGAAAATTAACTCACTCAATCTAAATGCAACCTAAATCTAAATCTCTCCCTCATACTTAAAACTTACATTGTCCCCAATGTAAGGTGCAATGCAAAGAGAAGGACAAAGATAAAAATAAAAATGCAAAAATAAAAATGGAAAAAGAACGAACTCTCCTTAAGTTGCCTCACAAGCAGTGCCTTTGTTTATTGTATTTGGCTCGACTCAAAGTTTCCTTATTTAGCCTGGGTCTATCATGGTTGGCTTCGATCTTCCTTGCGGTGCACCAAGTCCATTAGGAATGATAATTGGCAATGTACCTCCACCTCCATGGAATACATACTTGTGGTGATTGGGGTGAGTCTTCAAATGTTGAATGGAAGTCTGCAAAACAGAAAGTAGGGGCCTCTCATTAGAAGCTGGTAATACAAAATAAAAACTCTTACCTGACTCAGGAAGATCATTTAATGCTGCCATAGTTCTTTGTAACTCAGTGTTTAAGGCTAACTCCTCTTTTTCCTTCCCAAGATGCTCAATATTGACAGCTTCCCATTCTTTTTTAGCAACAAATTCAAAAACATCTTGTGCTAAATGATCGATCACATCAATAAAATGAACATGATTATTATTACACGAATATTGCATGGAATCATAGACATTAAGTTTAATGATCTTATCATCAAATTCCATGGTCAATGTACCATTATCAAAATCCATTTTAGTTTTGGATGTCCTTAAAAACGGTCTTCCTAACAAGATAGATGTAGTATGATTACTATTACCCATGTCAAGCACATAAAAATCAACAGGAAAAACTAACTCATTAACTTTCACGAGAACATCATCAACTAACCCCTTAGGATAGGCATTAGATTTATCAGCTAGTTGAATTATCACACCAGTTTTATTTAAAGGTCCAAGTTTGAAGGAAGTGTATACAAAATATGGCATGATATTAATAGATGCTCTTGAATCTAACATGGCCTTCTCAAACTTAGTGTCGCTTATCATGCAAGGGATAGTGAACATACTTGGATCCTTGCACTTTATAGGAAGTTCTTCTTGAATTATTGCAGATACTTGTTCTCCAACTTTTACCCTTTCAATCCCCTTTAATTTCTGTTTCCTTTTACTTGTGCACAATTGTTTCAAAAATTTAGCATAACGAGACACTTGTTTAAAAATATCTAAAAGTGGAATATTTACCTCATATTTACTAAAAGTTTTATGTAGCTCATCACGATCTCGTTCATATTTTCTAGATCTTACTAAAGCTTGTGGAAAATGGGGTATTGGTTTATAATCAGAGAGGGGTAAAACTTACGCTCAGTCACCTCAGTATCATTGGTGATAGTCTTGTTTGCAACTTCTTTTTCTTCATCTTCTTGCTCCAACGGCCTAGGGGGTACCTTTACCGAAATCTCAACCTCTTTATCACTTCTTAGGATGATTGCGCTCACATTTTCTTTTGGATTCACTATTGTTTGAAATGGTAGTTTCCCTGAACTTTGCGCCTCTAGTAGACTGACCGCATTAGCTATTTGATTCTCCAAACATTGAATGCTAGCCCTGGTCTCCTGTTGAAATTGTAAAGTGTTAGTGGCAAGGAATTTAACAATATCTTCTAAATACACACTAGAGTTAGAAGTTTGGCCATGTTGTTGTCTAGAAAGGTATGGCTGATTATATTATTGGAAATTCTGTCGATTCTGATTCATAAGTTGATTCACTTGTTGATTTCCATAGCTAAGATTTGGATGATCCCTCCATCCTTAGTTGTATGTGTTTGAATAGGGATCATAATTCCTCTGTGGTTGTCCATAAAAACTACCGATTGCATTTACATGTTCAACGGATTCTTCTTAAAATGTTGGGCACATATCAGTTGGATGGCCTATCAATGAACAAACTCCACATGCCTTCGCTGTTTGCATAGTACCTACAGCCATTGGACGAACAAGAGTGGTGAGACTCGCTATTTGTTGTTCAATGGATGATAATTTACCTCGTTAACTTGTCTAGAAGGGGAATCAAATCTAGCGCCAAATTGTTGAGAATTGGCTGCCATGTTTGCAATTAAATTCCTCGCTCCTTTGGGAGTTTTATCAACCAAAGCTCCTCCACTTGCAGCATCAATCATGCTCCTTTCTGAGGGTTAAAGACCTTCATAGAAGTATTGGATGAGAAGTTGCTCACTGATCTGATGATGAGGACAACTTGCACATAATTTCTTGAACCGCTCCCAATACTCATATAGAGATTCTCTGTGATCTTGTCTGACACCACAAATCTTTTTCCTAATATTTGCTGCCCTTGAAACTGGAAAATATTTCTCCAAAAATAGTCTTTTCATTCCATCCCATGTGGTAATGCTTCCCGATGATAGATAGTAAAGCCAATCATTAGCCGAATCTTTTAGAGAAAATGGAAAGGCTATCAGTTTTATTTGTTCTTCAGTAATTCCAGTGGGTTTCATACTCGTGCAGACCACATGTAACTCTTTCAGATGTTCATGAGGATCTTCACCTACAAGACCATGAAAGTAGGCAAAATGTATATTAGTCCATATTTAAGCTCAAATTTAATAGTAGCATCTAAAGTAGGAAAAGTTATGCATAAAGGTTGTTGATTCAATGTAGGGGCTGCAACTTCCTTCAAAGTCCTATTTTCGGACACGGTTCTTTCTCCTTCAAACTCAAAATTAATTGCAAATGGATTGTTGGGGTTGAGATTGCTTTCTTCAAAATTTTGTTGGACGTTATTCCTAAACCTTCGCAAAGTTCTCTCAATTTCTGGATCGTACTGCAAATCACTTTGATTAGAAGATCGAGTTGCGGGTATAAACAAACATAACAAACAAAAAAATAAATTAAAAAAAATGAAACTAGATTTAGAAAGACAAATAAAATTCTATGCTAAAATTTCTAAAAACAATAAAATACCTAAAAAGCTAGAGAAATTATGATTTTTTTTTTCAAAAATAAAATAAACAACTAAAAAACACAAAAATAAGTTAATACCACTCCCCGGTAACGGTGCCAAATTTTGATGTGCTGTCGTAGACACCCAAAAATAGTCCTTAAACCTCTAAAACTAACGTAATAGTGGAAGTAAGGGTCGATCCCACGAAGAGTGTGTAATTAAATATTTTATGCTCCATACAATGATTAGGGGGTTTTTGTATGCAAACAATTATAAATAATGCAACTAATAACAATGAAAACTAAATTAACGAAAAAAATCAGAAGACTAACATTGGTCCATGTCAATATCCACCTTCGAAAATCTAAAATTGATCATAGATGTCAGGATAATTCAATTCATATTTTAAATATTCACCGTTGAAATTATTTTCCTATCTCTCCTTATTTTTAGTTAGTTAGAAACTAGCGTTCTAATTAACCCTAATTATTAAATAACCTCAGACCAGCACTCAAGATTCAATTTAATAACAGCTTTACACAATAGAGAAATCGATGAACTAGATAACACAAACACCATCGGTTGTATTCAACCTATTTAAACATTCTTCTTAAGATTTAATAACCTCTATCGCAGAAAATCATCAAATTCTAGTGTTTCACAAGTTAAAGAAATCAAACAATTATGGATTTGATATTTAACTTAGCGGTAGATTGCAATGAATAATAAACTAGTAGGCCTCCTAGAAATTAAACATAACAATCATGGAAATAAGTGCAGAAGAATATTCAATACTCAAAAACATGAATTAAATTAAGAAAAACCATTTAGATATCACAATATGTAGTTCTGAGGCTTCAGTCTCCTTCGACCAAGTGTAAAAGTTTAGTTACAACTCATGAATCTAAGAGAAAAATAGAGAAGAATGGAGTTTGGAGGCGTTCTGTACATTCTGGTTGTGTTCTAGGGTTTTAAAATATGTATTTATAGTTGTTTCCATAGGTAGTTGAGTTAAATTTGGAAACTAGAATTTTTTTCCCGATTTGGCCTGGGCGGGCACCCAGTAGGGAATGGGGTGGCCTCCCAAGCAAACAAAATGGTTGCTGTTAATCATTCTGATGGTTGGGCGAGCACCTGGGAGTGCACAGCTGAATAGCTTTCAGTGTTTTGATCATATCTTTCAACACCGATGTCTGATTGAGATGATTTAAGATGCGTTGAAAATCTAACTCAAAGGGTTACAACTTTTCTTTAGATACCATCTTCAAATTCCATCGTTGTCCATGTCAAAATCTGGTCTCAATAGGAGGTTGAAATCGATGCAAAACTTTTCAGCTTGAAAGTTGATATGTGATAATGTTTTGGCTAAATTTCATCCCTTTGACTCCTTTCTTCATCCTCAAATTTTCATCACAAGGTTAGAAACAAGTTTAAAATATTTGCACTTCAGTCCCTAAACTTTCACTTTCTTCCATTTTGGTCCATTTTCACCTATTTCTTCCAAATTATGTCATATCTATAGAATTGTCACCTAAACCAAAATATGAGAATACTAAGTATATTTAGGCATAAAATAGTAATATGAGCGCATTAAATAAAGATGTAAAATGTATATTTTACGTTCCTATCAACTACCATATCACAAATACTATATTCTTGCATCGTAGTTGCAAATGGATTTTCACTTAGCTTTTTGCTCTTGTGTGTGTGAGTTTCTACGAGGTGCCAATCAATTCTCTTTCTCACTTAAAGTATGCAAATCACCTGTATTACCATCTAATGTTAAGCAAAATCCTCAATTTTATATTCTTAACACACATAAAATCTCGTGCTACGTCCATTCATGCCAAAATAATTTAGATGACACTAACAATTCAAGTTACCGATTGCATTGTAAACTAGTCCCATACATCACACTATTTCTCGAGTCCAATTATGAACATCAACATCATAAAATTATTGTTTAACCACCTAGTATTCTTTAAAATGTATTTTTTCATACCTAAGATACAACTAATGGACATGTAAAGGCTGAATCTATGCTAAATACACAAATAGGCAGAATCTGTTTTCAGGTTTCCATTGCTATCTAAGTATTTTTCCAATCCTTTTTCACCCCATTAAGTTTATCCAATAATTCCCAAATTTTTACCAAACTTATATAACACGTAGGTAAGGGTAATCATGCCATATATTAGTCACAAATGAAGGATTTACAGCTTCAAAGGCATTCCTTTTTACAGACACCAAACCAAACATTTTTCCTCATGACTGTTTTAAGTTTCACTTGAACAAGACTTTCAAAAATTGGATTCCAATCTATTACAGATCATTTCTATACTTCTAGGTCTTGTATAAAAACATTCATATCGACAAATATAAGTTATATCTAAGGGATTACTTAAAATCAAAGGTTAAACCCTTCAAATCTATCAATCCACAATTTTGTCCATGTTCTTTTCTCTCAGGTTCTCCTGATCAATTGCCCCTATTATTGCCATCATAAATTGTAAAAATGCCCCCAACATGTTTTCCATCAAGTACAGAGGTTCAGGAGGTTATAAAACTCTCAAAAACAATAAAGGCATACCTCAAAAAGTGTACTAATTCAACTGCCCAGCACTTCTAATTCCCAGCTTTCTATTTTCTGTCTTTCCTTAGCTCTCCTGCTTTCTCCTTCACTTGGAGATAACTTGAAGGGGTAAGATGTCCTAATATGGGATATATATAGAGTCCTAAATAGGTTGGGGTCGTAAGTCTTGCTTAAGGACTAAGAAAATACTTCATGCAGCCATGTTGACATGTGTTAAGCAAAAGGTGGCTTCTTGTAGCAACATTTGACTTTTCCCTCATCATATTTGCATCCATATGTAACTTTTATATATATATATATATATATATATATATATATATATATATATATATATATATATATCCTATGTGAAGTACCAAGAGGTGGAAGATGTGGTGGAAGCCTTAATGTTGAAGAAATTGGATGATAGAATGACAAATCTCCCAAGCATGAGGTGTTTAAGCATGTGGTGGCCTCTTGTGGTTAAATTATGGATTGTACCTATCCTTGGAGGATTTGTATAAAACTTATGGATAATATACTGAATATATGAAGCCTTAAGAGAGTGGTAAATGTGACAAATGCTTAAGGGCAAAGGAATTGACCATTACAAGAACAATCAACAAGTATGATGTGTATTAAGCATGAAGTGTCTCTTGTAGTAGAAATCTGATTTCACCTCCATCCTTGCAAGTAAAAATCAAGTATCCTTAGCTTATTTTAATGTATTTACAATCCATCTTACCTTTCCTAAGATCCCAAAACATTTTATAGCATTAATTCTTTAACCGTTCATTTAATTACCTACCCGATTGACACCTGATTCTCGATCGATTGTAACAATTTGCACTTCAATATATATAACTTCATATAAAACACATGTTATTGCATAGTGATCATGTCACTTCATGACTCATGTCCCAAATATGTCAATTACCTATCTAGGGTTTATGGTGATCTCGATCAATCGAACATAAAGCTTAAGACTTTATCGATACTAATTCCGGATTTTGTAAAATTTCCATTGCTTAACAAACCAATCTCCAACACCTAGATTAACCAGATTTTTCTATCATCATTCAATGTAAAACTTACCACTTAGGTCGAGGTGCCGAAGACTAATACCCTATAAAAATCTTAGCACCTTGACTATCGAATGCATCATTTAAAAGAAAGCAATCAAAAAATTTAATGCAAATGACATTATCAAGCATGAAATGCATGAATTATATTAGCCAAATGTGATGTGAAATTCTGGGTGTTACAAGTTAAGTAGGTCTATATGAGTGTTTTTAGGATACCAAAGTCCTAAGGTTCGAGTCCTACTAAGATATCTAAATATTCTTTTTACGGCTTTAAGATGGGGTTCCTTAGGATTTGATTGAAATCGAGCACATAAGCAAACACTAAACATGATATGAGACTTACGAGCTTTATGGATATTTAGTGACATCAACGGAAACACCTTGATCATATTTGTCAAGCTTTATGGATGTGCTCATCAAAGTATTCATTGGCTTTAAATCATTCATATTGAACCTCTTCAACATGTCTAATATGTACTTGCTTTGATTTATGAATATGCAATCACATGTTTGTTTAATTTGAAATCCAAGAAAGAATTTAAGTTCTCTCATCATACTCATTTCAAATTCCATGCTCATGTTTTTCGAAAATTCTTCACAAAGATAAATATTTATTCCTCCAAAAATAATATCATCAACATAAATTTGAACAATAAGCATATATTCCTTATGGGTTTTAATGAAAAGAGTGGTATCCACCTTTCCAATTGAAAATCCATTTGAAATTAGAAATTTGCTCAATCGTTCATACCAAGCTCTAGGAGCTTGTTTTAGACCGTAAAGTGTTTTTCTAAGTTTAAAAATATGTTTTGGAAAGTTGTGATTCATAAAGTCGGGTAGTTGTTCAACAAACAACTCTTCTTGAATAAATTCATTTAAAAATGTACTTTGAACACCCACTTGATAGAGAGTAAGATTTTTATGACATGCAAATGCAAGAAACATGTGAATGGATTTTAATCTAGACCCCGGTGCAAATGTTTCTTCATAATCAATGTCTTCTTCTTGATTGTAATCTTGAGCCACTAATCAAGCCTTATTGTGCACAATAATTCCATTTTCATCTCGTTTGTTTCTAAAGACCCATTTATTACCAATCACGGTTTGATTATTTGGTCTAGCAACTAAATCCCAAACATAGTTTTTTCGAATTGATTTAGTTCTTCTTGCATTGCTAAAATCAAAAACTCATCAAACTCGACTTCTTTAAAATATTTGGGTTCAATTTGTGAGATGAATGCACAATTACCAAGATGATTTTTAGGAAAGTTCTAGTAGTGATACCTTTTGATGGATCACCAATTATTAACTCATTTGGATAAGAGGAAATGAATTCCCACTCCTTTGGTAGAGTGGGATCGCTTTGTGCTTCGGTTGGTCTTTCTCCACTTTCTTTATTGTTGGGCTCATTTGATTGTTATTCATTTGACACTCCTTTGCTTTGGTCTTGAATATTCATTTGTTCAAAAGGAGTTTCCAAACCTACATCATCATCAATACCTTTCTTGCAATCAAGAAGGTTAGTCTCATCAAAAGTGACATGTATGGATTCTTCAACGACTAGAGCTCTTTTGTTGATAACTCTATAAGCCTTACTAGTCGATGAATATCCTAGAAAAATTCCAACATCAGATTTTGAGTCAAATTTTCGCAAATTATCTTTTGTGTTTAAAATGAAGCATTTGCACTTGAACACTTTGAAATAGCTAATGTTGAGAATCCTATTTTTCCACATCTCATAAGGAGTTTTGGTTCTCTTACGACTTACCAAGACTCTATTTAAAACGTAGCATGCGGTGTTAACAGTTTCAGCCCAAAAGTACTTAGGCAAGTTATTTTCATTTAACATGGTCCTAGCCATTCTTACAATGTACGATTCTTCCTTTCTATTACACCATTTTGTGAGGAGTTCTAGGAGCCAAAATATTATGTTAATATCCATGTTCGTTACAAAATCTATCAAAAGCAAGATTGTCAAACTCTCCACCATGGTCACTTCTAATTGTCGTAATGGTGTAGCCCTTTTCATTTTCAACATTTTTACAAAAATGTTTAAAAACTTTTAGGGCTTCATCTTTTACATTTAAAAATATGACCCATGTAGATCTTGAAAAATCATCGACGATAACGAAAGCGTAATGTTTACCGCCTAAACTAGACATTCTTGAAGGTCCAAGAAGATCCATGTAGAGAAGTTTCAAATGCTTTGTAGTTAGGGAAAAACTTTTTGGTTTGAAAGAACTTTTCAATTGCTTTTTGAATTGACATGCGTCAAATTTTATCTTTTTCAAATTTTAAATTTGGCAATCCTTTTACAAAACAATTTTTGGAAATTTTCGAAATAAGATTCATATTAACATGTCCTACTCTTCTATGCCGGCCACATTTCATCTTTTAGCCAAAGTAAACAATGTTTATTATTTTCATATTCAATATTTATGATATAAACATTTTTATTTCGGCTTCCTACGAAAATCACCTCTTTTGATGTAGCATCCTTGAATTTGATATTGTAACCTTTATCACATAATTGATTAATACTTAGTAAATTATGTTTCAGGTTATCAACTAATAGCACGTTTTCAATATAGGGAGATAAGTGATTACCAATGTTGCCAGTGCCAATAATTTTTCCTTTTGTGTTGTCTCCAAATGTTACATGGCCTCCATCCTTCTTTTTGAAGTTTGATAGTAGTGATCGATCTCCGATCATGTGTTTTGAACACCCGCTATCCAAGAACCATTTGCTCTTCGTTTTCTTCTGTAACTACAAGCATAATTTAATTTTTAATTTTTGATACCCATACAAACTTGAGTCCTTAGTAGTTAGTTTTTGGGATTCTCTAATCCACTTATTTTTGTTTTCAAAATATAACTTCTTTTTAGCTAAGCAATTAAAGCAACATGTCAACTTTTGTTGCAAAAGGTACAAGTGATATTTGAAGCTTTCAAACATATTTTTTAAGAGATTTTTTTTTAAAGAAGGTTTGAATCTGATTCCCCCTTTTTCAAAAACACATTTTTGATTTCCAAGCATTAAATCAAAATTTTTGTTTCCTTCGGTAAATTTATGAATGATTTTCATCAAATATTCAACCTTTTCTTTCAAGGAGGAATTCTCTTTAACTAGTAAATTGTAATCAGTATTTTCCTTTTGTTTTTCCAAAATCTTCTTTACTTCTTTTTTAATAAAGAGTTTTTCTTTTTGAGAATGGAGTAACTCAATGCAAGTTTTTCAAAATCTTCAAGTAAATCATTATATGAACTAGATAATTCATCATTAGAACATTTTTCTTTTCAACTTACCTCATCTTCAAGCACCATGAATCACATGTTGGCGATTTCATCTTGACTATCGCTTTCATTTTGGTCTTCGTCGTCACTACATCCCAAGTAGCTTGGAGTGTCTTTTTCTTGATGTTCTTCTTTTTGTTCGGGCATTTGGTTCTTTTGTTACCGGGTTTATCACACTCGTAGGAAACAATTTTCTTGCTTCTTTCTTCTCATTTGTCATCCCTCCTTTAAAATTTTCTATTGTTTCGAAATCCTCTCCATTTCTTCACGATGAGGATTAAATCATCAAGCTTTTCATCACTCATATTGTTGTTTGTTGTTTATTCTTCAATTGTCGATTTTAGAGCAATTTGATGTTTTGGAGTCTCTTTTAATTCCTCTTTGCTTTTTCTTGTTTTCTCCTTGATTTCAATATTGTTGAGTTCATAGGTCCTTAATGTTCCATAAAGTTCTTCTAGGGGATATGTATTCACATCTTTGTTGTTTTCTATCAACATTCGTATAGAGCTCCATTCCTCCGAGAGTAACCTACGCATTTTGCTCACAAGTTCACCGTTAGTATATTTACTATCAAAACCTTTTAAACCATTTATAATATCGGGAAAACGAGTAATCATATTTACAGTAGATTCATCTTGTTTCATAAAGAAATTTTCGAATTCTTTAACTAATATATTTATTCTGATTTCCTTAACCTTACTTATCTCAACATGATAACCTCGAGAGCATGCCAAATATCATAGGCCGAATCACAAGTGTTAATTCTATTTAATTCATTTCTATCAAGTCCAGAGTCAAGCAAATTTTTGACCTTAGCATTTAATGTCAACTTCTATTTCTTCATCGTATTCCTCTCTAGTTTCGGAATACTTTGATCGAGTCTTCTATCAATCTTAATAGTCTTTGTAGACACATACGGACCATATTCAATTATTTCCTAATTATTATAATCAATTGATTGAATATAGATCACCATCCTAGCCTTCTAATAATTATAGTGTGTGCCATAAAAAAAAAATGAGGTCGATTTGTAGAATGCCCCTCAAGATTTTGAAACATGGTGTTAGCCATTATTCAAGATTGTGAAATCTTTAAGAATGTGAGTACCGATCTCTGATACCAATTGAAAGCCCAAGATTGGCTAACCAAGAGGGGATGAATTGGTTATTAAATTTTTTTTGTTAATCACTCAAGATTTTAACATAATGAACATGCAAATGATAGAGAATAATCTAAACACAAGTAAGCACGTAAGTGGAACAATATAAATTTGCCCAAAGTAAAAGCGTTAAGTAAAATTGATAGAGAGTGCAAACGATATAATATGGAGGTTCGATCCAATGCAATGATCTACATCCCCATTACCAAGCTCTCCGGCATGAGCAAGGCATTTTTCACTATGTTGATGTGCAATCCAACTCTTTACAACGCTTTCGGTGACTTACAATCAATGAGCACCGATTCTTTTACAACATTGAGATTTTTGGGATCTCAACACGACCCACAATTCAAAATGAGTTTACAAGTGAAATCTTCTCTTCTTAATGAATAATAGATTAAAAGTTGAGAACAAGAAGAGAAGAAGGCAAATATTTCGATAGATGGCAATAAATATGGCTCAAGTGTTGGATTTGAAAAACTTTGATAGATTTTCTAAGTTTAGAATGATCAAAAGTTTTTCAAGTTTAAATCAATTTATGAGGATGAATAAATAATGAAGATCAATGATTTATCTCAACAAATGCTCACTTATTGCTCTAAGAAAGGTTGAAATTGAATGCAAAGTGAGTTGGTATTTATAGGTTCGATGGACGTTTAAAAATGATTTTTCAGGATATTTGTTATATTTCAAAATTGTGTTCTTTGATTTTACCTTTGAAAACAAAGTTTATGAGTAAAATGTTTTTATCGTGATTTTTCGATCGTAAAATCAAGACGTGAGCTCGTTTCGATTTATTGCCAAGTATTTAAATGTTTTATCTTTACATATGATTGTAAAAGGTCTGAACTCTTTGAACGTCTTGACGTGCATGTTTGAACATACTTCAATTTTTATCTCGATTCTTGTTGAGGTATCTTTTAGCGAGTTTTTCAATATCAATCTTCATAGCCTCGTTTGATCAATTTCGTTTCAATGTCGATTGTTACATTCAAATCTCTTGGCTTTGAACCTTGTTCTTCAATTTTATTGAGTTGCAATAATCACTATAGACGCTTGAAATCAATTTGTTAGAAATAAACACAATTTGTTTTTGATAATCAAAACGAGACGTCAACCATATATCAGTAGTGATATGCGCAAATATAAAGTATAGATTGCACAAACAATAAACAAGGACAAAATTTAAAAGAAAACAAACAAAAAGATGAAATTGAGAGAGGAAATACAACTTCTGCAATTTTCTATTGCTTTTCAACCTCCTAACTGAATGAAGAGTCTACTGTTTATAGGAAATATGTCCAAACCCTAGAATAACCTAAAATATAGAGACTAGGTCAGAAATCACGTAAAATTGAAAATTGCGGCCCGTCACTCGAGCTAGCAACCGACAGCCTATCGCTCGAGTGACGGCTTGGTGATAAGCGGGCGATGAACTCCTTGCTCCAATTTTGCTTACCTCGCTCAAGTGATAAATGGATGTCCATCCAGTGCCATCAAACTGCCTTTTTCGTTTTTGGACCCTATTTTGACATCTACAAGCCTAGTATTCCACAATACGAAGCCCTAGATCCAATTTGGTGATTTAGGTCACAAAACCCAGCAATGTTCACCTTGACACAAATTTCGATGCAATGAATGAAGCTCTGAAATTTCTCCACTTGAAAAATAAGTCCAACTACAGCGAAACACACTGAATTCTTCATCTTGAGCCAAACCTCTCCAACACTCTAAAATACGCTTCCTCTTGCACCATATACAAACATGGATACAAATGAACCCAATCCCCGGGTTCACAAAATTTATAACGAATTCAAAATTTACCAAACAGGGTCAAAGCACACCCTGTAGTAGAATCACCACTAAATGCTTTAACCAAAGGCCTCTGGCTAGACTCAACACCTTCAACAAGTCCAAAAGAATGTCTCTCATTAGCCGTTGAATACAATGGAACTGCAGACCCCATATCCCTCAAACTCGACAGAGTACTATTTTCCAAAATAGACCCACAGCCAATTTCCAACGATATTGTACCAAACTGTATATCCACAATGGTACTAAACCTGTCCTGATGTCTCTTCACTTATTCTACCCAACTTTGTAAGATGTATAACTAAGACTTTCTCCGCCCTTCCAATACAATACGGATACCCTTCTGGACCTTCAAGACTCCATCTATACCAGAGAACGTGTACCCTCTCGAATCCAAAGGTACTCAGCGAAATGATGTTCTTCTTCAAGTCTGAAACATGTCAAACCTGGCCAATGTTCTGATTGTTCCATCCACCAACTTCAATCTGACTCTCCTAATACCAGCTACCTGTCAAGATTCGTTGTTTCCTATGACAACGACACTTTGCACCACTATTTCATATGATTAAAAAATCCCAATTGGAACTCATATGAAATGTACAAGCTATATCCAAAATCCACTCCTCGTTAGGCTTGGATTCCACATCAGAAATTGTCAAAAGATCTCCATCACTTACAAAGTCCTCTGTGATGTCTACTTTACCTGAAGTCACTAATTGTCTCCTACGATTTGTAGTTAAATTTTCTTTACCCTACAACTTCTTACAGTCTCTCTTGATGTGTCATTTCTTCTTACACCAAAAGCAGGCCCTATTGCTGAAATCCACCATCGACTTACCCTTTCACCGATCACCACAAATCACAAGAGCTTCATAATCTCTGGAGCCAGCTCCAACCAGATGCTTCATCTTCTCCTTTGAGAACAAGGCATCATACACGCTTTAATGGTAAGTGTGTCATGACTGTACACAATCGTGTCCCTAAACGATGAAAACAAACCAGGTAGAGAGCACAACAGGATTAGGTCAAGTCATCTTCATCATATTTTACCTCTAACATCTTCAAATCAGCGACAATCTCCTTAAACACGGCCAAATGATCTTCTAGTGATTGGCCTTCTAACATGAGATGGGAATAAAGCCTCTGCTGGTCAGACTATTGGTCATGCACAATTACTCTAGTTTCAACCACAATGCAGCTGTTGTATCTCTTTCAAGATGTCCCGAAGAATATTGTTACATAGATGAAGATGAATCTGCGAAAGTGTTTTGCGATCCTTCCATTGCTTATCCTATGTTGTCCAAATTGTGGACATCATATCAAATCCCAACAAAATGTCATTCAAATCCATTTACGCCAATATAGTTCTCATCTCCACTTGCCACAACGAAAATCTTATATTGCGATCCAACAATGGAATATAAAAAACCTTAAACAATCAAGTCCTTGCTCTACGAAACTACTGAGCTTGGCTCTGATACCACTTGTTAGAGATTTGAGAAGGTGATATGGCATGATATGAAGTATAGATCGCACAAACAATAAATAAGAACAATATTTAAAAGAAAACAAACAAGAAGATGAAATTGGTAGAAGAACATAATATTTTATTAACGACAACCAATGGAGAGAAAATACAACTTCTGTAATTTTTTATTGCTTTTCAACCTCCTAAACTGAATGAAGTGTCTACTATTTATAGGAGACATGTCCAAACCCTATAATTAACCTAAAATATGGAAACTAGATTAAAAATCACGTAAAATCGAAAAAGAAGGAAACAAAACCGCGACCCGTCGCTCGAGTGATGACTCGACGACAGGTGGGCGATGAAGTCCCTGCTCCAATATCAATTAGATCATTTTAGTTTATTTCAATTGAATCATAGTACTTTAGTTTATTTTAGACCACTCCATCACATGTCGTCTCCCAATCGATGAGAATTGTTTAATTTATAGTCACATTGCAAGAATGACAACATAATAAAAGTGATAATATAAATAAATACGTACTTTAATATAAAGGTATTAAAATTATCGATTAATATTTTATGGGATTTCAAGATTCGGGCTTCTGAAAAGATTTTGGAGAAATCTTAATTCACTAATCTTTGCGATTTGCATAAATAAAGAAGGAATACATTCGTGTTATAAATAAAGTAGTATTTTTGAATGACAATTAAATCCATTTAACCCTAGATTCTATTACCATTTTATCCATAATTATTTCCTATAAATAGAGCTTTGGTTCTTAATAAAACATGTAATTCTATTGACTTTTCTCTCTTTTGTTCCCTTTTTTTATCTCTATTTTATAACACGTTATCAGCACAGTAACTTAATTTATTTTCAAAGTAGTGCTCACAAAGAAGACGACTAGGGCAGATTATTATTGAATCAAGATCAAAGGCATTACGATTGCACGCATTTTCATGATCTCCATCAATGCTCCAATTGATCCCCGTATACAGGGGTGGACCCAATGAACTGCCTACACTGGATTTTGGGACGCCCTTAGTTAATAATATGTGAGCAGCAGCCCAAATTAAAAGAAAAAAAAGGAGAAAATTACACCTACACCTGGTTTTAAAATACCATTTTCATAAATCAGGTATCTAGTTTCATAATACAAAAATCAGGTTTTAATTAAAGATTTTAAAAAAATTATTTTTATTTTTATATCTATCTACACTATCCAAACTCTAAACTAATTCATATCATCTCCACTCTGTCACCGTCTCTCCACACACGATGAGCAACCTCTTCTATCCACCTTCTCTCTTCTCCACTTTGCTCCCTCTCCGTCGGCGGCCCAGTCTCGATGAGACTGTGCATCTACGTTCGATGGCTTTGTGTAGATCCAGTGGTCTTGGTGCAAATCCGTTCTTCTTCTTTTTTTTCTTTTAATTTTTGATTGATGAGGTGGAGGTGTGCGGTGCGATGTTGGTGGAGGTGTGAATGTTGCTACTTCGACGCGAAGTGTGAACGAATGTGTGTGCATGCGATGATGTAGGCGAATGAACTGGTGTGTGTACACGTGGGATTTTGTGTGAACGGGTATGTGTGCGTGCAGTGTTGTGTGAACGGGTGTGTGTGCTTGCGGTGTTGCAGGTGTGTGAGCTCGCGGTTGCGGGTGAGTGCGGTTGCGGTAGGTGTGCGTGTGCGTGCGGCGACAATTGCGATTGGGTGTGTGTAGTGTTGTGTACAGTGTCGTAACGATGGTCGATGGTGGGATGAGATGGGTGTCTGTGACCAATTATTTGGTTGATTGTGACCAGTAATTGATTAAGTTTTGACAAATTAATAATATGTGATCTAAAAAATGTGACTATGACTCATAATTTATTAAGTAATAATCGAGTTGTGACCAACAAAAGTAATATGTGACCTATAATTTGATGTTTTGTAACAATAAAATAAGTTGTGTGACTTTTAAATTTTGTGATTTTGTTACCGATGAACAAATTGTGACTTTTAAATTTTTTAATTTATGACTGATGAACGAACTGGGACCTATAAAATTTTTGAGTTGTGACCAAATTGCATAAATATGTGACCTTTATATATTTATTAATTAAATATATAATTAATTAATTAAATCATAAATAAATTTTAATGAAAACCTGATTTTTGAAATTTAAAACATCTATCATTAATTTTGAAGTAGTGATACTTAATACCTTATATGTATTGTTCCCAAAAAATAAAATAAAAAATAAAAATCCTGAAATGGGCCGAATAATTGGTCCAATCTTAATAACTAATGGTGGCTTCTCCATATATTTCAAGCTATTTGAATGTCCGCCCCTGCCTTCGACCCTCCTGTCTTCATTATACACACATTAAAGCCTCAGAGGTATTTTCTCCATTAAAGATCTCTTTATTCTCCTTCTCTAGCATCAATTTGTGATATGTGCTACAATTCATTTTATGTATTGATTAGAAATGTAATTCTTATGTCTTCTTCTGTTTTAAAGATTTTATTACCTTACCGAGATCTTACTGCATTATTTTCAACTCACATTTGATTTAGAATGGATCTTTTCATTGATTTCTTGCACGTTTTGCACTACATTTTTTGCTAAATTTTGAAATTGGATTTTTGGCCACTACAACAAAATTGTGATTTCGCGACAAGATTTTTCGTGACATACAAAAAGTTTTCGCAATAAGAGATTTAACATGATACATTTTTAAAATTTGTCGCAAAGATTGTGGTAAAAAAATAAGTACCAAAAATATAAGGGGACATAAAAAATTATCGTGAAATGTGAGAAGTCGCGACAAATAATAAAATATGTTGCCAAAAATATAAGGGAATCAAGGTGCCAAAATATTTTTGATAGGAAACTTATGGCGAAAAACTTTTACTAGGGTCTATTTTTTGCAACAAAAAATATTTGTTGTTAAAAATTCTATGATTACAGGAAAAAATCGCTACAGGAAATTTATTTATTTATTGCAACGGGTTGCAGTAGGTTTTTAACAAAGCTTGCCCATATATTGTAGGCTCCAATGTTGTCATAGAGTACAAGGAAACATGCAATGCACGTTGCAAAAGCCCTCAAATATATGTTGTAGTTAAGTTTTTGCAATTTACCACGTTTGATACTTTTATTTTATTTTGCAACACTCTTTGCTTGTTGTCTTTTTTTTCAACCTTTTTCATTATTTTTTTTTTATAAAAAGTGTTTTTTTTTATGGTATAGTTAAATTTTAATACGTAATATAAATTTTATTTAATTTTAATTATTTTCGACCAAGAGGAAAATCTTTGTAATAAAAGCTTTATAAAGTTCCTGGAAAAATTTATCTCCGAAAAAATTCAAAAAAAAAATTATTAGACCTTTAAACTTTCAATCACATAATAACTTACAAAAAAGAATTACTTGGTCGAACTAATCCATAGAGGAAAATAGATGTCTCAACACTTGAGAAAATAAATAAACAAATCATAATTCATATATTATTAGCAGGCGGTGGCATGTTGAACATTATTGCTTATTCGGATTATTGTGGAGATGTGTCAAATTGACTCGATACGAACTTATGTACTTGTTGTGGGATTTTCATATCAGAGTGCATCAAAACAACTAAAACTCTGGATATTCTTGATGAATAGTTATGTCTCCGTGCAGGTCATCATCCAGATTTTCATCTTGTTAAATGAAATCCAGATGTTAATAGTCATTCATCGAAATTTTGGTCCTACATGGAGCTAGGACTTGGAAGAGGATTTTTTAATGAAGGCAAGTTTCATAAAAGGTCAATTTTCATCTAAAGTTTGAGTCTTTATGTTAGTTAACATTTCAATCTTATGTTTTTTTATTTTTTTCCACGCTACAGGCAACAGATTTGTGTTAGGGTATTATTGTATGACGTGATTTTAATCTTGTAAAATATCCCAGAACAATATTGTATTTATACTCTTGAAGATTATATATCTCGTTGTGTTCCCAAAGAAAGCACAACATAGAGGGTGTTTGGTAAAGATTAAAATTGAAAAAACAGCTGTTATTGTTGACTTTTATTAGACAAATGAGACTCAATAACTACTATATTTTCAATTTAATTGAATTTTAAGCTATACCAAACACGCTCTTCATATGAAAAAAAAATATGTTGATTTTCTTGAAGTACAACCCGACTACAAAAATATTCAAAAGGAATATTAGATTATTTTTTTCCAGAAGAAACTAGTTTTGTTGCACGTTAAAAAAAAAGTACAAATTATGACATTAAAATATGTTGAAAAATATTTTATTATGACATTACTTGAAGTTTTAGGGTTAGTAGTTCGGTTATATAAGTCAGCCCTTGTTAAACTTTGAAAAGAATGGAACAGTGACGTCTGAGCATGTTAATGCCTTCCACTTTTTCTTGATTTGCTGGAGAACAAGCTGGGGAACATGGAATTTTAAGTTTTCTAATTGGACTCATAAAAACTTCATGCTTTATACAGGATGTTTCCAGCTGCAAATAATTTTATTAGAAATTCTTACAGAAGTTTCTTCTAAATCACCATTTTCGATAATGTTTTTTTCGTAGGGAAATATTGGTGATGAACGCATGAGAATAGACAAATTAGGATTTACTACTAGTTTGCTATGCTCTTCACGTGGACATATCTTGAAGTACTATCCGGTGGTTTTAATGTACTACTCATCAAGAATCCCCAAATAAACATGTAATTATCAATCAATTGAAACAATTTGGTTATGAGAATGCATATACAGATTTTTTTTGGGATGCACAAGTATCAAATGATGTTGTTGGATTTGAAAAAGGGTTGCTTATCTCCAATATCAATTCTTCTCAGTTTCAACAGCAAAACAAAGGACACATATCATAATCTTTATATGATAATGTTATATGTGTCACGTTTATAACTGGAACTTGATTGGGTCTATCCTCTTGATGATATATTTCTCTAAGTTGTTTGACTCCTGCTTGTAACTTCCTGATATAATTTAAACATCTTCGTTATAGTCATGTTATTAGCTTTTGACGACTTTTAAGTTGATAAGCTGACTTATACCTTTATTTATTAATTTGTTATTATAGAAATCAATTTATAGGGATCCAAATGATGCAAAGGTTGGTGCCAAGACTGATTCAGCAGAGGAAGAGAAAAATAAGGAAGAAAAATAAGGTTGTTGATTTTGGTAGTGGTTAAAATAACATAGTAGACCGTGTACAACTATTAGTGTGGGAATCTTTTATACTTCAATAAAGTGGATTTGCAAGGCAACTTTTTATTTAGTCTAGGTTGTGTTTGGAATTTGTAATGTTTAAGTGTGTGGATTCAAATATTTGTAATGAAATTATTAATTTTTATGCAATTTCAAAATTTGTTCATAAAGAGTCAATTTAAAAAAAAAACCCCCTCCTACAGCAACGTTTGTCAAACGTTGTCGTAGATAGTCTTTCGCAACGTTTGCCAAACGTTGCGAAAGACTATCTACGACAACGTTTGACAAACGTTGTTGTATCTTTCTACGGCAACGTTTTTTAAACGTTGCCGAAGACTTTCGGCAACGTTCAAAAAACGTTGTCGTATCTCTCTACTCTACGACAACACCTCGATTTGCAACACACGTCCAAACGTTGCCTTATGCTATTTTTGTTGTAGTGAAATCTCGATAAATGCCATAACGTTGAAAAGTATTATTATTATTATTGTTGTTGTTGTTGTTGTTGTCGTCTTCGTCTAATACAGAAATATTTTGTTTAACTTTCCTTGTTAAATTAATGAAATTTAATCGTTTTGAAGAGAAGTAAATAAATAGTCAGTTCATAGCCTTAATTAAAGAAAAAACAGATTTGATTATGTGCAAATTTTGTCATTCATCATGTATTGATTGTTATTATTAAATTATTATACTTGATGCCAATGTCATGAATAAATTAATGTGTGTTCTTTTGAGTGCATTCATAAGAAAATAAAATAAATTATATATTTGAAACACATGACCACAGAATTTGCTTGAGAAAGAAAAAAAAAATGGTTGTCACGACTTATGATCAAAGAGTATGTATGTTCCATGTATGTTCCTCATACTAAATTTGTAGTGTTAAATGCACGTAAAAGTAAATTTTTGGGCCAACGTGAAATCCTATATATATATATATCACGGGAAATTACAAGATAACATAGAGAAGTTCTTAAATTACAAAGAAATCTAAAAACTATATTGTAGAAGATGAATATCACTTATTTCACACTTGAGGAAAACAGATGAAATGGTTCACCTTTTATAGATGAAGAATCCGTTTGAAACAATTAAAACATCTTGAATGGTATCTTGATTTGAATACTTCTGCCACTTGAGAGCCACTCGAGAGAATCTTGAAAAACTTTTTTGTAATGTCCCAGATTTTATAATCTTAATTTGGTTGATGTAGCCTATTTAAGATATAAACTATGGAATCTTGGCCCATTTAAGATTATGAAAGTACAAGCTATAAGTTATTTATAAGTCCAATAATTTAAGACATTAAGTTTAAGTAAATTTGATTACAAAGATTTAATGAATAACTGGTTTGCCACGATGGTCATCTGCATGTATTTCATATTGACAACCCAGGTTCATATCATCATGCAAATATTTTTATAAAGTATTTTATAAAAAAAAAATTAGGGCTTAAAACTCTTCAAATTTCTAGTTCAAGACTCAATTTAACAAGACTAATGATAATATAACTCTCCCATTTAGTTTTCCACTAAAGAGAGAGGTTACAAGAAGATGAAAAACATTTTTTAACTACGCATCCCCTCAAATTCGAAATTACTCTTATTTGCTCTAAACAAAATCTTTATGTTAAGTAAAGTTTTTCACTAAAGAGGGAGGTTACAAGAAGATGAAAAGCATCTTTTAACTACACATCCCCTCAAATTCGAAATTACTCTTATTTTCTCTAAAAAAAAATCTTTATGTTAAGTAAAGTTTAAAATATTAGCAAGGATGTGAAGGAGAAAGTGCACACTTTGATCAAGAAAAAAGATTTTCAAAAGAAGAGAGGAGCATATTTCTAAAAGTTCTAGTGACGTCGGGAAGCAACAACCATCATTCAACATTGTACTTTCAAAATCTTTTAACGAAGGTAGGTAGATGTGCAAGTGTTTGTTTCGTTTTTAAATTATGATTTTTCATTAAAAGTTTGAATGAATTGGTACATTCGGGTACGGTGTTACGATACTACTATAGTTTGAATGATCATTCTCCGATTCTATATGTTATGTTAATTCATAATTCCATAAACTTTGCATTTTGCCGGAAATCCTACTACATGCGACGGTATGAATCTATAGTTCGAAAATGTTAATTTGACAACGAAATGCACCAATGATATCTATTGAATTTCAAACTCATGAGTTAATTCCCTTCTACAAGTTGATTGGTTTTCCTTGGGGTGTGGATGATGGTAGAGGATGATGCAACATGCTATGGAAAAAATCGATGATTTAATAAATTTAAATTCGATTATAAAATATTCACGTTGTTTCTTAAGAATTTCCATGGACATCATGCGTGGAACTATGCTAAGAGTATTTTTCCTTTCTGTGAATAAATTATGTTTGAAAGTAGATATGTGTCATGGAAATTAATTTAAATACCATTGTTTACAAAAGAAAAGATTTAGCGATTTTAAAGTTTTGCTGTCTCTTTTAAAATTTCATTTTTCTATCATTGGTTCCAAAATTTATATCTCATTTGTAACTTGAACTTTTTGGACAAAACCAATTGGATATGATAACCTTACATGTTAGCTACTGAATGAACTCGAAATCATGTCAATCCGATGTCGGTAAAATTTTATACATCACTTTAAAGTAAGATGCACTGGGTATGGATGCTATTTTCAGCTTCTGCCCTTGATTTCAAAAATTCATAACTCAAACGTTACTTGGAATTGTTTCAAAAAACCAGTGGGGTTTGATAGCCTCATGAGTCGGTTATTGAATAGATCTAGAATAATGTCATTTCAATGTGTAGCATTTTATATAATACTTAAAGTAAACTGTGCTGGGTTACTTTCCAAACCTAGTTATTGTGGGGTTTTGAAAAATATTTTAATACCCTATTTGTTGCCAACGGAAGTTGGTTTTTGGATATGTCATACTATAAGAAGTTTTATACTTTACATTAAAATTTCATGAAGTTTCAAAATCAATAGCTATGCAAACGAATTTATTTTATCATTTGTCGTTTAAGATAGAAAACAAAACACCAACTTTTATTTTTTAAAGTTTTGCCTAGAATTTGACGTCAATTGTGGATGTATGCATGAGAAATATTCTAAAAACGTTTTTGAATTATTTTCTTTTGGTATTGAACTATTTTGTCTTAAAAAATAATGAAGTCTTGATATTAAATTCTTGAGTTAAGTGTGTACACGAAAATGACGAAAATGACCAAAATGGAAGGAAATGAAAATCTGGGGACTAAATTGCAATTATTCAAAAGTTGACCCGAATGATGAATCAAACATGGAGTTTCACTAAAGATCTAATTGACAATAACATGAATGGCTAAAAGTAGAGGGAAGAGGAATAAATGCTGAAAGTGGAATGAAAAGAAGATTGAGGACCAAAATCAGCTAAGGAAAAAGTTGTTCTACCTTGCGATCGCATGGGGGCATACCATGCGATCCCCCAGACTCAAACAAGGAGCTCCCAAGAGCAAAATTATTAGACCTTGCGATCGCATGGAGATACATTGTGCGATCGCAAGGCATGTTTCTGGCGCGAGCAAATTTTGTTTCCTTTTCCGAGCCAACCACTTATAGAATGATATCTTGGGACTCTATTTAACCCTAAAATCGTCCAGAATTGGGGTTTTACGCATTATTTGGAGAAAAGCACGCATTCTTAAGGAGAAAAACACCATTGAAGAGCAAGGAGAAAGGTGAGAACAATGGTTTCACTTCAAGATTCAAGATTCAAGCTTTAACTTCTAGTTCTTTGGTGATGTCTTTTATTTATTACTTTTATTATTGTTTTATTTTATCCATGTTAGGCTAGACTTTTTATGTACTAGGTGAACGATGAACCTCGCATTGTGATCTTTTAATTTCTATTTTGCAATTTGATAATCAAACACGTTTGATGGATGTTGAATGATTTATATACGCTTTCTTGCCTCCATAATTAAATGCATGTGATTATGTGAGTTTGGGTGGTTTATTTTATGCATTTGAAAGAAGATAAATAAACTCAACAAGGTATAAATCATCGTTTAGTTCATAGAGGATAGAAATATATCGATATGTTTTACGTGAATTTCTAAGTGTTTACTAAATGTCATGCATTCTAGTATACTGCATTTGTCATAGAAATATAGTCAAATGGTATGCTAGAATAGATTCAATTATATTCGAAAGAGATTGTTGGATAAGTTAGAAACATTGATTCTTCAACCAATTCATCGTATTATCAAATTGTGAAATATGGATTAAAAGTGAACTTGCTTGGTGATTCGCGATCCTAATACGCTTTTTCATATATTCATCTCTTCAACTTCTGCATTCAACCATTACTTTTGCATTTAGTTAGTGATTTTAGTTTAATTTGCATAATAGTTTTAGTTTAATAATGAATCTTGAGAACTTTGAATAGATTCGGTTAAGGTCGAGATAATAGAAATCAAGTTAAATCAATCCTCGTGGAAACGATACTCGAAATTCTTGAATTTCCACTTTATTACTTGTCAACGAACCGTGCACTTGCGGTGATTTAAATTCGAAACATATTTTCGCGAACAATGGCCATCGATTTCCTTGCTCATCCCCTATGATAAAAACAGCCCTATTTGACCTATTAACTCGTAAAAACTGGCTTAAAGATCCAATCATCTACATAAATATCTATTTGATTTTTAAGAAAAATATGAAAGAAAATTGGCAATTTTTTCTGGAAGGGGAAGATGCAATTTCAAAGTAATGCATACTATTTCATAGAAACGAACGGTTAAATCTTATCCATCAGGATTATAGCCATCTATTTTTTTTTTTTTAATAGGATTATTCGGTGAAAGCAAACGCTCCTTAGTCTTATCATCTTCACTAACTAAAAGCTAAATCTTTTAAACGCATTGATGTTTTCGATGATTTAGTTTTATTAGATGGTTTCTCTTTCCTTAGCCTTATCTTCTGTACCCTTGACCTTTTATGGAAACTGTATTCATAAATCATGTTGCTCGGAAGGATCGCCTTGAGGCTTGATATTAGTTAGCGTTTACATATTTTAGCAATATGTTTATGTGACGAGTGAGGGTTCCAATGTGCAGAGAGCATGTGATGCTTTTGGTAACAACTTACACGAAGAGTGGATTTAACCAATGGCTGCAAAGCTGTGGAAAAATGAAGACAGGAAAATTCGAAATGTCTCCCTACGATGCAAAACAAGACCGAGGGTACTTGGTGTCAGTCTTGTTAATGCTTCTATCAAAGTGGGTAATACTCGTTTGTCTATTGTCTCTGGTCTGATCTGGCCTTCTTTACTTGTAAGCTGAGATCTCATTAGCAATTCGTATATTGATGATTACCTTATTCCTTCTTTCTGGAAACTGGGAAGCAATGACTCAAATTCGTGTTTCTTTACAATCATTGGGTTGTCAACTGTTTGGGCTTATGAATCGAATGTGCTATTTTCTATTGGCATTTGATATTGCAACTATCATTAAGCTCACAACGATTGTTACTTTGGACCACCTCGTTGAAATTTTTCATGAAACTTTGAACTTTATAAATGTTACATAATTGTCAAGGTCTTCATGTCAAATCACCAAGAAACTTAATTAACGCGGAACATACCTTGATCCATTGAATTGTATCTTGAATAAAGGATCTTTTATTCTTCAATTTAATTGCCTCAAATCTTCTTTTTGATTCTTGATTGTGGATTTATGGATCTTCCTCTTCAATATCCTTTTTCTTGTATTCTTGTGTTGATGGGATGACACAAAGAATGAGAATACATATGAATTAAGGATCATAACTCTATATATAGTTTCCATATGTATTTGGTCCATTCGTTAAATACAAACCCTAATGGATCTGGTCTCTACACATATAGTTCGGCCCACATTTTATTTAGATGCCCAAAGCTTAATTAATTATTTATTTATTAGATCACTTTAATTTTAGGCTTAACTTTAAGATAACACTTATACACAATTAATTATATATTTTGGCCCACATGGCAAATTAAATAATTTCCCAACAATCTCCCACTTGGGCCACATATGTTACCTTATACATGTGTATAACCTTATGAGCTCAAAACTTTTGATATCATAACCAAAAGCATCTCTGAACAATCTCGTCCATTGATTATATCTATATAGGATCAAAGCGGTCTTCGTTACAAGTATCATAATTAAACCCATCAATGGTCACGATATTAACACAATCAAATGATATAGATTGAGTGTGAATGCATAGCATGGAAATTACATGTAATATGATCCAAACATGCATATTTCCAACTCGTCCTACCTTATCCTTTAATGAGATCAACCATAAACTTTAATCAGAATGGAACTAAACTGAATACTTTATTTTTGAAATAATCCAAATATTCATGGATAAAAATATATGTCTAAAACAAACAACATCTAAATACAAACTTCCATTAAATTGGCATATTATCAAAAGATGCAACACCCATGTGAGTATTATACTTATGAAAGACCTTGAGTAGTAGCCATTTAGTAAATAGATTCATGATTATGGAGCTTGTCCTAAAATGTTTTATAGAAATCTAACCACTCTGAATTTTTTCTTGACAACTAGGAATTTAATGTTTATAAACTTTGACATTTTCATGTTCCTATTAGAATACAAGATTGCTATTATCACATAATAACTTAAGTGATCTTTCAATCTCATCCAAAATATGCAACCTAGTGACAATATTTTGCAGTCATATTTCATGATCAGAATCAGAATATACAATTATCTCTAATCAGTCTGATTCTCCTAAATGTGATCATGTAATCCTTTGTGTTCTGTAGATACTGAATAACCTCATGGATGCTTTCCAAATTTTCATCCCAAAGTTAGTTAAATATCAGTCTAGCATTTCAACAATAAATGTTATATTCAAATGTGTGCAAACTTGATTATACATTAAATTCTCAATTGTTGAATCATAGAAAATTTCATGTATTTCATTTTCTTTAAATTTATCCCTAGGGTATTAATTGATACTAAAGTTGTTTCCCTTAGCAATATGGGTATCACCTGAATTACATATCCTTATTTCAAATATTTTAAAAACCTTATCGATACAACTCTTTCGTGATAATCTAAAGAATACACCAAGAATGATTCTTGTGTATCTATATCCTTAATATAAAAGAGGTATCACCAAGATTTTTCCTTTCAAAATTCCATGATAGAAATATCTTGGTTTCGCGCAATAAGATTAATCATTGCAGACAAGCAGTATGTCATCGACATACAATACCAAAAAATATGTTTACTCCTATTGATCTTGTGATATACACAATCATCAACTGAATTCATCTAAAAATTAAATGAGATAATTATTTGATTAAAATTTGTGATGCCATTACGAGAAGTCTGCTTAAGCCTATAGATAGATTTCTTTAATTTGCAAACCATTTTATTTGAATCTCCTGACGCAAAGTTTTTTGGTTGCACTATATATATCGTCTCATCAATGTCACCATTAAGAAAATGCCGTCTTTACATCCATATGATGTAACTCAAGGTCCAAATATGCCACAAGTTCCATTATAATCCTAAAAGAATCTTTTGTTGAAACTGGAGAGAAAGTCTCTTTGTAATCGATGCATTCCTTTGATTAAAGCCCTTTGGAATAAGACAAGCCTTATATTTATCCACATCATCCTTCGAATCCCTCTTGATTTTATATATCCACTTGCAACTGATACGTTTCGTACCTTCAGACAATAGGATGAGTTCCTAAACGTCATTGTTACTTATGAACTTTATTTCTTTATGCATGACATCAATCAACTCTTTAAAAGTATTCCTTTGCATGGCTTAATGAAAGTTGATTGATCAGTTCTCCTTTTATCAATCCATGTCATATTTATTTTCTTGGAGAAAGACTATAAATTCATACAGAGTTGTCTCTCACCTTTTTATAGTGGATTTCCTTAATGATATTTGTTCATGAGGTTGTTGAGTTTTTTTTTTGGAACAATCTCTTGATTGTGTATAGGGAATTTTGTAATGCAGTCTTCATCCGAAATTACTTCTTGAACAAGATCTAGAGCAAAAATTTGTCCCTGAACCTGATCGTTGTAAATTGCAACAGAAGATATATATATATATATATATATATATATATATATATATATATAATATATATATATATATATATATATATATATATATATATTCTTCATCTAAGAAAAATCATTAACATTATAACCTTATCTTCCCCCGCAAGCTCTACATCCTCAAGAATCGAACATTTTCCGTTTTGAAAATTGACCAAATAGTGGGGATCTTTAAAAAAATTGTAATGCTTTAACAATTGCTTTACTTGAAACTTTGTTAAAAATTTAGGTTGCAGTCTTTAGTGCTTCTACTTAGAAAGATCCTGATGTACTGTGGGATGATTTCACATTCCTCTAGGAATTTAGCAAAAGGCCATAGATGTTGTTCTCGTGATCCGTCATATCTATCATAGTATCCACCACTATGGTAAGATCTGACTTATTAAATTCTTTTACTAAGTTGATTTTTAAACTCAATCTTGTATGTCTTGAACTTGTCCAATGTTTGAGATTTCTCATAGTTGAAATATAGGTAGCCACAATGAGAAAAATTTGCCTATAAACATAATAAATTATTGTTGACCATTCTAAAAATCCGAAGTGAATGGCCCACAAAAATCTGTATGAATTACTTCTAAGACGTTCAAAATTCTATTGGCACCAAATCTTTTTGTGTTTGTTTGTTTTCCCTTAATGCAATTGACATAAATACTTAAGTTTGGAAAATTAAGAGAATCAAGAATTCCTTCTGACACAAGATTTCTCATTCTCTTTTTTGAGAGAAGTGATCTAATTACTTGTGCCATAATAAAGTAGAATTCTCATTGGTTAATTTATGTTTAATACTACGAGGATTCACATACAAGATTTCTTTATAAGAGGCAACCGTATTAAGCAGATATATGGTTATCATAATCGGATAACGAATTGGTACTTACAATATTTGAATTAAGAAAAAGATTAAACTGACTATTTCAAATTGTACAAGAGTAACCAACTTTATCCAATGTAGAAATAGAAACCAAATTCCGTCCAAAAGATGGTACCGCAAACGTCTCTTTGAAATTCAAATAATAACCAGTCGTTAATGATAACCTAAAGTCCCTATAACCTCAACCTTAACTGATTTCCATCACCCTACATAAATGAATCTTTCAGCATCAATTGGTTTTGGCAACTCAGGCAACCCCGCACAAACACACTTATGTGTGTAGTGGTATCGAAATTTATCCACGAAGTGTGTCTAGGTATCGACACTAAATTTACCTCAAAACAAATCGAAGTGAGAAGTGTACAATTCTTTACACGCCAATCGTGGTATTTAGTACAATTTCTCTTTATATATCCCAGATTTTCACAAAAAGTTACAGCTAAATTTATCTTTTTCATGCTTTCGCTTTTTTTTTTTAACATAATCAGATGCATCTTTCTTATTCTTATTACTTGTCCTTAGAGGTACTTGCCAAATAAGTAATATCAATTTTATCTTACTTTAGTCTTTCTTCTTGTTGCACTCAATATGGAAAAAGTTCATTAAGAGTCTACTTTTCCTTTTGACAGATGTAAATGACCTTAATTAACCGAATTGTGCTAGAATAGAAATCAAAATTAAATACACGAGCAAGTATCGACAACTCAAGCTTTAATGGTTTTAGTTTTAAAACAAGATGAGACATCTTCATGATGTACTCCCGAATACTTCTTTTATCTTCATACCTTAGTGAAACTTAGTTCGCCAAAAAAGTACTAGTTTCGACCTTATCGCTCTTTGCAAAGCATTTTTCAATTTCATCAAGAAATTCCTTAGCAATAGTTACCTTGTCGGACACAATGCCCCCTAAATGATTTTGGAATACCACGCTTCATGATCATAAGACTCATGCGGTTTGAATGATCCCACTTATCAAAGTCCCCCTTTTTTTGAACAGAACTTTTATCTGTAAGTGTAATGGGTTGTTCAGTCCTTAAGGCAAGGTCTAAATTCATGCAGCCAAGAACGATCTGAACATTCTCTTTCCAGTCCTTAAAGTTGGTTCTATTTAGCATGGGAATAGAGTTGATGTAGACATATATTGCAGAAGTTGATGGATTAATTGAATAGAGAACTTATACTTAATTAACATGAATGGGCTCTGATACCACCTGTTGAAATTTTTCATGAAACTTTGAACTTTATAAATTTTATATAATTACCAAGATCTTCATGTCAAATCACCAATAAACTTAATTAACGCGGAACATATACTGATCTGTTGAATTGTATCTTGAATAACGGATCTTTTGTTCTTCAATTTAATTGCCTCAAGTCTTTTTTTTTATTCTTGATTGTGGGTTTATGGATCTTCATCTTCAACATGCTTTATCTTGTATTTTTGTGTTGATGGATGACACAAAAAATGAGAATCACATATGAATTGGGGACCATACCCTATATATAGTTTCCATATATATTTAGCCCATAGTCAAATACAAACCCTAATGGATCCGGTCTCTACACATATAGTATGACCCATACTTTATTTAGATGCTCAAAGCTACTTAATTCTTTATTAGATCACTTTAATTTTGGGATTAACTTTAAGATAATCTTTATACACAATTAATTACATATGTCGGCCCATGTGACAAATTAAATAATTTCCCAACACGCCCTTTTATCAGAATGAGTCAAAATAAATTGGACCTTTGTTGAATCTCATCATTCCAAGTTGGGCAGAATGATGACTTTCTTTGACTATTACAAAGTCGATTTCTAAAAGCTGGATGACAGATAGGGTCAAGGCCAAGCAAAAAAAATATTATAATTGTAAAAACAAAGTAATAAATCGAAAATGAAATTTGTGTTCCTTTTATTCAATGGGCGGGGAAACTGTGTGAACGAACATTAACCTTGGAAAACATGACAAACTGAGAAGGGTCACACATTGGAGGTAAAGTCATATCAGTCAACGTTAGAGTCACACAAAAGAGTAGAAAATGTCAATTTTGGCATAGAATCGAGGACGAGTGGATTGTTTGGTTTTGGTGGCAATATAATAGACAATTCCTCATCCTCGCTATGAGCATATTCAATTGGTTCAATAATAAAAACCTTTAGTATTTTCCTCAAGATGAACACAAGTAGACTCGGGAGGTAACTGCCAGGAATCGGGTGATAAACCTAGCTTAAGACATGCTCAACAAAGAAGTGATATGTCCCACAGGTTGGCCTGTCATAAGCTTCATCTAAGGACTGGGGTGTGGAAATGTTTATGATTTCAGGATTTATAAACATTGAGAACCTAATGCTATAATGTGAGGAGTTTCATAAATATCACAACTCTGTAATAACTCTTTGAAGTTAGTTAGGTATTTCCTAATAGTAGATGTACCTTGCCTAGCAAAATTGGCCTTCTCTAGCAATGACCCGAAACCAAACATCGAATATGAACTTAAGAAAAAAACTTCACTTTCTTTCTCTTCTTTTTTAAAATTAAAAAAAAATATTTCAAAAGCCATGAATCGACATTTTTCTATGTTACTGTGACATAAGAACTGATCTAATAATTGAGTTCGATAGTACTTGGGGGGCGTATTATTACTTAACACTTGTTTCATCTCAACTAGGTGATTAATGTCATGCAAAAATGACTTCCAATAATACCTATCAGATTCGACAAGTTCCACATTAGCATCACAAAGACGATAGGGTCACTCAAATTGTAAAAGTCAATTTTTTTTTTCCAAAGTTATCGACCCAATCAAGAAATGAGTCTGGTCTAATGAGACCATAAAAATCCTATAGTTGGAATGTAACTTGTCTAGGAGAATGTATATCCCCAAGAAAGTTCCTAGATAGAAGATAATTGTGTTGATAAGTAGAATGGAAAGGCACGTGATCATGGTAATGACTCGAAGACATGTTATAGGTATATGAGTTGTTATATGAATTGTAATTGGTATTTGACATTTTTTTATCGTTCTATTTTTCTTTTCTTTTTTCTTTGGTTGGACTTTGATAGGCCACAAACACCGAAATAGAAAGTAAAGCTTTCAAATAACAAAATTGATATTCCTTACGAGATGCAAATTGAGCCGCTAGTGACAAACAAATAATTGCAGAAGTTAAATGACAGGAAACTTTTAACCCAAGGCCTGATTTCCACACAGTTTCCTTAAAACAGATTCGCTCCCTCATCGTCTGTGCTTGAGATTTAACAAAGCGTCTGTTTCCCAGGATACAACGGCGAAACAATACAATCTGAGCACCACATATTGTACTCCGGCGAACTGATCCAGTGCCTGAACAATATCACCAAACCAGACAGGAACAGAAAGTAAAAACGAAGGCAGACTCAAACTGTGTTCAGATGAATATGCAAATGATTTTTCAGGTACTGAACTGTGGAAAACGAGACAGACTGTAGGATAATTGCTCAATTACTTCATGGTAATTAACACAGGAGTTTTAGGAGTTTCAACAGTTTTGGAAAATGAAAAGTCTACTGAAAAATTAAAACATGTAGCAAAACGTAGGCTCTTCTAAGGGGCCAATTTTTGGTCAATCCGGTCCGATATTCGTGTACGTAGGTCACGCTCGCACACAAGTTCAAGGTCCGAAACCTCTTTCGGTCCGTGATTTGCACCTCCCCTGCGTGCACGTGAAGAGAGCCTCTATGCTACACATGATTATACCATTCTAAAGTACAATCCTTTATAAAATTGTTTTAACTTTCATCCATTTCCTATGTGGAACAAAGATAACTTTTTACTTTCCCACCAACATAAACTCCTGTCACATAGCATACTTTGAGCTTTAATTTCTCATTCACCCGTGCATCATTTTTGGCAAGTAAATATATGATTTCGATGTACTCATAGAGGAGAACACAAATCAACTTTCATCTTCCAAAATAGCCAAGTGGGTCCCGCTCAAATTTAGTGCCAAAGTTAGTCCACAACTCATTTTATTTCCAGTTTTTCTAACAATCCCCCACGTGAATGAAAATTGGGAGCGACACATGACGACTAGGTGATATAGTTCAACAGTCGAAACCTGTATAGGATAGGTAGGTGTTACCCTTTGAAACTTTCCTTGTGAAAGCATATTTACTTTGCTGGCTGACCAGTAGACGTGAACATACACCTAGTTCTGTTTTGACCATGAACATACACCTAGTTCTGTGAGAGTTCACAAGAATTTTGCCCCACACAATTTCCTTAGAAGCGGCCTCACTTCTCTTTCACATAGGTGATTTCTGATTACAAGTAACACGCATTACTTGTCTCGAATTTCGACTCATAAGAATCATTAAAAGCCTATTGCTTATCCTTCATCTTTACGGGCATCACTGTTGTATCATAGGAATGGACATGAGGTAATAATATCCCCCACAGTAATTCTATCAAGTCTTTACAATTAGGTTGTCCCATTGAACCTAGATCTTGGGATCTTCAGTCAACTAGGTTAGATTTTCCTTTGTATTAACTTATCCATTCAAGGGCTTAAGTCTCATTCCCCTCGATGATTTTTCAACTAACTCTCTATTTAACCTTTTGGTTAGCGGATCCGCAATGTTACCCTTTGATTTTACATAATCAACAGTGATAACTCCAGTTGAGAGTAGTTGCCTTATGGTATTGTGTCTATGACATATATGTCTAGACTTACCATTATACATGTTACTCTGTGCCCTTTCAATTGCTGATTGACTGTCACAATATATACAAATTGTGGGCACAGGTTTTGACCATCTTGGAATATCCTCTAAGAAGTTGCGCAACCACTCAACCTCTTCACCACTTTTATCTAAAGCTATAAGCTCAGATTCCATAGTGGATCTGGCTATCACTGTTTGTTTAGAAGATTTACAGGATATAGCTGCACCTGCCAATGTGAACACAAATCCACTCGTGGACTTTGAGTCTTTTATATTAGATATCCAATTAGCATCAGTATATCCTTCAATGATCGCTGGATATCTTGTATAGTGCAGTCCAAAATTACGAGTATATCTCTCAAGTACTATTCCTTTCCAGTGATCAACTCCTGGATTACTCATATATCTACTCAGTTTACTCATTGTGTAGGCTATGTCTGGTCTTGTACAACTCATCAAGTACATCAAACTCCCAATAACTCTCGAATATTCTACTTGAGATACACTTTCACCTTTATTTTTGGATAGATGTTGATTTGTATCTATCGGTGTTCTAGCCATTTCAGTATCATCCTTACTGAACTTTTCTAAAATTTTATCCACATAATGTGACTGACTTAGAGCAAGCCCATCTGATGTTCTTGAAATTTTGATTCCAAGTATAACATCAGCTAAATCCATATCTTTCATGTCAAATCTCGAATTTAACATATCTTTAGTGGATTTAATCATCTTATTGTTGCTACCAATAATAAGCATGTCGTCAACATAAAGACATAAAATGACATAACCATTTTCAGTGTCTTTGGCGTAAACACATTTGTCACACTCGTTGATTTGAAATCCACTCTCCACCATGACACTGTCAAATTTTTCGCGTCATTGTTTTGGTGCTTGTTTCAAGCCATATAATGACTTCACCAATTTACAGACCTTCTTCTCTTGCCCTGGAGATGAAAATCCCTCGGGTTGTTCCATATAGATTTCTTCATCTAAATCTCCATTTAGAAAGGCAGTCTTTACATCTATTTGATGTACTTCAAGACTTCGTAGAGCGGCAATCGCAAGTATCATTCTAATAGATGTTATTCTCGTTACTGCAGAATATGTATCAAAGTAATCAAGGTCTTCTCGTTGTCTATAACCTTTTATTACTAATCTAACCTTATACTTTTCAATAGATCCATCTGCTTTCATTTTACGTTTGAAAATCCATCAATATCGTAGTGGTTTACTTCCTGGAGGAAGATCCACTAGCTCCCATGTATAATTTTGCAAAATGGAATTTCACTTTGAATGGCCTCTTTCCATTGAGGTCCTTCTGATGAGTTCACAGCTTCTTGATAGCTTTGAGATTCACTTTCTAGCATATAGGTCAGAAAATCTAGACCATAAGATTTTTCTGTCATGTCCATTTTGCTACGTCTTGGTTCAACTTCAACCTCATCTTCTAATTCTTGGTCTTGACTATTTTCATTCATAGTCTCATATGTCCATTTAGAAGAGCTTGCCTTTTCTTTGGACTTGCATGGAAATACATGTTCAAAAAACGAAGCATTTCTCGATTCCATTATCGTATTTTTGTATATATCTGAAATTTTAGATTCATACACAAGAAATCGATAAGCACTACTATTTTAAGCATATCCAATGAAGATACAATCTACAGTTTTCGGGTCTATCATCACCTTCTTTGGTGTTGGGACAGCCACTTTAGCAAGACACCCCCACACTTGTAAGTATTTATAGGAAGACTTTCTTTCTTTCCATAACTCATAAGGGGTCTTTTCCATTTTCTTTCGGGGCACATTATTTAAAAGGTTATTTGCTGATAACACAGCCTCCCTCCACATGTTCTAAGGTAACCCAGAACTTACCAACATTGTATTCATCATTTCTTTTAAGGTACGATTTTTCCTTTCGACAACACCATTTTGTTGCGGTGAATAAGGTGCGATGGTTTCATGTATGATTCCGTGTTGTGCACAGAATTCAGCGAATGGTGTTTCATACTCACCACATTGATCGCTTCTTATCACCTTAATTTTCTTATTAAGTTGGTTCTCAACTTCATTCTTGTAGAGAATAAATTTCTCTATCGCTTCATCCTTACTTTTTAGCAAGTACACATAGCAATATTTTGTGTTATCGTCGACAAAAGTAATGAAATACTTGTTGCCGCATCTTGTTTGTACAAATTTTAAATCACATATATCATTGTGAATTAAATCAAGTGGTTTTGTATTCCGTTCAATTGATTCAAATGATGACCTTGTCAATTTTACCTCAACACAAGTTTCATACTTGTGTTTGGAATCAATATGGAACGCGGGTATGCAATTCAAGTTAACTAGTCTATGTAAAGAATCATAGTTAACATGTCCTAGTCTACCATGCCACACATTGGAAGACTCAAGCAAGTAAGCGAAAGAGTTCACTTTATTCATTTTTGGTTTAACAACCATTACATTCAACTTAAACATACCATCAGAAACATAGCCTTTTCCGACAAACATTTCACTCTTTGACAAAATGACTTTATCTGACTCAAATACAATACGAAAACCATGTTTATTTAACGACGACCCGAACACAAGGTTCTTGCAAATTTCCGGCACATACAGCACGTTGTTAAAAGTCATCTATTTCCCCGAAGTCATCTTCAGAACCACTTTGTCTTGTCCTTTGATTTCAGAAGTTGCTGAATTTTTCATGAACAACTTCTCTCCATTTTCAATTGCTTTGAAAGCAGCAAACAATTCTTTATCAGAACACACATGCCTTGTAGCTTCGGTGTCAATCCACCATTCTTTTGGGTTAGAGCCCACCATGTTCACTCCAGAAATGACGACTGCTAGATTCATCTCCGCCACATCATGCACCATGTAGTCAACCACATTTGCTTCTTTCTTCTTCTTTGGCAATCTGCACTCCAAAGACTTGTGACCCACTTTGTCACAATTGAAGCATTTTCCTTGAAACTTCCTTTTAGAGGTTCCACCTTTAGGTCTTATTTTGGTCCCTTTACCACCGGATGACCTAGCCTTACTTTTGTAGGCCTTACTGCTATGACCATGCTCCACAACGTTGGCTTTAGCAACACTAGGATTGAACAACTTCTTCTCGAAACTCTTGTTGTCTTCTTCAATTCGAAGTCTGACAATCTGTTCTTCGACGTTTATTTCCTTTCGTTTGTACTTTAGGTAATTCTTGAAATCTTTCCATGCGGGGGGCAATTTTTCAATAATTGCAACCACTTGGAAAGTTTCACTTAACATCATCCCTTCGGCATGAATTTCATGAAGAATTACTTGGAGTTCTTGCACTTGAGTGATTACAGTTTTGGAGTCCACCATTTTATAATCTAAGAATTTGCAGACAATGAATTTTTTAGCCCCGGCATCTTCAGTTTTATATTTTCAGTCCAAAGACTCCCACAACTCCTTAGCAGTTTTCATAGTGCTATACACGTTGTATAGTGAATCTGCTAAGTTGTTCATAATATAGTTTCAGCATAGGAAATCTGAATGGTTCCAAGCATCAAGTGCACTAATCGCTTGAACATCTCTTTCACCCTCATTGAGTTTTGGAGCAGTTTCAATCAAGAACCTCGCAAGATTCAAGGTGGTCAAATAAAATAGCATTTTCTGCTGCCACCTCTTGAAATTCAAGACATTGAATTTCTTCAATTTTTCATTATGATTAACCGGAACAGTAGCCACAAGTTAGCTTACAACATAACTTGGCAATCTAGCCACAGTCTAAGCCACACCAGAACTAGAGCCCACAGCCTGTTTTCCAATAGCCACAATTTGGGTTACATCCATGTTAGTTTGTTCGGTTGCCACTTCTGAAAATGAAACACAATTATTAGTTTCCAATAAACTAATATTAATTTTCAAGAAATCAAATGAAACAATTAAAGAGCCTGTTTTAAGCTTGTAGGAAAATTGTTTCAATATTGGATACCGGATTCGCAGTAGCGGATTCAATAACTTTGAATACAATGGATTCAAATATACACAACATATTTAATACAGTAGCAGATTTGACAATATGTTAAATTACAGTAAAGTGTAACAGTTGATTTAAGCAGAACTATAATTTAAATATGCAGAACAAGTAATAAAATTGCTAGTAGACCTGCAAAATACAAATTTGCATAAACGAGTGACAAACAAATAATTGCAGAAGTTAAATGACAGGAAACTTTTAACCCGAGGCCTGTGTTCCACACAGTTTCCTTAAAACATATTCGCTCCCTCACCGTCTGTGCTTGAGGTTTAACAAAGCATCTATTTCCCAGGATACAACGGCAAAACAGTATAATCTGAGCACCACAGATTGTACTCCGACGAACTGATCCAGTGCCTGAACAATATCACCAAACCAGACAGGAACAGAAAGTAAAAACGAAGGCAGACTCAAATCGTATCCAGATGAATATGCAGATGAGTTTTTGTGTACTGAACTGTGGAAAACGAGATAGATATAAAGATTGACTGTAGGATAATTGCTCAATTACTTCATGGCAATTAACACATGAGTTTTAGGAATTTCAATGGTTTTGAAAAATGAGAAGTCTGCTGAAAAATTAAAATATGTAGCAAAATATAGGCTCTTCTAAGGGGCCAATTTTTGGTCAATCCGATCCGACATTCGTGTATGCAGGTCGCGTCTGCACACAAGTTCAAGGTCCGAAACCTCTTTCGGTCCGTGATTTGCACCCCACCTGCGCGCACGTGGAGAGAGCCTATATGCTGCACATGATTACACCATTCTAAAGTGCAATCCTTTATAAAGTGGTTTTAACTTTCATCCATTTCCTATGTAGGACAAAGATAACTTTTTACTTTACCACCAACATAAACTCCTCTCACATAGCATACTTTGAGTTTCAATTTCTCATTCACCCTTTCATCATTTTTGGCAAGTAAATATATGATTTCGATGTACTCATGGAGGAGAACACAAATTAACTTTCATCTTCCAAAATAGCCAAGCGGGTCCCGCTCAAAATTAGTGTCAAAGTCAGCCCACAGCTCATTTTATGTCCAGTTTTTCCAACAGAATAATCGACGAATAGGGAGGTGAATTTTTTTTTGAAATTTCATCTTATATTAAGCAGGTTATGAACAAATAGATCAATCGTAGTGTAAGCAAAATAATAGTAAGTGAAAGGAAAGAGAGTGTGCAAATAATATAATTGTGAGAGTTTGATCCAAATCAATGATCTACATCATCGGTTACTATGCTCCCAGTCATAAGCAAAGTCTTTTTTCACTATATTGATTGACTTATGATACAATTAAAGCCTTTACAATGCTTCCAACTCAAATATTTCTCTCTTTAATGCACTAAAAGATTCTTACAATAAATGCAAAAGGGGAATCTATTTATAAGGGACAAAGAGGGAATCATTCGGGGAGTACAAATGTGGGTCTGAACGTTTGTCTGAAGTTCGAAAGGTCAAAATAGTCGTTAGACATCAGAAATTAGAAGGGCAAAAAAATTGACTATTGGAAGCACTAGTTGTCCGCCAGGTATAGCCAATCGTCTGCCTACCACCCAACGTTCTTGTTTTGGCTTTGTTTGATTTGAATTGAATGTGTTTAAAAAATGTAGACATATGGAAAATGTTTTCAACTAGTTTTTCAAGATAAGTGATATTTTTAAAAATATAATCTAAGTTCAAATATCAATTTGAAAATCAATTTTATATTTGATCAAAACATTTTACACAAGTGATAATCAAAATGTATTATCGTGTATAAAATGATTTTAGAGCTTTAATCATACAATGATACAAATCAAAGTATAAGTACTTTTACAACAAAAAGTGTAGTCTATGATCTTTTTTAACCTCTTGTCTTGATGGATTTGATTTGAATACTTGACTTCGACTTAACCTTCTTTGTGGGTCTGACATGTAATGTGACAGTCTTAATTTTGTTCTTTTGATGACAATCGATCGATTTATCATTTAATGCTCAAAAGACTACAATCATTTAAATTCAATTGTTAGAAAATAAGATTAACTTATTTGTTATGAGCAAAACTATAATGTTAAAGTCAACCATATGCAACAATTTCTTTTTTTTTTTTAATTATGAAAACAAGATGATTTACAAAGTAATATCAACAATTAATAAGAAATAAAAATCTCAGATTTAACATGTGTACCATATATTCCCCATATTTTTTACAAACCAATAATTATTCATTCAATGCATATAGAAGATTCAACGTGTGTCATTTGATAATTCAAGACATATTATTTATCATCTCACTCATTATCATTTAAAGCATATAAGCTCACATTATTTTTTCCCTTTTAGCATAAGCAAAATGATAGCGCATAGAAGAGCGAGAGTGCAGCATATATGATCAAATATTTTAAAAACAATATGAAATACTAATATTCCCCCTTAATTAAATACATAATGCCAAATATATGAAAAAAAACAAGAGACGAGACAACACATTCAAAGCAAAATGCTCAAAACATAAGTGATGAAATGTCAAAAAGCATAACAAAGTTTAAGGACCATAAAAATGGTTCCATAATACATAATAAAAGTGTAAATAACATCTAGAACAACGGAGGCGGCGAGGGATGAAAGAGTGAGTCGAAACGGGTATTGATTGCATTTTATTGAGCATTGAGCGTGTTTTGTTGAGCAAGCACTTGGTGAAGTATACAAGTCCATCCGATGGAGGTGGTAAGATAGTCGATACACCCATTCAAGAGAGTGTAGTGATGCTCGGTAAATGTAAATTTGGAGGTAGAAAAATGAACACTCGAGCTTGGGAGGTCAAAAGGAGGGCTAAGAATGACAGCGTATCATAATCGTCGTGATCATCACCGACTGCATCTTCATCCCCTTCAAAAGATAGAGTCGATCCGACTCCATATCAAAACCCCTGGTTCGGTGCAAATGTTTCTTCATAATCTATGACATCTTCTTGATTGTAACATTGGACCATTAGTAGCATTGTTACACACATTAATCTCATTTTCATCTCGTTTATTTCGAAAAATCCATTTTGTATCAATAACAGTTTGATTACTTCTTCTAACACCTAGAATCCAAAATTCATCCAACTTGACTTCTTTGAAATTATTTGGTTCAATTTGTGAAATAAAGGAACAATTATTAAAATGATTACTAGTAGAAGCTCTAGTACTCACACATTTGGATGCATCACCAATGATGAGTTATTTTAAATGAGTAGGAACAAATCTACATTCCCTAGGTAGAGATGGATCACTTTGTACTTCGAGAAATTCTATTTCATCTTGTTGCACATTGCTTCTTTCTTATATTGATCTTCAAGATTTTTAGGATCTTATTTTAATTTTGGATGTTCATTTGCACAAAAGAAATCTCCAAACTTATATCTATCAATACCTTTCTCTTGATCAATAGGATTAGTTTCATCAAATATTACATGCATGGATTCTTCAACGACTAAATTCTTTTGTTAAAAACTCTATAAACCTTTCTATTAGATAAATATCTAAGAAAAATTCCAATATGGAATTTTGAATCAAATTTTCCCAAATTTTCTTTTTGTATTTAAGATAAAACATTTACGACCAAATACTCTAAAATAACAAATATTGGAAACTCTTTTTCCAAAATCCAAATACTTTATAACCAAATACTATTTACAATATAGCAAGTGGTGTTAAAGCTTTGGCCACAAATATTTTGGTAAACTATTTTCATTTTGCATAGTCGTGACCATTTTTTGCATTGTTCGATTTTTCATTTCTATTACACCATTTTGTTGAGGAGATTTAAGACCCAAGACGTTATGTTCATAACCATTAATTTTGCAAAAATTATCAAATGAAATATTGTCAAATTCTTCACCATGTTACTCATAGTGATGGTAATAGTGTTCCTTTTATTCAATAGGCGGGGATACAATATGATTAATTCTTGTTTAGCTACCAACCAAACAATTTGCAGCAACTTCCATAATCTTGGCTAGTGGTTGGATGGAAACAAACGAAGCATTGGCAGCAAACTCTTCCTTCACCTCATACTCAATTGTGGATTTGGTGATGCACGATGATGAATTCCCTTCCTTTTCTATGACTTGAAACCTAACGCGATACAAGCTAAATCCAATATCAAGATATCCACCTTCAACTATCTCGGTTTCCTTCACTCGTTTCTCATCATCCACCACAGTGAACTTCTCTTTGTAATCGCCCAACCCAGCGCCTATGAGAAAAAAAAAAACTGACATATAAAATTGAATGAAGAAATCCTTGCATTTGATTTATAAAAATTACCTGGTGGAAAACATAGTTTGAGGACTGTTCCAGCTCCTCCTTCTCCTTCTACGACCTCAATTTTCTCGATCAAATTAGGAAGCGCTTCTCCAACAATTTTGGCAAGTCGAAGCGTGCCGTAGAGCTTCCATGCCTCACTTGCCGGCACGCTCACTTCCCTCTCATCGGAAACTGTTCCAAACATATTATTGATTTATTTTTTTTTCCTTGGCCAGGCAAAAGTATTAGGTTTGGTGCAGCTTATATAATAGTAATACTAGTTGGGTGAAGACAAAGCCATAGTGCTTTGGAATACGATTTGGAAGATTCCAATAACAAAGAGTGGACGGCTGCCGAATAAATTCTCCATTTACTTTCATAATTATAATCTTTTATTTTTAATTAAGAAGTCTATTTGAAGTAAGGCTGAACAAACTTTCGAATCGAATCGAACGATTCTTTTAAATTAAATACCCGAACGTGTATCTGAACTGAGAATCAACATATTCTTATTTTTTTTTTTAAATAAATTTCGTAAAACTAATTAATTTAGTTCAAACCTAAAATATTATTTTCCTATTTTTAATTTCCTGCCCAAGTTCAATTAATCAAATCGACCTAAATTTTACTCAAATTTCTTATTCTACCAGTGTCATTTCTGTCTAGAGAAATCAAATTGGAAGCCTCTATTATTGCGATCTTGCTATCTTTCTCTTCTCGTAATTTTAGCTGTCAAATCTTTGAAAACTCAACAAAGAAAGTCTCAAAAGATATCACAGTATTGAACTACGTTATTTTGTATTGGAAGTCTCTCTTTATTATTGCGAGCTCACTATCTTCCTCATTTTATGATTCTAACGGTCAAATATGTGAAAACTAAACAAAGAGAGTCGCAAAAAATATCACATGATTGCACTTTGTTATTTTGTAATATCTAAAATTGAGCAATTGTTAGCTTTATTATAAATATAAAAAAAATATATAATGATTGTACGAAACCCGTTAATTGAATGGAACCAAAACGAATCCAAATCGGACTGAACAGTTCCACAATTAAATTTAGACACAACGGTTACATTACCCAAAAATTCAGGTTCGGTTCGGTTCTTCATGTACAACCATAATTTGAGCTAATAAATCAAATTTTTACTTTTAAAATCTGATTTAGCCCTGTTTAGTAGAAATAAAAATCAAGATTATAATCTATGTCAAATTCGTCAATTAATTATAACCACGGTATTCTTAATTGGTAGGTGGAATGACAATGGAAAGTGGAAAGTGGAATGACAATGAAAACAAAACCCAGGACCAAATGGAAAACAATTCAAATAATCGAGCAGTTTGAAAGTCATGGACATAGCCAAACATTAAATGCACTAATCACCTCTCTACATCTACAACAAAATATTTAATGCATCACCATTCAGGTAATTTGTTATTTAATTCTAGAAATGGGGCAGCAATTGGAACACAAATATTTTCTCTGTGGTTGCCAATGTGCAGCAATAGCACAAGAATACAGAGAAATGAGATTATTAGTTACAGTTAGTTAACCACCATCCAAACTCAATCAATAAACATAACAACTCTATCACATACCGAATCTTGAAAACAGAAAAAGATAGCCCCAAAATAAATTTTATTTATTCTTTTACAACATCTACACTAAGCTAGTCCCGAGTTTTAAGCAGTTCTGCTTTAATAACTCCTCGACACAAACTTTTGACTGATTTCCACCAACATATGGCCTAAAACTTGCATAACTTTTGACAATTCTGAGTGCAACTGATGTCTAAGTCATGGTATTAAAACCTTGACATTGTCATTGATCATCTGTTGTCAAGCAGTCCAGCCTTTCAGGCCTCATTATATGATTTCGCTGATATTAGCAATGTTTCATCAGGACAGACAAAAATACCTGCAAGAGTTGAGACAATTTTACCATTCCAACTTTCATATAGAATAATCATGTTCTTATACATCTCCCTCCACATTTTTAAGTTTCATTCTTCCTTTTTCTGCTAGCTATCCCAAGCCACCAAACTATTATATCAGTACTCATAATGTAGACTCATTCAACCAAGAGTAGTTTGTACCCCATATTAACATCACCAGATGCAGTTAATTTTTCCGATGTAAACAAATATTTGAACATCCACCAAATATAAGGTATTGCCTTCCCTCAAAACACGTACTTGAAGATGGTATAAATTCTCATCACCATGGTAAACTCATGTTTAGTACTCCATTTAGAAAATAAGTATCTTCTTCTCGATTTTTCATTGTTTGAAGATAATGTTCACATCCCTATGATAATCAGGGTGATATTTATTCATAGTACACAGTTGGAAATGGAGGGAACAGATCTTTAATGCCTTGTAGGAACCAAAATATGCAAGGTCAGCCCCGACATAATTGGATCAAATAAGCCAGTGCTTCTCTCGAAAAATTATCTGTATTGAAAACAACCTTATAAACGTAAAAGAAGAGTAAACTTGAATAAGACAAGTAGATGTGGTAGAATCTATAAACGATTATAGACAATTTGCAGGTGGAACACTCTCACTCCTCTTGCTTGTAAAGTTCCTTATCTCGCATGCACAGTTTCCTTAATGGCATGAATAGAGCTAAGACTGTAGCTTGCAAGATCTTTGAGAACTGGTGTTCCGGTTCAACCAGGTTGGTTCTCTATACCATAAGAGGAATTAACCAGTTCATTCTGCTCTCAATAGATAATTTCATGGGCTGGTTTCAGGTTTTAGTATGAGCTTTAAGACATGATTCAGACTCCTAAGGCACGTGTTTGTATGCCCCTCACTCAGTACACCAAATTCTATTATGGTCCGACATCTTCCTCGCAAAAACAAAAACATGGATTTTCTTATTTTTGAAAAAGGTCAACATTTACACTTAGGAAACACATTTATCCTAGTCTATTATAATACATTAAAAGAGTTTGTGTCACCCATTAAATAAGCAATACATAGACCCAAAACTGCCAAAAAGTTATGCAACCACAAGCTGGGATTTTTTCTTTAAATGTTCTGAAGGTAACCTAACCTTAACTGCTGAAATCCGTGATAATATTTTGTCAAATGCAATGCATCCTAGGACTCTAGCAAGTACAAAACCAAAAATGAATGTTGATTAATAAGCAGACCATGATCGTAAGATGTTTCTAGTGCAAAATCCCATTCCACATGAAGCAATTGAATGACCTGCAAAATATCCTACCAACTGATGGAATTGGAAAAGTAAATGATCCAACAAGGAAAAGCAATATAAAGGTTAGTTGATCCATACAATTGATCAATCTGTGGAATAGACAATATGTGAAACCAGACATTAACTTCGAACAGCTTGGGATATCAACTTTATCGAAGCATGAAAATGAACATTTATTCGACTAAAAGTTGAAATCTGGAAACAGTTAAACGCATTACTGGACTTCCTAGAAGCAGATCGTTCAAGACTCGTAGCATCAATCATTGAGCATACACTTCACCTTCTTTATGCCGGTCATACACTGAGATGAATCCAAAGTCAATGTTGTTTTTTTATCATCACTGCAACAAGGGTTCCACTTTAGCTCCAAAACACCTACGCTGATAAATGGTCATCCGGATTTGTCCTCTGCTTCCGTTGCACAATATCAAGAAAAAAATCTGTCAAAATAGTCTCATATGAGGGCAGCTTTGCATACCCCGGGAAGTAATTAATATCAATCACAAGATATCGGTTGCCAACCCTACTGTCCCTTATCACATCAAAGTTAAAAAGGTGTAATTTTAAAGCCTGCTTCAACCCATAAGCTATTTCAGTCACAAAACTCAACGGTGGCATCTCAGCCTCTTCAATCAGCCTAGCAACGCTCTCATCACTCTGATCTTGAGCAGTCAGATTCGATATCTGCGAGAATGACAACAAATTCTCCGACGTACCCAGTGTCTCCTCCGAAATATTAGGCAAGGACTTACGTTTCACAAGTTTTACATGCTCTCCAGCCACATAAACTTTAAAAATTACTCCTCCATGGTTCACAAACTCCTGAAGTATAATTGGGGGATTTAACCCTTTCAACCCCTCCTTACTAAAAACTAGGGCCATCTGATGAGAATTGGCGCTCCCATCCGCAACCAAAGGCTTCGCAATTACTGGAAACTTCAGCCCCTCTGTTTCAATGAAATCATAAAAGGATGCAGGATTTTCAACAAAAATCTGTTTCGGAATCCCAAATGAAATTTCAGTTTGTAGACATATTTTTTGCTCGTTTACAACTTGGAGCATGGAAATCCGATTGTGAAGCCGGTCGATGGCGTCAAGTGGGTCGACGACGATAACATCGGGGTTTTGGGAAGAGAATTCTTCCAATTGTTTTCTCCATTCAGGGCCGTACAATTTGTGGATGATGCAATGGAATGGACCTTGATCGATTAAGGGCTTGCTGAGATCGATTGGAACCAGATCAATGCCTCGGTTCTTAGCGTGAATAATAAGCGAGGATTGAATGAAACTCTGCACTTTCTTTGGTTCCAATGCGTAGCTTATTCGATACCTTGTCACATTCTGTTCTGCCATTGATAGAAAGAAGGAAATTTGAGCAAGCTAGATATCTGTATAAAAAATTCCGGAGCTAGGGTTTAAATCGGGATTTAGGAAGAAGAAGGTACAGACGTGGCATGTTTAGGGTGCGCCGGCTGGAAATTCACTTCCCAAGAAAACATAGAGATGTGTTTCCACCTTATCCATGTATATTATTATTTGCAACCGATAATTATTGTAACCGTTTTATCTGACATACATACAACGATTAATAATACATATGATAATAAAAAATTATTATATTAATACATTAAATTATTAATCACTATATATATATATGTCAAATAGGATAACTAGATAGTGAGCGACAATAAATAAAATTACTCTGTTAGTGGTGACGATTTATCACGCTCGACTTTTAAGTAATGCATTATTTGGCCAGTTAAAGTTAGGGTATGTTTGAGCCACATTATTTTGGAATAATGCATTCTACAATAATAGATTGATGGAGAATGTGTGATTGAAAAAGAAGAAAAAGTTATTAATGTAATAGAAAATATTATTTTATTGAAGAATATGTAGTTGAAAATGAGTAGAAGAATAATAATAAAAATTTTAATATATACCAAACATGGACTTAATAATTAATTTAGGTAAATGGTACAAAATAATCTTAATTTTCGGCTGCCTCAGATATTTTTTTTTTTTTTTTCTTTCATTTTAGCGGAATACCTCCTAGATGACATTTTTTTTTTAAAGGAATACAACTCTTTTTTCTATTTTTTTAAATAAAACTTTGTAAAATGATTAATATACCTGCTCTTTATTTATAAACAAAAAGAAAGGAAAAAATAAAGAATTAATTGTAATCGTGATTCCAAAATTTTCAAAGTGCAGAACTTGTCCAAAATATATGATTAAAAAAATAAAAAAATCCCTGTATATCCCACTATCACCACCACCTCTATTAATTACCAAAAAATCCAACACGTAGACGGAAATGATTTAAAGTCGCACTATGTGCATGTTGACCAACATACGGTTGTAGATAAAAATTTTGATTAATTCTTTTACATTTTAATTTTAGGATTAGGGGAATCAATATTGAGAACACAAATTTTATTATTTGCATAAGTTTTAATTGCAATGAGTCTTCGGTCTCCCGATTTTTTCTCATTTTAACATTTATGTCTTCAACTTTTTACCGCTTTTCAAATTTTAACATTCATTTAAATTAGCAGATCTTGTATTTGATGACTATTTTGTTCAAATATTCTACTAATATGTATTAAACTGAGGTGAAAATATTTTGTCACGCTTTTGTGTTTATTAATACTTTTGATTATTTAAAAATATGAGAGGCAAATATATATTTTTATGCTCTCCCAACAGATTTTTGACAAAGACAAGACATGCAAATAATCACTACAACAAAAACAGTTACGGCAACATTTGAACGTGTGTTGCAAATTGAGGTGTTGCCATAGAATAGGGGTTTACGATAACGTTTTTTAAATGTTGCCGTATACCCCATACAACAACGTTTTTTAAACGTTGTCAAATGTCATTTTATAGTTTTTTTTTTTTTTAAAATGTTGCATAATTTATTTATTTGATTTCCAACAAACCTCATAATAATTACAAAACAAAATACTTTAAAATTAGTCATATGTAATCAGATTTTACATAGTTCTAATAAACAAAAATATTGAATATGATTCATTACAATATGCTAACATCATAAGCCGACTCAAAAAGTTAACATCATTAAATAATGCTAATATCATTTTCCTACTCAAAAAGTTAAACAACAATCACAATGACCAACAAAATATTGGATCCACATATGAGTTTCCTTAGTTGACCTAACCATCAATTGAGGTTGCTTTCTATCAATTGAGGTTGTTTTCTTTGTGCATAGGCGAGAAGCTCTTCTAAATGCTCGAACAATAAGTTATTTGTTGTGATAAAAGGACCTGCAGCAACAATCTATCAAAAGTTAATCCTACAAATTCATTTTGGGATGATCAAACTAGAAATGTTAATTGAAGAACTAATCAAAATTAAAACGAAAGAAAAAAATGTGTACACCAAAAAACACAGAAAATACGTTAGAAAAATAGAAATGTGGCAAGAAAGGTACATGACAGGAAGGAGAAGCTCACATTTGGACCACATATACGAGAAGAAATATCCAAGGATGGGTCTACCTCAAAGCCCAAAAACACGCAGGCAGTCAAAAAGGGATTAACCTGAAGTAAAACAGCATCAAATTGGTGCGATATATTCCTAGTTTTGAGGGTGAAAAACACTAGAGGTCAACCAATTTTAATAGAAGTTTCATTTTAGTCACTCCACTCTTTTTGTTTTCCAAGCTCAACCAAAGTTTCAATTTCGTTTATGTATTGTCACCAATTACAATTCCATTAGTGGTGACCAAACTCAAATAAATTTGAAACTTAAGTGGAGTTTGGAACCAAGAAAGAAATTGAATGACTAAAGATGAAAATTCACACAAAATTTTATGACCACCAGTGTTTCTTACTACAGTTTTGCAACTACGGCAGTGCTCTAGATTCAGTAATACCTTTACCCCATTGTTCACGGATCCCTAATTCAGAATTTCTTCCACCGTAGCAGCTGCATGATCAACTGCTTTAATTCGTTCTGCTATTGTCTCCAACTGAAGTAAAAAAAAATGGGGGAGTGAAACACAAAGCCAAGAATAAATAAATGACTGCAACAATCAAAGATAGAAAAAGAAAATTATGGAACTAAATAGTTACTGCATCTTTGAACAGACAGCGACAGTTAAACAGTAAGGAAAACAAGCAAATCTCAAAAGGGGAGAGGGGACTTCATAGTACTAATTCGGAATTATATAGATTCAGGAATCATTGCTCAATAGATAACTTGGTCAAATAATTTCACTATATCATATTATATAGCAATCTTCTTCACTAATACCAAAAAAATAAGCAAATCAAATTCATAAACAGTACATAAAAGAATAGTTCCTGCAATCAAGACTTAAAAGTTCTTCTGAATTATTTTCTCCGACACTTACATGTGCCCCAGTATAAATGTGAAGATATAGAGGTCTTTCACCATCATAGTAAAAAAAAAAGTAAAAGTAAAAAGTAAAAGCCTTGAAGACATTATCTATAGCCCTTACTTACCGATATATAACTATAGCACCTGTGCATTTCTAAATCTGTGGAATATAAGAACTTATCAATTGTCAACACCAATTAATAGCAAATAACCATCTACGTCAATCAAAAATCAAAACAATAGGAATTGAACTTCTCGACTACCATCTACCACATAAATCAAAAGGCCAAACAAACCTCTTCATGTGTTTGGCATTTTGTTAGGTTATAGCGAACATCAGAATCGACATCATTTATGACATTTTCTCTAGCAATCAACTCATCTTGGATTTTAGGCTACAAATGAAAATTTTTAATTACATAAAATGTTCATGACATATAATATATGCTTCAGAACAAAATAAACGAAGACAAAATCTCGAACACTAGAAAGAAAACACGGTAAAAGAGAGAGATACCAATCAATATTAATGGGTTGTGAAAGGTCTTTAGATCTATCCAAAATTTATTCAATTGCTCAGTATCTTGAATTGGTTCCATTTTAGCAGCAGGTCTTGATAAATATTGACATTTCTTTCTTTTCCTTGCCTTTTGAAGAAGAGGATAAGATTTTTGGAGCTGATAATATATTTTAGTGGGAATCCCCAAACCTCCTATCATTGCTGCAGACGCCATCGTCGCCTCGACTACCACCAACATTGTCACCGCAATCACCACCAATCCACAACCATAAGCCACCGCCAACACAATCTCCACAGCCACCGCAATCACCACTATCTTCTGTATCTTCATCTCCACTGCACCACAACCACCAACCCCACTAAAAAATCCCCAAACTTCCACCGCCACCACGATCTCCACAAATCACACAAATCCATCACACCATAACCACCAATCCACCATACCGCAACAACCTCCACAAGTCCAACAGATAGCAATCGCGATGCGCCACCATTACTATCGAACTGAAGCAACAACAGCGGCGATGTCGTTCTGTGACAGCACGGCGCTGTAGGGACATCATTCCTACACTAGTGATCTTGCTCAATTTGATCCGGAGATCTAACGAACATTCAACATTCGAAAAAGACAATAGTTGAAAACACACCAAAAATATAAAGAGATTGATATGGCAAAAGAAAAATCGAATCAAATAGCCATCCGGGCTAAAGTGAAAAAGGAAGTTGCAACCAACGAAAACGTAAGGTTGATGGGAGAATACATGGTTCCACCGGTCGTGGAAAGTCAATCCAATATTGTATATCTGGCGTTTGGTCAAGCAAACTTCCACATGAGGACGGACGTGATCAACATGTTCCAGAATGCATTACATTTCTTTGGGATACCTACTGAAAATCCCAATGTACATATCTCGAGATTCTTGGACATGTGTACTACCATCAAATACCCGGCTGTTTCAAGTGAAGCAATCAGGATGAGGCTCTTCCCATACACTTTAAGAGATTTTGTTAGGGAATGGTTGGACACATTTCCTCCTCACAGTATCACCAGTTGGAACGGCCCCAGTCATAAATTCCTAAACAAATACTTCCTACCAAAATGGATTGCCAAATTGAGGGATGAAATCATTACATTTTCTCAACTTGACTCGGAGTGCTACTATGAAGCTTTGGAATGATACAAGGGATTGCTTCGCCAATGCCCACAACATAGGCTGCAAACATGGCTCCAATTACAATATTTCTACATTACGCTAAATTCGACAAGCAGTACTAATGTTGACTCCGCTTGTGATGGATAAATTACAAAGAAAACAATGGATCAAGTCTATCAAATCATGGAGGACTTGACATTCACCAGTACATTGTGTCCAACAGAGAGAAAATGTGTGCAGAAAGCAGTTGTGATACATGAGGTGGATCAATTAACAGCAATCATAATGCAACTGGCAGCTCTAGCTCAGAAAGTGGATCAGATGAACATAGCCTAGGCAATTTGATTTAAATGCAAACATTGTGGAGAAAAGCATGAGAGTGTTGATTGTAACGTAGGATCTCCTTTTGTTTAGATAATGGAGGATGTGAACTATACTCATAATTCTAAATGGCAACAACACAATCCAAATACTAACACCTATTACCCAGGTTGGAGAAATCACCTAGGTTTTCAGTAGAGCAATAACAGGGTGCTCAGACCGTACCACAACAAATTGGACCACTAGGTTTTCAACAGAATGAAAAGAAGTCTTCATTAGAAGATATTATAACTAAGTTGACAGAAATATCTACTCAACACATGCAACGTATGGATATGAGCTTGCAAGTCCAGTGAGCTGCCATAAAAAATCTGAAAAATCAAATGGGACAAATAGCGAAAGCACTTTCAGAGAGACCACCAGGAGCATTACCTAGTGACACTGAGACAAATCCCAAACAGCACATAATGATAGTAAAGGTTGTGGAGAAAGAGCAATTGAGGCCATCATTACTCTAATGGGGTACAGCTACCCGAGATAAATGTGAATAGACTAGCTGCTACACAAGAGAAAGTACCTACCAAGGTTGAGGAGAAATCGAAAGAGTCCAATCAGAATGAGGAACGAGGAACAAGAAAGATTATCATAGGATCCAAAGGTTAGGACAACCACTCCTATTAAACCCTATGTTCATCTTATCCTATTTCCCCAAAGATTGCAAAAAGGAAGGTGGAAGAATAGTTTGTAAAGTTTTTAGATATCTTCAGGAAGCTTCATGTTAATATCCCACTGATTGAAGATATATCTCAAATACCAAACTATGCAAAGTTTCTGAAGGAGATCCTATCAAGAAGAGAAAGCTTACATATTTCGAAACCAATATGAGGAATGTAGCGCCATCTTACAGAACAAATTACCTCCTAAACTACAAGATCCAAGGAGTCTCAAAATCCTTTATTCAATAGGAAGTGGTTCTAATTTTAATTTTTTATTTGACTCGGGAGCAAGTATAAACCTAATGCCTTTTTCTGTCTATAGGAATTTAAGTTTGGAAGAACCGAAGGATACATCAATCTCCCTTCAACTGGCAGACAGATCAATCAAATACCTGTGAGGAGTTGTTGAAATGTGCTCATTAAAGTGGGCAAATTCATATTCCCAGTTGATTTTGTTGTCCTAGATATAGAGGAGCCATGTGAAGTAACATTACTTATCTTGGGTAGATCATTCCTATCAACGAGCATAGCTATCATGGACTTTGAAAGTGGCTAACTGACATTGAGAGTTGATGATAAGCAATATAAGTTCAAGATTTACACCAATGTCGAGAATCCATTACATGAAGAGCTTAGTAAAAAGGCTAAGGAGGAGTGCAAGTATATTGTTGAAAAGGTGCAACAAGACTCGAGGGAAATCGAGCCTAAACTCCTAGGAAGCCTTCATCGAAAAAAGAACAAAATATTCAAAATTTGGAGGCCAAAAAGAGGATGTAAAGCTGGTAATTGCCATGAGTGTAAGGTTACAAGACTCCAACGTGAACTACCATGATCCTTCCCTCCATAGAGTTTAGCCTAAGGACTATAAATTCAGCGCTTATTGAGAGGCAACCCAAATTTCTAATCCCTTTATTTATTTTATTTTTTGTATTTCATTGCACATAGTTTTATTCTTGATTAATAGGTTGCATTAGTTATAGGCATGTTTCAATTTACAGGGTATCATCATTCTATTATGTTTTCCCTTAGGCTATTGAATTGATTGTTGGTTGTTTCTAGTGTTTGGACTAAGTAACACATGTTTTAGGTTATTTGATCTTTATTGTTTGATTTGATCGTCACATAATACTCAAACCAACACAAACCAATGGAAAAACATGATAAAGAATATTGTCAAGCCATTACACGTAATGCCTCATACATTTACCATAAAATTTTGAGGAGTGCCTTCTTCCAGTTCTTCCATGTCCCCTTATATTCTTATTTATGCTTTATGAAATTGAGGACAATGTCAGTTTTAAGTTTGAGGGTGGAAAAAACTGAGTTTCTACTTTTCGTGTGTGTTTTTAGTGTTTTTGTGTTTGTTTTTCGTAATTGCTTTAGTATATAATAGAAAAATACAAAAAATAAAAATAAAAAAACATTTGAGAATTTTCAACACAAAAAATGAAAAAAATTATATTTTCTTGTTTTATGTTGTGTGTTTGTGTGGGTTAGATAATTTGGCCGGCAATAATGATTAAATTTGAGATTTTTTGTTTATTTATGAACTGTGGATAAGATGCATGCCAAACTGATTGAGACTTAATCTTGCAAAACTAGATATTATACGTGCACTAGAATTAAGTTAGACAGCATGATGTTATGAGTTGATTAATACATTGGATAGGTTGGTAGATTAAACATATGTTTTGCCCAAATCGTACTAAATATTTATCCTTGTACCAAATTTAGTACAGCTTGGAGGTGATTTTACTGTTGTAGGAAGATACGAATGTGGATAGGGATTCTATGTGTGAAATTTTTTGTGTGGATTGTCTTATATTATCGAGATAAAATCGGGTGAAAATCTTAAGTTGGAGATCGGTTTGCTTGAATAGGTGTTTGATAAGGGGCATTGCACTGATCAAAGTATAATTTTTAAATGTGAAAGTTCTCTTCGAAGCCTTTTTGACTTGGATTATTAAGTTTGTAAGGGTGTTTAAAACTTAGTGTCATAAAGTCATCTTATTTGAGAGTCATTGGCCTAAAACCCGTTACATGGATTATTTAGAAAGGTTAATGGTGAGAATACAAAAAAATATATACATTTGAAAAATAAAAAATAAAAAAAATGCATAAAAAACCATTAAATGCCTTGGTTAAACTTCAAACACTTGTTTGAGGGAATTTGACTTTTGATGAAGGATAATTAGTCTCATTGAATATTGGATGTTGAAGCAATCAAAAAATTGGAAAACTTTTGTTTATTGATGTGTTGACTTGCAATTAGTAAAGTCCACCTAAACTAGAGAGGGTGAGGATAGTGATGAAAATTTTAACCTTATATTACACATTGGAAAAAGAGTGAAAAAAGAATAAGTTTGGAGGTGTGTGAATCATACGAGAGGTGAAATGATATACTTGACCACAGAGGGTCGGGAACTGAAACAACTTGTAAAATCATGATGTTTACTTAGTTCTTCACACATCAATTTTGCATTGGGAGAGTGTATATTAATTTGAAATTGTGACCTTGAAACAGTTTGTAGATTTAATACTTTAATTTCAATTACTAAGATCAAAAACTAGATTGTCTAACCAAAATATTTTTGCATGCTGGTATGTTTCTTGTTATTCAGGTTATAATTTTGTTTGAGGGCAAACAAATGTTTAAGTTTTGAGGTATTTGATAATTGCATTTTATACACTTATTCGAGGTCTTAAAATATCGATATTTGGTAGTTTTTTTTTGACAAAATATATCCTAAATTGTTGTATTTTATGTTATATGGGTAAAACTCAATGGTTAAACGAATAATCAGAAAAAAAAACGAAAATTGGTGAAAATGGCAAAACACAAAGTTTGAGGACTAAATTAGAATTATTCAATAGTTGATTCGAACCACAAAATCATACTTTGAATATTGCTAGGAGACAATTGGATGGAATTAGAACTCAAAAAGGAATGGAATATGAACAAAATCAATTTCCAATCGCACAAGTTATATTTCAAATTTATAGTCAAAGATTGAAATCTATTTTTTTCATAGTAAATGTCCGAACTGGGAAATTCATATTTCTGTCAAAGTTGTAGATATTGGAGTTATTGGTCCAATTCACTTTGAATTGCATCAATCAGATATCAGGAGAGGAAGTTATAGCTAAAATACTGACTACTGTGCAGAGACCAAAAATCCGCGCGGGAAGACAACTTTCCTTATTCGATTAGAACTCTTTTGAAAACTAATTTGGACATGATTTTCAACTAATTTTCAACTCCTACAAATAGAGAACAGAAAAATACATATGGGGACATCTGATATGTACATATTATACTCCAATATTCATCAATTAATATCATCGAAGAATGAGAATTCATAGTTTTTGTGAGAGAATTGAAAGAGATTTGCAAGAATTCAATGAAGTGAAGATTCAAACTTGATTTTTAGGGTAAAGAAGAGTAGGCGCAAATGAAAATTCATCAAGAAACCATTGTAGAGATTCAAAATTTCAAAATTGAGAGGTGCTACGACCCCCCCAATAGGGGGCCGCCATGTGGGCATTATGGATACCATTATGGTATCCATAATGTACCACTAGAATTTTCCTTCAAAATTTATCTTTATCTTCATCTTCTCAATTTATAAAAAATCTGGGTTATATCTTTTCACTTAAATATGATTTCTTGTAATTTCAATATACTAGGCTAATTTTATACATTATTAGGATGAGATGAACCTTTGTTATGATATTTTTAGTTTTTAATTAATTATTTTTACTTTAATTTGATTTAATTTGTAGTTATTTATTATTGTTTTTATCGTTCTTTTCAATTGCTTGATCACCAATTGAATTGTTAGTGAATTTTATTGTTATCGAGACACACAATATGGTTTAAGCACAATATAATAAATAGTGTAAGGTTCGATAGAGGATAGAAATATACATCTATGTTTTATATGGTTTCAATAGGTGTTCTAGTACTTGATAATGCATTTATCATGTTTGCATATTTCATTGAGAGATAGAAATGTCACATGATGTGAATATATTTGATCACTATCGAGAGAAGCTTTCTTTTAAATTAGGAAATTTGACCAACATAGATGATTTCAAATTATCAATTTAAGTGTTACACTAAAAATGGAATAACAAGGGGAATTCAACATCTTAGCAATGCATCTCACATATTTGAAAAACATATTTACTTACTTTTATTAGTTTAGTTGATAACTTAGGGATTAGTATAAAGAATCACAAAATTTGTTTACTATTCGATTAAAGTTGCAATTAATATTAACTCGATCAAATATGTAGTTTTCGTGGGTTCGACACTCTACTAATCATTATATTACTTGTTCACGATCTCGTTCACTTGCGAGAAATCAAACGATCATTGCTAAAGATAAGACTTTTGCAACGTTCACTAAACGTTGTGAAAAGTCTTACCTTTCGCAACGTTTACTAAACGTTGTTAAAGGTGATTTTTAGCAATGTTTAGTAAATGTTGCAAAAGGTAATATTTTTCGTAACGTTTGATAAATGTTGCTAAATATGTTTGCAGCAATATTTTTCTAAAAAAACGTTGTCAAAACTCATTTATATTAATCAATGGCAGCATTTACTTACTAAAATGTTGCCAAAAGACCCTTTTGACAACATTTGTTAACAAATGTTGCCTTTTTAATATTGCAAATGACTATTTTTATTGTAGTGAATAGAAGATCAATGATAAGAATGCGATGAAAAAATTGACAACATAAGTGCGAAAAATGAGCAAAAATTTTATTGGAATTAAAATGTAATTATCCTTATAACTTTTAATTCCAGTCTCTTGACGTTAAACACATTGGGGAGTAAAATTTAAAAAAAAAATTATTGGAATTAAGGGCTTGCTGAGATCAATTGGAACCAAATCAATGCCTCGTTCTTAGTATGAATAATAAGCGAGGATTGAATGAAACTCTACACTTTCTTTGGTTCCAATGCGTAGCCTATGTGATACCTTGTCACATTCTGTTCTGCCATTGATAGAAAGAAATTTGAGGAAGCTAGATATCTGTATACAAAAATTCCTGAGCTGGGGTTTAAATCGGGATTTAGGAAGAAGAAGGTACAGACGTGGCATGTTTAGGGTGCGCCGGCTGGAAATTCACGCCTAGAAAACATAGGGATGTAGTTCCACCTTATCAGCGGAAGAATGTTATTTGTAATCACTAATTATTGTAATTGTCCGCGACGATTAATGATATGATGTATACGATAATAAAAAATTACTATATTAATACATCAAGTTAATAACCACTACATGTATGCCATATAGGGCAACTAGATAGTGAACGACAATAAATAACGTTACTTTGTCTATGGTGGTGATTTATTACACTCGACTTTTACGTAATGTATTATTTGACGAGTAAAAGTTAATAAAAAATTAGGTACATGTAGCATTGTCATTTTCACTATATTGATTGACTTATGGTGAAATTAAAGCCTTTACAATGCTTCCAACTCAAATATTTCTCTCTTTAATGCACTTAAAGATCCTTATAATGAATGCAAAAGAGGAATCTATTTATAAGGGACAAAGAGGGAATCATTCTGGGAGTACGAATGGGGTCCGAACGTTTGTCTCAAGTTCGAAAGGTCAAAATAGTTGTTAGACATCAGAAATCAGAAGGGCAAAAAATTTGACTGTTGGAAGCACTAGTTGTCCACCCAACTTCCTTGTTTTGGTTTCGTTTGATTCGAATTGAATGTTTTAAAAAATGTAGACTTATGGAAAATGTTTTCAACTAGTTTTTCAAGATAAGTGATATTTTTAAAAGTATAATCTAAGTTCAAATATCACTTTGAAAATCAATTATATATTTGATCAAAACATTTTATACAAGTGATAATCAAAATGTATTTTCGTGCATAAAATGATTTTAGAGCTTTAATCATCCATTGATACAGATCAAAGTATTAGTGCTTTTACAACAAAAAGTATAGTCTATGATCTTTTTTAACCTCTTGTCTTGATGGATTTGACTTGAATACTTGGCGTCGATCTTAACCTTCTTTGTGAGTCTGATTTGTAATGTGATAGTCTTGATTTTGTTCTTTTGATGACAATCGATCGATTTATCATCTCTAAAGACTATAATCATTTAAATTCAATTGTTAGAAAACAAGATTAAGTTATTTGTTATGAGCAAAACTATAAGGTTAAAGTCAACCATATGTCAACAATTTCTCTCTTTTTTATTATGAAAACAAAATGATTTACAAAGTAATATCAACAATTAATAAGAAATAAAAATCTCAGATTTAACATGTGTACCATATTTTTCCCATACTTTTTACAAACCAATAATTATTCATTCAATGTATTTAGAAGATTCAAAGTATGTCATTTGATCATTCAAGGCATGTCATTTGTCATCACACTCATTATCATTTAAAGCATATAAACTCACATTTTTTTTCCCTTTTAGCATAAGCAAAAAGATAGCGCATAGAAGAGCCAGAGTGTAGCATATATGATCAAGAATTTAAAACAACAATATGAAATAATTTTACTCCCCCTTAATTAAAAACATAATGCCAAATATATGGAAAAACAAGAGACGAGACAACACATTCAAAGCAAGATGCTCAAAGCATAAGTGATGAAATGTCAAAAAGCATAACAAAGTTTAAGGACCATAAAAATGGTTCCATAATACATAATAAAAAATGTAAATAACATCTAGAACAATGGAGGCGGCGAGGGATGAAAGAGTGAGTCAAAATGGGTATTGATTACATTTTATTGAGCATCGAGTGTGATTTGTTGAGCAAACACTTGGTGAAGTAGTCCATCCGATGAAAGTGGTAAGAGAGTCGATACACCCATTCAAGAGAGTGTAGTGATCCTCGGTTAATGTAAATTTGGAGGTAGAAGAATGAACACTCAAGCCCGGGAGGTCAAAAGGAGGGCTAAGGATGGCGTATCATCATCGTCGTGATCATCACCAACTTCATCTTCATCCCCTTCAAAAGATAGAGTCGGTGAATCCGACTCCATATCAAAACCCTTGGTTTGGGCCACCCAATGCCTTGCTCCTTGACAATTTTCATTCTTTTAAGAGTTTGAACATTGATTGTATCAGTAGGATAGAGTAAAATAGAAATTTCACCATTCAAAGATACCTCAAAATGTTTAAAGATTTTGATGAGAAGCATGCCGAATGACTATTTTCATTCTTTTAAGATTTTGATGTTGATACAAGTGGTGGAATGAACGATTTCATATTACCAATAACGATAGATGGAAAGTCTAGTTTACGCACAATGAAGAAAGAATCAAGAATGAAAAGACCAAAAATGAGTAACCTCATAGCGGTGACCTTTCCTAGGAAGAATTACATGGGCAATTATGTTATGAAAAAAATTACATGATAGAGAGAGTTGGTTGGCACTAAGTTTGAGAGGATGTTGGAGATTTTACTGGTGACTCTATGAGATGCCTCAACTGGATTATAACCCTCAAGAGTTGGATGAGCCATATGGCAAAAAATTTGATTTTCACACTTTGCAAGCTCAAGTAAAGTTTGAAGGAGGGTTTTAATGATTTTGATTCATTTTCTCTTGAGTAAACACGTAATACTATCCAAACTTGAATGGAAAGTCATAGTTTTGTAAAATTCGTTCATAAGGTTTGGATATGCATGTTCTTCTAGAGTAGTAATTGACAACCAACTCATGCTAAAAAAGTATTCCTCAAGGAGCTTCAAAGAAGGAAGAAAAATTGACATTCTTACCAATAAGAATAGGGCATTTGTCAAAAGAGTTATCTAGCACAATAAGTTCTTCATTCTTGGAAGAAGTTGGCAACCTCTCGATCCTTTTTGGTCTCTTACCTGACATCTTTACCCTTGGCATTGATTGAAACACTGTTGGAAGAGAGTGTACTAGTAGCATTCAGACTTTCGCTAGAGGGTAAGATTTTGAGGTTTTAATGGATAAAAATTAGGGGTTTTGAGAGAGTTGGAGTAAGAAAGTGATCAATTTTTGAAATCTAGTGAAGATTTTGAAGATTGATGGTGAATTTAATGAGATTTGGGGTGGAGTTGGGAAGGGGAAAAGGAGAAATGAGAGAAAAATGTGAGAAAGTGTGATTTAGATGTGTTTTAAAAAATGAAATCCCAACATCCCGGATGTCCGTCTACAATTCCCTATCTAACTTTGAAAACTCAAGTCATCTGTCTACAAATACTTCTTTTTGAATAAAACTATTTAGAAATGCAATTTTGACATCCATTTGATAAAGAGTAAAACTTTTATAACAAGTAAATACGAATAGATTCTAATCTAACAATCAGTACAAATGTTTCTTCATAATCTATGTCATCTTCTTGATTGTAACATTGGGCCATTCATCTATCATTGTTACACACATTAATCCCATTTTCATCTCGTTTTGGAAAAATCCATTTTGTACCAATAACAGTTTGATTACTTGGTCTAGCACCTAGAATCCAAAATTCCTCAAACTTGACTTCTTTGAAATTATTTGGTTCAATTTGTGAAATAAAGGAACAATTATTAAAATGATTACTAGTAGAAGGTCTAGTACTTACACATTTGGATGGATCACCAATGATGAGTTCTTTTAGATTAGTAGGAACAAATCTACATTCCTTAGGTAGAGATGGATCACTCTGTACTTCGAGAAATTCTATTTCATCTTGTTGCACATTTGCTTCTTCCTTATATTTATTTTCAAGATTTTTAGGATCTTCCTTATTTTAATTTTGGTTGTTCATTTGCTGAAAAGGAATCTTCAAACCTATATCATTATCAATACCTTTCTCTTGATCAATAGGATTAGTTTCATCAAATATTACATGCATGGATTTTTCAACGACTAAATTCTTTTGTTGAAAAACTCTATAAGCCTTGCTATTAGATAAATATCTAAGAAAAATTCCACTATTGAATTTTAAATCAAATTTTTCCAAGTTTTCTTTTGTGCTTAAGATAAAACATTTACAACCAAATACTCCAAAATAACAAATATTGGTAACTCTTTTTCCAAAATCCAAATACACAACCAAATACTTTAAAAATACTATTTACAATATAGCAAGTGGTGTTAAAGCTTTGGCCACAAATATTTTGGTAAACTATTTTCATTTTGCATAGTCCTGACCATTTTTTGCATTGTTCGATTCTTCATTTCTACTAAACCATTTTGTTGAGGAGATTTAGGACCCAAGACGTTATGTTCATAACCATTAATTTTTCAAAAATTATCAAATGAAATATAGTCAAATTCTTCACCATGTTATTCATAGTGATGGTAATAGTGTACCCTTTTTGCATTTTGAACATTTTTATAAAAAAATGTTTGAATACATTCGACGGTTCAAAAATAGGACCCGAGTAAATCTGTAAAAGTCATCAATAATGATTAAGGCAAATATTTATTTCCAAGGAAATCGTAGCATCTTCTCCAAACGCTAAAGAAAAAGGCATTTATCTTGTACTAGTCCTTGAGGTGGTGTGATAGGACCACAATATGCTGGGAAATTCATCTGCCCATGCTCCCTTAAGGTTGTCAAGTCTTGCCTTGAGTTTATACTTGATGGTCTTGTTAATCGCTTCCACATTGGCATTAGCTTGTGCGTGATTGGGGGTAGAAGACGGTTTCTTTATGCTAAATTCTTCGCAAAAGCTTACTAAACGGGCAATGATTACACCCAAAGAATAACACGGTAGTTGTAGTGCAGCTTCCTGGTGTCGTATTCACAAGGATATGGAAAAATGATCAAATGATCAAAAGGAATGAGTTATTCTCTTCAATATGTAGTGAAATTCAATGTTTGAAATGTGAAATTAAAATAATAATTTGAGGCAGTGAAGCGTCGGAATTCCCTCAATCGGATCGAATCAATCACATCAATTATTCCAATTTTATAACACAACTAGAGGCTTTCATCCCGGCACTCTATTTGGAAGATATATCGTTTAAACTCAGTGTAAATCTAACGTGATCCTAATGGTCAATCTTCCTATTGCAATGTCCACACCCTGTTTATCGAAATCAAATTCAAACTCGAATATACCTAAAGCATAAAGCAGTAGGGAATCACACCAATAAACTTAATCAATTGAGATTAAACCCTAGGTAATTATTTCAATCAATCTATAGAAAGAGCATGACTAATTATATGACCAATATAATAAGTACTAAGTCAATCTCAAAATTAATTCAAGATGAAAAGGATGAACTGTTAAATCAATTTAATTTCAATTGTAACTCTAGAATCTAGTTTCCATATAACACAATTACGCATACTTGTATTGGAATAAGATCAGAAGAGCGGCTTTATACATCTAGCGCAAAGTAGTAAATGATCCACCAATAACATTCATGAGATTATAATTCAACAAATATTTAAATTCATTGATAGAAAACGCGTGACTGAATCTATTATTAATTTAATAAAAGTTAAATCAATCTCATTACAAATTCATGGAAATAAACTATAAATTCTAGAGTTATTCAACAAGAAAATACCAAAATACGTGAATAATAGATGTGCAATCACCAATTCCGAAAGAGTTCATCCCAAGCTTCACCAAGGTTTTAGTTCTTCATGGATTTCTTAAGCCAAAATCAATGGAAGAATGATGAATAATGAAGAATTTGCGTTCTAGGACATTCTGAGGTCCTTTAGGATTGAGAAATCGTAACAAAATAAGTTACCATAAATGTTTGAGTCGTACAAGAAAACTTAAAATTTTCCCCCATTTGGCCTGGGCAGGCGCCCAGTAGAAAATGGGGTGGCCGCCCAGGAAAAATATTTGTTTTCTGTATATGAAATTCAGGGTCAGGAGAGCGCCTAGTATACAGTTGGACAACCTTCAGTGTTTTAGTCATACTTTCCAATATCGATGTTCGATTGAGATGATTTAAGATGCGTTGAAAAGCTAACTCAAAGGGTTACAATTTTACTTTAGATATCATCTTCCAATTCGATCTTTTTCCATGCCAAAAATGGGTCTCCATATGAGGCCAAAAATCGGTGTAACCTTTTCAGCTTGAAAGTTGACAAGTGATAATGTTTTGACTATATTTCATCCATTTGACTCAATTTTTCATCCAATTGACATCTAACACTCTCCAATCTTAATCATGAGCTTAGAAACAAGTTTAGAATATTTTCACTTTAGACCCTGAACTACCATTTTCCTCCATTTTGGTCCATTTTTGCTCTTTTCTTCTAGTTTTCACCGTATTCATCCATTTGCAACCTAAACCAAAATAAAAGTGTACTTAGAACATTTAGGCGCCAATAAATCATGAAAATGAAATTACTAGTGGATGAAAAATGTGATAATTGCACTATTATTAGGCAATATCGAATTGTTTTCCATTATTGGTCACAATGGAATGAGGTACTCCAAATCTACATATAATGGATTTCTTTGTGAAGTCTATTATTTTTTGCTCTGTAATCTTGGCAAGAGGTTCGGTTTCAACCCACTTAGTAAAACAATCCATAGCTACAATAACAAACTTAGTTCCGCCTTTCCCTATTAGCATATGGCCAATTAGGTCGACCCCCTACTTCAAGAATGGCCACACAATTACTCTAGTATTTAGTGCCTCCGATGGCTCCTTAAGAATGGAGCTAAGCATTAGCACTTATCACATTTTTGTACAAACTCTAGGGCATCTCGTTTAAGGGTTGGCTAGAAGTATCATTGCCTTCAAATCTTATGGGTTAACGACTATCCTCCAAAATGATTGCCTCAAATTCCCTCATAAACTTCCTACAGGGCATAAAACACTTTTTCTTCATTCATGCACCGTAGTAGAGGAATTATATACCCTTTCTTGTAAAGTACGTCCAATAAGTTGTACCTAGCTGACCTTATTCGTAATTTTCTAGCTTCAGTAGGGTCTTCAGGACATGTTCCAATTTTGAGGTATGGGGTAATTTCATCTAAACAAGTAGGTTTTGGGTCTATAATCATAAAAATCGTACCTCCTCTATCAATAATGGAGTTTTTAAATCATCCTATGGGGATGCTGTCGATATCTTCTATGTAACACCCTGAACTTAAGCTTCGAGTGTCACGTACTAAACGTAATAACTTCCGCTTTAATAACATGTAAAAACTCATAAATAAAAGGTAATGCATTCTGGAAACCTATTTTTAATTAATAGTAAAATATCTCTATAAAGTTTAATGGCCAGCAGAAGGGCATGCCGATTTGAAATTCTTTTACATACGTGGACTCGGTGCTGTCACAGCTAGCTTGGGCAGCCAGTTCGAACATTTTTATAAAATTCACCTCAACTCCGTTTTATATGAAATTTGTGGCATTTAAAATATATTTCTACGTAGTTTCCCATGTTAAAATATGGAGAGTTTTCAAGACCATATGATGGGGACGTTTTACTAAAAACAATGAGGTATTGCACAGAACTTCAGATTCGACCTTTCGACACTTAAAAATTTATATCTCCGGCCACCGACATCCAAACTAAGTGATTCTTATGCTCATATTAAGACAACTCAAAGAGGAATGTGGGAGCTTTTTAGCGTCTCAAATAGGTGTTTATAGAGTTAGTAATAACATTTTGAACGGACCTAAAAACTGTCCAGCTTCTGCCTGTTTTCTCGTCGTAGGAAAAAAAAGTCTATAAGCATGCCTCTTAGCATAACATGAAAGATAAGATTTCAAAATTTACTTCTAGTACCATAGTACATCATGTCTTATACATGTTTGTATATAATACCACACGAAAACATATGGAAAATATTCTTTGAACAAAACGTACTAACGAGACATTTCAATACAAAATAACATTGTCCTTAACCCATCATCGAGTATGCCGATGACTTCCACCAACTCAACGCTTATGGATCTGAAAATTTAGTATAAAATACTATGAGTATAAAGAATACTCAGTAAGATACCATGCTCGGGTTTAACATGTTAATACTATACAAAAGAAAGCATTCAAACACATACTTGCGCATTCCGGCTTGCCGGTGCCCTTCGGACTTGTCCTAAGGCATAAATAGATATCTAACTTTGTGGACTTGTCCACGTCTTTCATATTATGGTTTTCATGCATAGCTTAAGCATAAATATTATCATGAAATCTTACCACTTGAGCATAGAAAGTATCTTACCTTAAAACTTGGAGAAATTTTTTAGTTGAAATGTATACTTGAAAGTGCTAGCCTTTGTTTTCCTTTTTCACGTATCCTATCTTTCTATTGTTTGCAAGTAATTTTCTGATTTCAAAGCCATTTGCTGGAGCATTTCTTAAGTATTTAAAGGCAAGGAAACCCCATGACTAAGTATGGTATAAAGGTGACTATTGACCAGGGGCGGAGCCAGCCTGTCGGACTAGGGGGGCCTAGAGGTGAAGGGGTGGGAGGCTATGGGGGTTCGGGGGCAGCGCCCCCGAAATTTTTTTTTTTTGAATACGTTATTAATTTATTCTTTGTATACGTCATTTCCAACCTAAGAACGTATTTACGACATTCTCCACGGAAATATTTTATTATCAATGCATTTTAGCAAAATCCACTTTAAGTAAAGGAGATAAACAAATTACTACATAGTTTTATGTCCATTTCGAGTGGTGATATAACTAAGAATAAATCAAATTGGAGTTGATTAAGGACAATTGAAGACAATCTCTTCTTCTTCAATTTTAGAAATGGAAAGCCTTTCTTCTCCTTATAAAAAAAAATCCCAAAGTTCAGTGTGGGCCTGTGCCCACACTGGGCCATACGTGGCTCCGCCACTGCTATTGACCAAGGTAAATGTTATGTCTTCCACGTAGCCATTGATTCATCTTCATGCATGCAATAACATCACCATATGCCTTAATTGTAATCAGCTTATGGTTGCTAAAACACCTCATGCTTGTTATACATTTAACCACCTCATACTTGCTTAACCATTTACTACATCATGCTTGTTTACACCTTACAATTTAACATGTATTCTAAACCCTTAATTAACTAATATTGGTAAACTATCAATCACCAAATAATGCAAATGAGGCAATCACTAATAAATTGGCCATATAAAAATTTTGAAAAGTTAAATTACTATCCAAAAAAATTAAATGCACAACATAAACGAGCACAAATTTTCGGAGTATTACATTCTATATGCTAAGAGTCACTATGTATAACCATGTTGAGGATCTTCAATTCCTTTGCTATCCTTACCCCAGCTATTATTGTTTCGTATTCCGCTTCGTTATTAGAGGCTTTGAAGTCAAATGTGAAGGTTTGATAGAAATGGTGGCAATTTGGGCTCATTAGCACTATTCTTGCTCTAGATCGAGTTTTAGTGAAAGAGCCATTGACAAGACGTTCCCATGGAGTGTTATCGGGCTGATCTTCCAAAAGGTCGGTGTTGAACTTTGCGACAAAATCAACTATAGCTTGGCTTTTTATCACATTATGTGGCTTATAATTTATGTTGAACTGGCCTAGCTTGGCATCTCATTTAACCATTTGTCTTGAAGTATCAGGTTTTTGCTGAATTTTTCTTAGAGGATAATCTTTCAAAACTTTAATCGGATGCTTCAAAAAATAGGGTCTGAACTTCTTATCTACAATAATCATTGCATAAGCTAGCTTTTCAGGGAAAAATAACAAAGTTCCTAATCATGTAGAGCTATGTTGACGTAATAAATAGGGTACTGCATCCCTCCCTATTCTTGAATTAGCACTGCACTAACAACATTCTTAGAAACGGCAAGGTACAATGCTAGCATTTCTTCTACCTCGAGTTTGAATAAGACTAGTGGTCGAGCTAACTATCTTTTGATCTCTTCAAAAGCATTCTGGCAGTCTGAAGTCCGCTCGAACTTCTTTTACCCTCATATCATATCGAAGAAGGGTTTACATTGATCTATAAACTTGGAAACGGAACGACTAAGTGAAGCTATTCTCTTAGTAAGACTTTGAACTTCTTTAGGACGGTAGGTACTCTCATTTCAATGATTGCACGTATCTTTTCTAGATTTGTTTCAATCCCTCTTTGATTAATCATATAATCTAGGAACTTTCTTGAACTTACCCCAAAGGCACACTTGAGTGGATTCATTTTCATCTTGTATTTTCTTAGAATTTCGAACATCTCAACTATGTGTCGTTAGTGGTCCTTCGCTATCGTGCTCTTGACTAGAATATCGTCCATATATACTTCTATAATTTTGCCAATTTGCTTAGAAAACATGGCATTCACAAGATGTTGATATGTAGGTTTAACATTTTTTAGGCCGAAAGGCATCATTTTGTAACAGTAGAGACCTCGATCAGTGATGAAGGAAATATATTCCTAGTTTGGTTCATACATCGGGATTTGATTGTACTGGAATAAGCATCCATGAAGCTAAGTAGATCGTGTCCAACTATGGCATTGACCATTTGGTCGATCCTTGGGAGGAGAAAACTGCCCTTTGGGCAGGCTTTGTTGATATCAATAAAATTGAAGCATACTCTCCAATCCCTATTTTTTTTCTTAACCAATGTTGGGTTAGCAATCCACCTCGAGTAATTTGCTTTGTGGATAATCACACTATTAAGTAACTTTTTCACTTCTTTATTCAGAGCTTCGTATATCTTCAAGTTCAAGGGGTAGCATTGTTATTGTTTTGGTCAAAGTAAGGGATCAATGTTTAATCTATGAAAAGCTATCTTAGGGTCGATCCCCTCCATATCTTTATGACTTCATGCAAAAACATCGAGAGTTTATTGGAGAAATATTACCAGCTGAGATCTTATTGGTTGGGGAAATTCATGACCTATCTTAAGCTTTTTTTTGGGGATTGTCTTGGCTAACTTAAACCTTATCCATCTCTTCAACGGGCTCTCTTCCTTTTTCCTTGAACTTGATTCGAGGTTCCAATGAGCCGGGGTTATAATCAATTGTGTAAGACATGCATACATACCTCAGGTGTGGTAAATGATGTACCTTATCGAGATAGATCTTAATCCGACATTTCTCAATTGTCTCTTTATTACCCTTAATTTCTCCTACACCGTAAAGGCTAGGAAATTTGATGGTACATCGATAGATTGCTCTAAAGTCAAAAAAGAAGGTCCCATGATTGCGTCATAGGACAATGTAGAGTCAAACACAATGAATTTGACATTGACTCTAGTTTAGTGAGGAGCTTCTTTGTCCTCGACAGTAAGTTTGGTATGTCATTTTACTTTAGTTAGGGCTCCATTTAGTCCTAAGACCATATTTGAATATGGTTGGAGAAATGTAGGGGGACTCCCACCCATTAGAGAATATCAATATACAAAATGTTAAGAGTACTGTTGTGTCTACTAGAACTCTCGGAATGGGAACTCCAACTATAGGTAGGGCCAAGACCAATACGCCATGATAAATGTGTAGGTTTGCTTCTTTTTCGTAAAAAGAAAAGTGTCTGTCTCCAAGTCTTTTACGGTGCCTTTCTGTGATACCTATTTCAGATAGGTCAGGGATTATGTCTTTTCATGCAGTAATGATAGATTGAAGTGGCTGCCTTCAGCTAATGTAATATTGGTCAGCCTAATATGGTATTGTAACTTGATGTTAGATCTACTACTACGAAGCTGGCAATAGTTCTCCTTTGATAGGGAACATTTCATATTTCTACGATTAAAGTAATTTGACTTTGCGTTTCGACGGGATCACCAGCGAAACCCTGTAACCTTTTGGGATAAGGTTGGATGTACCTTTATGGTATTCCCATTTGCTCAAGAGTTTTGGAATAAAAGACGTTTATCAAGTTTCCATTATCCACCAGAGTTCAGCGTATTCGAACTCCAACCACAGGCATAGTGATTACTGGAGCATCACTTTAATTTTACAATATTCCGAGTATTCTTCCGAGAATCCAAACCATTCAATATTTGGTGTCAATGCAGGTTTTGGAGTCCAGCTTCGTAGGTCTACCTGACGCGTGCATACCTAACTTAACCGCGGTGTTCCCTTCTGGACCCTTCCATGCATTGGTTCCCTCATTTAGCATTATGATCTCTGTTCTTAGTGGGATATGTCTAGTTGGTTGAGTGGGGAGAGCTATCTAAGGCATTCATGCTTGTAGGGAAAAGGTGATTGTATTAAAGGATTTTTTTAGCCTTCCCTATTTCATTTCTTCAAATCCTTACATTCATCCGTGTTGTGTCCCGCTGACCTGTGATATCAGTAATATTTGCTCTGGTTGATTCCCATTGAATTCTTCTTCTTCTTCCTCTTCTTCTTCTTCTTCTTCTAAGGAGGTCTACAGAAAACTTATTTATCTTCTACTTGTGTAAACACCCCTTCCAACGCTATTCAATAGGTAATATTCTTGGAACATCTTCGGGTAGCAACGAGGTCATTCTCTCTCTCTCTCTCTCTCTCTCTCTCTCTCTCTCTCTCTCTCTCTCTCTCAAGCATATGACCTTTTTCTGTGTTTTTATCCTTTGTTTAAGCTGGGTGGTAGGGTCTACCTTTCCATCTTCGTGAACTAAGGTCACTTCCTCATCACTTATGTGTTTCTCAACTCAGTTAAAGAATTCATGATATGCTCTTCTCATCTCCAACGAATTGAGCTAAGAGACGGTCGATCCAACTTCTGATAGACCATTGATATGGTCTTCTTGTCTCCTAATGTTAAGAGAAAAGCCCTGAAAATTATGGCATTTCTAGCTCCTTATAGCTCCATCCATGAGGTTGATTTGTCCAAATGGTTAAGGGGATCTCCTTCCCCATCACCCTGTGAGTTGTGGCATTTTTAGCTTCTTAGGTAATAGTTCAGCCAGTATGTCTTATGTGAAGGAGGAGTGGCGATTAGTGAGGTATTCTTCAACAGTACATTTGTACTTTTGCTTCTAGATCGGTAATACGCTTTCACAAGGCGCTGATTTCAGGTTCATCTTTTTTGTGGAGTTCTTTTAGTGGACTAAGTTCATTCACACTTGGTTGTTAATGAATACTTAGTACCCAACCTATCGAACAAGCTCTTAGCTTTCCAGTAGTTCGCTTCATAGCTGGGAGAGAACTTCTTACTTCGTCAGTCTTACTTTTGGATTACTCTTCTCCTGAGAAGTGCAAACTTCTTCTGCTTGGAGGTCGTCCAGTTCTTTCTCTTGTAGATGATTCCACCTCCGTATCTACCGAGGGAAGGTGGTAGCCTGGTTCTATTCCAACTGAATAACACGTTGTCAACGTTCTATAAATTACTTCATGACAGCAATCCGTAGGTTATCGCTCCTTATTAGTTTGTTCCTCCTTTGGAGATTATGTGGAATGTTAGTCTCAATGACATTGGTATGAGATTTATTCTTGGAGGCTAAACCGCAGTTCATCATATTTTTATGAAGGGTGTAGGATGGATTTTTCCTTTTTAGAATCGAATGGGAATAGTATAGGCCGCTTATACACGCGGGCCATACTTTTAGCTCCAAACCATTAATGCCAAAAAAAGGAGTAGTTCGATTTTTTGTCAACTTAACCGATAATTTGAAAGATGTAAATTGCTGAAATACAATGGAAGAGTTTTTGTATTGATCAGAGTAATTGAAAAGTATGTAGGGATAGTACATTGAGTTTGGCCCCCAGGGAGGTCTATTACATTCCTATTTATAGACCGGATACCAGCGAGTTTGCCACCTAAGGTCAAATACCTCAATATATGTCCCATTGGCCTGGATTTGAATGGTTCTTGAGATCGACTTACTAGATCATCATTATTTGGACTACAGTAGTACCATCAAGTAATCATTACGTGTAATTGATTGGTCGAATAATAGGTGTTGATATCTGTGACAGAATGTGGCACAGTATGATTCGGTAGGGTAAAAAGTGCATTGGTAATAACAGGTTACAGACATCATTATGTCTCTAAGATGACGGTGACTTTCCCCCGAGCTGGCCTCAGATGTGGTGCATCAGATCTAAGTGATAGATCATTAGTGGGAAGTCTTACTTGTTTTAGTGAGGATGGAGTTTGGACTCCAACAATTTTAATAACCTTTGTAGGCCTATAAGGACCAAAGTCAATATCCTCTCAAATATTATAATCTATTGATCGAATGTATATTATCATTCTAGCTTTAAAATAGTTATAATGTGTTCCATCAATATAGGGAAAAAAACTTGTAGAATGCCCTTTAAGATTTTAAAATTAAAGTTAGTCATTACCCAAGATTGTAAAGTCTTAATTTCAAATGAATACATTGCTCTGATACCAATTAATAGCCGGAAAATGACTAACTGGAAGAGGGTGTAAATTGGTTTTTGAAACTTTTGCAAAAATTGATCTTATATCAAGAAAGTTAAGAACAAATAGATCAATCAATGCGTAAATGAAATAACATTAAGTAGAAGGGAATAGAGAATGCAAACGATATAATTGTGAAAGTTCATTCCAAATCAATGATTAACATCCTTCGTTACCAAAAATTCCATCATGAGTAATGCCTTTCTACTATATGGAATGACTTATGGTGCAATCAAATCTTTTACAATACTTCTTGTAACTTACAAACAATGAGCATCAATCTTTATACAATATTGAGCATTCAAGAAATCTCAATATGACCTACAAGTTTGAATAATGATTTTACAATGAAAGCTTCTCTCTTAATAAATGATACAAATAAATTAAGTACCAATAGAGACTAATACTTCAATTGCAATTAATGACTGCTCAAGTTTTGGATAAGAAAAAAATTAATGAAGATCTATATGAAGAGCACCACAGATATTCACTTGATGCCCAACCACAAAATAAAATTCGATAAGAAGCCAAAATCAGATTTTAGCATTGGATATTGGAAGATCTTGATTGGAGGCAGCTGACTGCAATATGAAGATAGCCAAAGAAGCCAAAATAATAGAGGAAATAGTGGCCAATGCCCGATTGGCGCGGCCTAATTTCTAAAATGGCATTTGACCAGTATTAAATGAAAAAAAGGATAAAAGATAAAAACAAAAGGTTTATTTACCTATTATACTCTGAAAAAAAGAGAGAAAATAAGAAAAACAAAAGGAAGCGAATCCGGACTCCAAGATTATATACGAAACAAACAGACCTATTTATCTTCTAACTTGACAAGATTAGTATTTGTTTGAAATTTTTAGTATTTCATTGTGGTGAATGTAGATATTCATTTTTTTTAATTGAATGTGTTAATTTTATGAGTTTAATACAAATATTGAGATTTATTTATAGTTAAAATGAAAGAAAAGTCGAATTTGAGGCATGAATAGGCGAAAATGGGTATTTTTCGGGTAGGGCTCACCGGAAACGCGATCTAGACCCACACTTCTGGGTCCTAGTTCGGACAGCCCTGGGCCGCCAAGATTCGAATGGACATGTTGTCTGTAACGACTTGCCCAACTGAGTCCGGTTTGGACATTTCTTCCTTTTTTTCATTCTTTTTCAATTTAATTCATTTTCCTTTTTTTAATTCTTTTTTATTTATCTTCCTTAATTTTTTTTATATGTGTTTTTTTATTTCCTTTAAAAAAATTGAATCTTATATATTTTTTAAATTTCTTTTTTTCTTAATTTAATTTCTTTTCCATCAATTATTTTTTATTTTCGTTGTTTTCTTTTACTAGACTTGAAATTATTTTTTTCTATTTCAATTTACTTTATACTTTAATTTCATTTTTGTTTTTTTAATGTGATGAAACAAATTTCTTTCTTGCATACAATGGCATATAATCTGATTAGGTAAATTTTAAGATATTTTGTTTTATTACATAATTTCTTGTATATGATTTAACGTTTATTAGTTTATTAGGATGGAGTATGATAGCTCGTTTTGGGAAAGTTACGTAGTATTGTAACTTTTCCAACTATACTAAAGTACTAGAGGGGCTTGATGAAGAGCATGTAGTCATACTCCACCAATCATTCCTATGGTCATTCTATTCATTGAAAGATATGCAGCTTTTCGGTCAAATCATTGATTTCTTATTACTTCGGCTACTTAAGTCAATCGATGACGATGCATTGTATTTTGCCTTAGGGGACGGGAATGTGTCAAGATTCTCGATCCTTGAATTTGCTCTTATTATGGGCTTGAAGTGTAAGGGTGAAAAAGCAATGAGGGCTCATACTACAGCAAATAAAAGGTTACTTGATTTATATTTTGGAGTAAAAAGAGTGTTACGCCACTACAATTAGAGGACACATTCAGGAAATGTGATCACATGGTGGACAAGTTGAAGTTGGGATTGGTGTTCATACTAGAGAGTGTACTGAGGTGTCGACGTTGTAAGACATCGATCGACCTTTTTTCGTTGGATGTTGTTGATGATATTGACGCCTTCATTAGCTTTCCATGGGGTCAAAGATGTTATACTAGTACACTAGACATCTTCAGGAGGATGCATTCAATGCCCAAGTTGGAGAAGACCGAGCACAAGTTTGATACATATGGCTTTCCATTGGCTTTGCAGGTAATTGTTTAACCTAATGAATGATCAACTTTTTTATTAAATATATAAGTATAATAGTTGTAATTGTTGCAGTTATGGGCATATGAGCCTATCCCCGCTTTGGGTAGAAAGTGGACAATTAAAAAGGAGACAAGCTGCCTGACTTCACTAGCGAGCACATGACAAGCCATTGGCTAGTGATTTGACATCTATCCTCGAAGATCCTCAAGTGAGTATTATATGCTTGCAATTTATATTGTATGTATATTTACTTGGCTCGATACCTGATCATTAAACGCGTTAAAATGATGATATGACAACTCGAAGTCCACACTGAGGTGACTGCTTCGATGGTGGAGGAGGCAGAGGTCCCATTGCCAAAGGAAAGGTCCCAGTATTGGAGGGGGTGGCGCAAATGACCCTCGACTTGACAAATAATGTCACGAGTGTGGATGATGTGAGAATTGTGTTTGAAGGGGGCAATGGAGGTGACAAAAGGTAAGAAGCATGTTTTTGACGTATAGATGATCATAAGATGATGATATTGTCGTCACAATACATTGTTTCGCCGTACATGGTCGAGGCAAAGAAGAGAACGATTGTGGACGGTACGTTGCCCAACCTCTTCCGTGAAGTCGACCCGATGAAGAAAAAAACGTTTGATGGCTGGTTCAGGAAAATGACTAGATCCACAAGACAAAATGCCATGCCACAAAGCCACTAAATGTACATATAATGGGCTACAGCCATCAACAAAGTCATCAAATCGAAGAAAACCCCCAAATTTCGAATAATGATGCATTTCCATTCGCACAATGAATCTACAATCACAGCATTTTTTAAAAATATAAAAGTAACATATCAGAAAAACTTCAGGTGCTAATATGACTAAGAATTCAAAATTATAGGCCCCAACGCCACAAAATCCTGATGGTTCACATAATATTCAAAGACTCATATGTGGAGACTTGGAATGGAATATTGTACCAATCCTTCTTTGCAAATGGATCGACTCTATACATTTACAAACACATAAATATAGGCATAAAAATCTCAAGAAAATGTAACTCATAAAATAATTAAAAGTGCTCATGCTTTCTTCTTCCCTCCCGTAGGTGTCTAACTCCGACATTATTTGCTTCAGTTCCTCCTCCTCAAATTTAAATCGAGCACTTTCAAAATTTCACCAAATTATGATCACACGATTTTGTGATCTCCATTAGTATAAATGTTTAGAATACCTTCTCAACTTCTCCACGGCTTGAGGTTTGGGGATTTTGAGAGTATTAATTACGGTGTAAGGATGTTAATTTTAAGGGTATTATTCTAATTTATTATATTTGGAGGGTAGTGGGCCTAATTTGCCCTTTGAATTAGGGAAAATTAGACCAATTACTTTCCAAAATTAAAGAATTTGAATAATACTCTATTAATTGATTAAAACCTTTAACCACGTAATTATTACGTTCTAAATGATTACAGAAAAGAGAAATCATCAACCAGGCGACGACTCCACCCCTGATCTTCACCCCCAACTCATCTCCTCCTTACCCATTACATTTTTCAAATTTATTTATCTGGTCAATATGATTCTAAGGAAAATTTTGTGGAACTTGATAAGAAACTGAAGGAACATGAGGTAAAATAGGGATACTATGTTTTATTGATTCTAAGTTGTCTAATATTTTAATATGATGTACTCGACTACCTGTGGAGCTGAACTTCAAAGTGAGTTCTGATAAATTCTTTCTGGCTTGTGCATCTCTGAAGATTCAAGTTCAGCATGTGGTTTGTAGGATGCTTCTTTTCCATTTGATGAAATGTCTAGCTAAGAATTTTCTGTTTTTGCATTGTTAAACTTCTAATAGTTTAAAAGGTTTGATTTGCATATTATATGTGGAAGGCAAGTTGTTGATTGAATTGATTGTAGTTAAAGGAAAAAAAATTTAAATTAAAAAAATGGTTTTATGAAAAATCAAGATGGTATAATTGAAAAGAATGGGAGAGTTGGGTGATTTTGAGGTCTGGGAACGACATAGATGCAAATATTTCATTTCTTGGTATTATCTACTTTATAGCAGAGGCCCAAGAGCCTATGTATTGTGGTATCGTCCACTGTATCGTGCTTTTAGGTCAGTGGCTCTATCTTTGCAAACGACATAATTTCACTGACCAATAGCTTTTATTCAGTTAGTTTTTGGTGGATATTGGAGAAACGAGTAGAAATGGTTTCGGAGCCTTGGATATTGGAGTGGTTGTGGTGGAGAAGGTGAAGCGGTGGTAGAGTGGTTGAAGTTGTATAAAATGATATAATTTAAGGTCTTGATTAATGTTGTCACTTTTTTTTTTATCACTTTTTTAGTGTTTGTCAATTTTTTGAATACGTCCATGTTTGAGTTCGTTTTTTTGTTTTATTATATGTATAGTTTCTTGTGCTTAGGCTTTGGTCCGCTAGTAATAGTAGTAGTGGTGACGGAGAAAGAGGAGAAATAGTGGTTGTGTAAACAATTGAGTTGGTAGATAACGGTGGTGATAAATTGATTTAAAGATGCTTGACGTTTTGATTGGTGTTTTGCCACTTTTTTTGATTTTTTTTTGCTTTTTTAATTTTTATCATTTTTTAGTGTTTGTTATTTTTTTAAAAAATTTCCATCACTTTTTTTGAAAGTTGTCACTTTGTAATAAAAGTGACATTTTATTATTTATTACTTGGTTAGAATTTACAAATTAATATTAATTACAAATAATAATTAAATCAAAATAAATGTAAATTAAATTAAATTGTAAAATAAGAAAATGATATAATAGGAAATAAAATTTGCTGAAATATAAAACGAAGACAAAAATGGAAATAGTGAGAAATTTAAAAAATTACACCAAATAAATAGTGTCAGTGTAATACTAAATTGGTTTGTTGTTTTAATGTACCATTGAAGTGAATTTTTGCACGAAGACGACGCGAATATATATGCATTCTAGCAGTCAACAATGGGTTTGTAATTTTGTAATGGGCTAGACCCTTTGCTTGTATTAACGTGGCCCAGTTGTCTAATACTAACAAAATATTGGGCTCTCAACTGGTTGTCGTACTTTTGTTTTGTTTTCAGGGAAATGTTGCACAATCGTGCTGCATATCAAAATTTAAAATTTCACTTTTATCTATTATCTCTTCTGTACGTTGTCTATTAATTTAACATAACGAACACTTTTTTTTATAATTCAATAGTACTTAGCCATTTTCTAGTATCTCATTAGCTGATGAAAGGTTAATGGTTCGCTACAATCTTATATGAGACTAAGAATATTTTCAGTGAGATTAAAAAGTGATATTACACTTAAATTTTTATTAAAAAGTGATACAATGTCACCTTAAAAAGTGATCGACGTTTCATCACTTTTTTAGTGTTGTCACTTTTTTTGAGTTTTTATCATTTTTTAAAAAAATTCTTTCACATTATTAAATTGATTCCAAAGTTTTGATTGGTGTTTTTTCACTTTTTTTAGTCGTCACTTTATTAAACTGATTCTCAGATTTTGATTAGTATTTTGCCACTTTTTGAATGCTTATCGCTTTTTGAAATTTTTGTAAAAAGTGTCACACTATCACTTAATTTTATTTATTACCATTTAGGGATGTCAAAGTTGCTCGTCAATTTTTAAAAAGTGACACTGTGTCGCTTTTTTAAATTGTCACTTTTTTAAGAAGATAAAAAAAATGATTACTGGTGCTGCATGTTATTTTGGTATTTGTTACTTTTTTTAAGTTTGTCACTTTTTGAGTTTATATCACTTTTTGAGAGTCACTTTTTTTTTTAGTTTGTATAAAAAAAAAGTGACAATTTTTATATAAAAAAAGTGACATTGTGTTACTTTTTCATTTTACGTAGTATTTTTTACTTCCTAAAAACATTTCATATGATTTTTTAAAACATCTATAATTTTAAGAGTATTTTTGTAAGTATGCCTTTGAATTATGGGTATTGGGCTTGTTTGGCGGGTTTGGGATGAGTATACGTATTTATGATGGTTTTCGGATGTATGGGTACTGTTTTGGGCCGGGTGATTGGAATGTGGGAATTATTTGTGACATGCATGTGTTATCAGGTTTTGTGTGATTGGGTAGGGTTTTTATGATTGGCTATAGAGGTTGAAAAACAACAGTAAATCCTTTTTCTCAGTAGTAGTGCACAAAAGATTTTTTTTTTTTTTAATATCTTTTTGAGAAGTAAAATAACATATGATCTATTTGAACTATTACTGGTGGATGAACAGTTCGGGCATTTTTATTTTTTATTTTTAACTAATCTAAACTACTAAAACATGAGAACGCTACTGTTGCAGAGACATTTATTATTTTATTTTATTGCATTTTGTGCTGTTCTAAGGTTCTTTTTTTTTTTTTTTGTGTAGAAATAAAGTGGTTGTAGGGCTTGCATGGGCGATGGATTAGATGAAAACAGTTAGTGGACTTTTGGATTTGAGGACAAATGATGTTAGACTAAAGGAAAATGAATTGCTCTGATACTAAATTGACATAGGGTATAAGAGTAGAATTATAGAAGAGTGGTGAAGAATAGAAAAGAAGAGAAAGGAGGGAAAAAAGAGAGGAGAGAGAACATCAATTTATTTCATATATCAAATTTGTTTCTATTACAATGCAAAAGTACTTTTATATAGGGTTTCAAAAGATCATATTCTAAGTAGAAGCAAAGCCGACATGATTTGTGAAACTGAAAACAATCATATTGAGGTTGATACGTGACTCTTGGCATTGACAAGTGGGTAGAGCTCGACTACACAAACTTATTCACTTTCAGGCGCTCAGTGACATGGAAATAATTGAAGACAGCTTATATTTTCGCACTTTTGTAGAATTCTGGGGATGAAATACAACCTCAGTGCTTGACCTTACCGTCACTTCTTTCCACTCTGAAGAAGAAGCCCCTTCATTGCGATAATCACGGGGAGAGTATAAAACTAGGAGCCTGGAATGAGCTGTATATGGTGGACAATAAAGGCTCAGTCAGATATGAATCCATAGACCGGTCTATCACTAAAATGCAACCAAAAATCTTTCTCAAATTAAAAAATATAAGATTTGTCAAATAGCATTCCTGTGAAGGGATAACAACATAAGCAGAGTTGTTCATGTCTTTTGTCCTTTATGTCCATAAATTTTCATGGTGTATGACAGATATATCGGCTGGAAGAGAATGCAGCATAAAGCCATGTTAAATGAGAGGAAAATAATGTCGAATGCTAAGACCACAAACATTTCACTATGCTTTGCAAGAATCTCTACAGATAAAACTCAATAGTCGTGCAAATTATTTTAACACAGGCTCATATCACTGTTTAACAATTTATACTCGCTAAGTTCTGAGGAAAAGCACATTTCTAAACTCAAAATGTAAAATATAAGCAATGGTAAGTGGAGATACCAAAACCAAACATGCTTATCTTCTGAACAATCAGACGGCTAACTTTTGATCTCCTGATATTTATTAATGCCCGAAGATCATCTTGCTTGCCTTTAAACTCCATAAATTCTCCCAGGACATACTTGTTGCCTTTAAGCTCTAACCTGCATTGTAGGGAAACTTGCATAATCTCAATGCAAACGATAGCAAATCATATTCGTCACACATAGTATCAATATAAATGAAAATATTCATTTTGTGTTTGACAATAGGCATGGTAACCCAAGAGGTAGAATTATACAACTATGGAACCTAAGAATTAACCCGTTAATAAAGCATAAAAGCATTCCTACTTTATTAACTTTTCCCAAGCCCCAACTGCATATTTGCTTCTTACAGAAAGGTTGATAATTCACATGCCTTTTCTTTTAAAAAATAGCCATTCTTTTTATTAATGGGGACTTTAATTTTACTTGGGGCTATCCTGAGGAGAAAGTAATTACTCCATTCAAGGTATTCTTAAAGCTATTCTTTTATACTCTCTTCCTCCACGTAGTAACTTTGTACTCATTTAAAAACTCAAGAAGCAGCATCGCCTTAGTGACTCTTTATTATCTATTATTGACAAAAGCAATTGCAAAGCAATCCACTTGTACTGGAGACTGTATTCAACCCCTATTCCTCCTGAACCATCCAGATTTATGTGAAACGCCAACACTATGTCAATCTAATCACTACCTACATGGAAACTTGTCAGAACATAACGTCACACTACATCATAAATCAAACAATGGAAGATAAAATCGTAACGGACCTATCCCACATTGGAGCCGTGCTGAGGATGGAACAAAGCTTCTCATTTAATGATTCCTGCATTTCTTTCTTTGCACTGCGAAAGGCGCCTTTGATCCATCCAGAAAGCATACTTTTTTGCTCGGGTTTTAACTGTGTCCACTGGTCATAGGTAATGACCTCAGGTGGAAACACGTCAGAGTGAATGGCACTGAAATAGCAACAGAGTTAGAAACACGGACAACAAAGAAATAATAGGCAACCAAGAATGAAGTTTTACAGGACAAATAAATAGTAGAAACAGTTTCGCGTTTAACTATTATCTTCACATAGTCAAAAGTAAGAGATATACTGAAATAATTATACTTCAGATTTGTAGTGCTGGATATCTGGTATACCGCTAAACAATATTTTTATGATTGTGTTTGTTCAATTATGCCACTTCATGACTGATACAGTACCACGACTCCGGCATACAGATAAATAACTACTCTTACGATCATGAATTTTAACAGCTAGGCTACTGTTATGTGGTTTTGAGATATTTTTTGGTCAAAACAGTTTGAGATTAAGAGTTCCACACTACCATGTTCATAAAATCAGTATTGGAAATGACAGTCAAAGAAATTTGATGAAAGTTATCGAGTAGATGTAAGTTGATGCCATTAGAAATTTGTGGTAGCATTTTTTTTTACCTCATCACTCTAAACTTCTTAAGCTTTCTAAAATTCCCAAAAGAAATAAGCAAAAGGTGCTTGCATTACAGCTAGTCCTAAAACATATAACCCTTATAATTCATACGATGATAAATGCATTCGTCATACGACTCCAAGTTAAGAAAGAAATTGTGAAATTATAAAGATATAGTCTTCAACGTTTTTATGAGTGATTAACAATATTAGATTTAAATTTAGTTGGCAGATGAAAAAGATTTGTTCCAATGCATACCTAAATTTTGGATTGGGACATATGACTTTGCTAGACAGATATCCTTCTGGAAGAACAACTCCCCTTCGTTCAAGATATGCTTCAAGAATGGGAATGAGCCGTTTTGTTTCAACTGTCTGAATAGCAGAACAACACTTGCATAAGCCCTAACGCTTGCAAGGAACAACAGCAAAATAGTATTTATGCAGAGTAGAATAAGTAATGAGTGTAGCATGTTGGATCTATTAGCCACCTCTAAGTGAAGCACGATTGTGGGGATGGAATCTATTACAGGTTTTTTCCAAGTCATCTCCCACGTCATCACCACGTCAAGGGACGAACTAAATACGACCGACACGTGGCGGATGAAATGATTTCGCCATCCGCCACATATCGGACGAACTGATTTCGTCTTGCCACTGGGTGGACGAACTGATTTCATGTGCCACCCCCAGCAGATGTAAATACCAGCACTCCGCATCACTTCATTTCAATCAAAACTATGTCCGAAGTGTACATCCAAAACACGATTAACACTCCTGCCACAACCGCTACACTTCAACCCTACATATTAGAAGATCTTCCATGGAAAGATCTCAAAGAATCAAATCCTTAGGACTGATTGATGGGACGTACGACAAGCTCCAAAATGTCATGTCAATGCTTTACAATGTCGGAAGCATTAAATGAACCGCCTACTTATGGATTGATGGGTTGACACTTACGAGAGGATGGTTCGCCCTAGATTCAAGACCACGTGTTCCACATCCAACAGTTCTTCTCTTAGGTTCCGTTTGATTGCACCATGGAAAATAGGGTGGAAAGAAAACGAATTCCAGGGAAAATATTTGCCTAGAACTTGTTTTACGGGGAATTGTAATTAAGTGTGTTTGATTGATATAATTTTCCATGGAAAATGTTGAAAGTTTGAAATCCGTTTGACTTCCTTTTTTATGGAAATTGTCCATTAAAGTGATAATATTTTCTACTATTGGGTTAAGAATTTGTTCCAATTACCAAAAAGTAAAAAAAAAAAAATTTAAAACAATTAGAAAAAATTACCATATTCGTTTGACTTTGTTTTGCATAGAAATTGTCAACAAAAATTAAAATCTTTTTTACAATGATTGATAGAATTGGTTGTCATTGCTAAAAAAAAAAGTTGGAAAATGTTTTCCCACCTAAAAGGTTGGAAAACATTTTCCACCATTCGTGCATCAAATGGTTGTACCTAGAAAAAGGGAGGAAAATATTTTCCGTGGAAAATTTAGCATATCAAACAGTCAAAAAGTGGAAATAGGAAAATATTTTCCTATTTCTAGGGAAAATATCGCCAATCAAACGGACCCTTATTCCCTTCCAGTATAAATACCCACACTTGCACTATATGAAAGGGTTGATCCCTGAAAAGAGCACAAGTTCTCTACACTATATCTATCCACACGCATATTACCACAAAAAATGACATTTCCGGTGAACATCACCATCGGACGTTTCAGTTTCCTTCTTGATATCCACTAACTTGGCTGTCGGAGTGCTCACGACAGCTTCCACCCCCACCGAAAAAGGCCACGGGTGACCAACAGTGTGTTACTACGTGTAGGAAAGAGCTTATTTGGAAGAGTTTTGTTGGCCACATGTTCGGGTCATTTTTCGGGGTCGACAGAATCCATAGGTGAAAGTAAACGAGATTATAGAAGTCGGCAGTTTACGGTGAACCCAAATCTCTGTTTCTCTTTAGCATGGTCTTTTTTAACTGCCATTTGGGTTTTGAATAATTCCTCCATAAGATCCCAGATAGCTGAAACTTCTCATTGCACAGCAATAAATAAAACTTCAGATTTATGCTAGGGAAATTTGTTCATCTTATAGGCATTCTAAGACTGAACACAAATAGCGACACAAATTTAGGAGATGATAAAATAAAGCAAAATCTATTATAGTTAAAAATAAATGAAATAAATCTTATTGACCATAAATTAAGAGAAACTTACAGGATCTGGAAGACACTTAGTTTTGTTGCTACGTCCTCCAGTGCAAACCCAATTCCCATTCTTATCAATGGATATGAATCCCGATAGATCCATTACAGATATCACCAGTGCCTCTCTGCAGACAGTATAACCAAACAACACAGCACCACCAACCCCTCATTACTGATCTTCTATCCAATCTTCTTAAAACAAACAAACAAGTTTACTATATTTTACAATGCATTTCTATATTAATACCAGTAGATGCTAAGACCTTTGTAGATGAACGAGTAGAATGAAACGAAAAAAGAGATGAAACTAAATACCCCTTAGTAACAAGAACGATATCAACATTCTGTCGAGAACCCGAATCAGCGTCAGGAATTTGAAGCCCAACGTAGACTTTACTCCCGTAATAAAGCTGTTCCAATCTGCAAACGTAGAAAAAAAAAAAAAAAATCAGAACAGACAGTACGAATACGAAATAAAAATAAAACAAAAAAGAATAAATTATACCTTTTTCCGACGGCGAAGAGGGCATTGGAATGTGAGGTATCGAGATCAAGGAGGTCATCGTCTTCGTACAAGTAGCGCTTCAACAATCGGTAAAAAATCAGACCGCACATTAGCTCGACCCACATATTAATTATATCTTTTTGTAAATAATTGTAGTTAATTATACAAAGTTTATTTGTATAGAAGAGAATCAATTAACTTAGACTCTTAATCCATAAGTTTAATCGGTTTCTTCATAAAATTTTAAGGAAATGGGAAGAGGAATTTGTATCATAGTATATAGGTCACATACGTCACTCTTTTCTTTTTGGGATGACTTTTTCTTGAGAAATGTACAAGAAGGCTACCGATTACGCACAAATAGGTGCGACCCTATTCTTTTGTAATATTTAATTCAGGTGCTATGCTACATGTATCGAAATTTTTTACTTAATCCCCTACTGACTACTCACAATAGGGGATGGAGTTCACATCTTGAGATTTTTTTTATTCATGTGGGGCCCACGTGCACGTGTGAGGGGGTAAACAATTCGATATATTTTTTTATGTACAAATATCTATATCTTTAATTCACGTGGAGTCCACCCCCATGTGAGTATGTGTAAATTTTCTGTGAAGAATTTTTCTGTACAACTAGAAAAATTCCTTTTTCTTAACCTCTATTTGGGAAGAGTTCATAAATGAGTACATGTACGTATGTGTACACTACTTATAGCTTATTTTTTCATTACATCAATAACTTTTCCTTCTTTTTCAACCACATATTCCTGAAATAAAATAAATTCTTCATAATTATTTTAGAACTTGATATAATCGTTATTGGGCTCCACACAAGAGATAAAAATTCAAATTTGAAGGTTTGATGTGATGTATAACATTCATATTTCTCATTTTTAGTAAATTTGTACGGGAAACAAACGGATGCTAAATATGTTTAATTATTTTTATTGTCGATCTAAAAATGTTATACTTATTCATCTTGGTGAGTAGGTCGGAGGAATAGGGCAGATGAGAGAGAAAATAATGACGATATCTCAATGAAAATCGAGACAAAAGTCGAAGTACCGTTAAGAAGCACACGTCAAAATGTTCAAAACAAAGTACTTAGACTTAGCACAGTCATATGTAAAGGTAAAATATTTCAATACTTGGTAATGAATCATGACAAGCTCAAAGTTTTTAAATTCACAATCGAAAAATCACGACAAAAATGTTTTACCCGAAAAATATGTTTTCAAAGGTAAAAAAAAAATCGGAACATGTATGTTTAAAACCTAACAATACTTTGAACATAAAATTTTTAAAGAAATGGAATTTGATAAATTTTGAATTCTAGCGATGCAAGAAGAACTTAATCAATTTGAAAGAAACTATGTCTGGGACTTAGTCGCTAGACCAACAAATCAAACAGTTATTGGTACCAAATAGATTTTTCTAAACAAAAGAGATGAAAATGAAATCATTGTGTGTAACAAAGTTAGATTAGTGGCTCAAGATTACAATCAAGAAGAATGTATTGATTATGAAGAAACTTTTGCACCCGTGGTTCGGTTAGAATCCATTCGCATGTCACAAAAACTTTACTCTTTATCATATGGATATTAAAATTGCATTTTAAATGGATTCATTCAAGAAGAAGTTTATGTTGAACAAACCACCCGACTTTGCAAATCATAAATTTTCAAATCATGTTTTAAAACTTTGAAAAGCTCTTTACGGACTAAAGCAAGCTCCTAGAGCTTGGTATGAACGATTGAGCAAATTTCTACTTTCAAACGGCTTCTCTATTGGAAAAGTGGACACTACTTTCTTTATCAAAACCTAAAAACAAGACATGCTCATTATTCAAATTTATGTTGATGACATTATTTTTGGTACAACAAACATTAAACTTTGCAAATAATTTTCTAAAAATATGAGCATAAAATTTGAAATGAATATAATGGGTGAACTAAATTTTTTTCTTAGACTTCAAATTAAACAAACTTGTGAAGGCGTTTTTATAAATCAAAATAAGTACCTTTTAGACATGTTAAAAAAGTTTGAAATGAATGATCTAAAACTAATGAACATTCCGATGAGCACTTCCATAAAGCTTGACAAAGATAATCAAGGAACCTCCGTCGACATCACTAAATATCGAGGTATGATCGGTTCCCTTCTGTATTTAACTGCAAGTAGACCTGATATTATATTTAGTGTATGCTTATGTGCTCGATTTCAATCAAATCCTAAGGAATCACACCTTAAAACTGTTAAAAGAATCTTTAGATACCTTTGTGAAAGTCAAAACTTAGGACTTTGGTATCCAAAACAAACTCATTTTGACTTGCTTAGTTACTCAGATGCCGATTGGGCCGGTTGTCAAGTTGATCGAAAAATCACTAGCGGCACTCGTCACTTTCTTGGTTTCGTGGTTTAGTAAGAAACAAAACTTCGTTGTCTTGTCTATGGCCGAGGCCGAATATAGTTCCGTTGCAAGTTGTTGTGCTCAAGTGCTATGAATGAAACAAACTCTTAGCGACTATCATCTATCCTATGATCATATTCAAATCATGTGTGGCAATACAAGTGCCATAAACTTATCTAAAAATCCATTTTTACACTCTCATACGAAGCATATTGAGATACGACATCATTTTCTTAGAGATCATGTTCAAAACAGTGATATCTCACTTTAATTTGTTGACACCGAAAATCAATTGGCCGATATTTTCACCAAACCCCTTGCGCTCGATCGCTTCTCGACCATTAGACGAAACTTGGGTCTTATCGAGCTAAAATGATTTTTAAAATTGTATTCTCTCTATATATCATTTTATTTCATATCTTTTACATTTCTTTCTATAAAAAAAACTGTAGCGGACGTCCGGTACAACAAAATGTTTTAAAATTCTTTTCTACAATTTTACTGGATGTCTGGTACAGAATTTCTTCAATTTCTAAATTGCGAATCCTTTGTCTTCCTCTCCATTTCTCTTCTCTTTCTCTCCTTGGCCATTACTCTCCTCTTAAAAAACCCTCAAACCCAGTTAAAATTCTCTCTAATTCTTATCCTAAATCAATTTTAATCAACACTGACCCAAATTAAAATCTCCATTTTCAAACTACTCATTGATCTCTCTTCAAACGAAGCCCTAATTTTTCAAATCTCACTTCGCACCCTGTTCTTAGTGCTCACGAAAATATGTTTCGAATTTAAATCACCGCAAGTGCACGGTTCGTTGACAAGTAATAAAGTGGAAATCCTAGAATTTCGAGTATCGTTCCCACGAGGATTGATTTAACGTGATTATTATTATCTCGACCTTAACCAAATCTATTAAATTCAAGATGATTGTTCTAGATTTTATGAGTAACTATGACAAAAATGTAAATTAAACTAAAATTTCAACTAAATGCAATAATGATGGTTAAATGCAAAAGTTGAAGAAATTAATGTATGAAAAAGCGTACTAGGATCCCGAATCACCAAGCAAGTCCACTTTGTAACTCCTATTTCACAATTTGACAACACGATGAATTGGTTGAAGAATCAATGTTTCTAACTTATTCAATAATCTCTTTCGAGTAGAATTGAACATATTCTAATATACCATTTGACTATATTTCTATGACAAATGCAATATAAAAGAATGCATGACGTTTTGTAAACACTTAGAGATTCACATAAAGCATAGCGGTATATTTCTATCCCCTATCGGACCTTATGATGATTTATACCTTGTAGAATCTATTTCCCTTCTTTCGAATGCATAAAATAAATCACCCAAACTCATACAACTATTGCGCATATAATTGTAGAGGCAAGAAAGAGTATATAAATCATTCAACATCCATCAAACGTGTTTAAATATCAAATTGCAAAATAGAAATTAAAAGTTCACAATACGAGGTTCATCGTTCACCTAGTACAATTAAAAACCTAGCCTAGCATGGATAAATTAAAATAACAAAGAAAATATTTAGGAGAAGACATCACCCAATTCTTGAATGTAAAGCTTGAAATCTTCGATCTTGGAGTGAAATCCTTCGTCCTTGCCTTCGTTCTCGCTCCAAAAAGGTTGTTTTTCTCTCTAGGAAGGCATAACCCTTGTTTATGGACGTATTTTAGCTTTTATAGTTGCCCTAGAATCATTACCATACGTGTTGGAGTCAAATAAGGAAACCAGAAAAATCGCGCCAGATTTGTTCCTTGCGGCCGCAAGGACAAATTCCTTGCACCCGCAAGGAACAAAATTTTTTCACAAAATTTTCCCTGCACCCTTGCTTGCGGCCGCAAGGAAGATTACACCTTGCGGCCGCATGGAACAAGCAACAATCACAAATCTTCATTTTGGTCCTCCAACTTCATTATTCTCTTGTTTTGACCTCTTTTGTTCATTTTTGTCCTCCAATCATCCCATGCATTCCTCAATGTATGATTAAGCTTATGTCCACTCTTGAGTTGGTATCGGGTCATCTTTTGATTATTTGCATTTTGGTCCCTGAACTTTTGTTTTCCTTCGTTTTGGCCCATTTTCTCTACTTTTCTTCTAATTTCCACCATAATCTTCATTGTTGCCCTACAAACATAATTCACACAAATTAAGCTCTATTCCGAATGTTTATCGACAAATATTCATGTTTGTGAATCAAAATAAACGTATCAAAAATGCCCTTATCACTTAGTTCAAAATCCAACTTGTAATCACTTATACTACTACATTACAAAGTTTTTCCTACATTTTCCCTCACTAATTCATTGGATTACCTTCCATCTTCTCACACTCTACACTTCAAGACCGTATTATCAAAAATCCCCAAATTTCTTTTAAAATGTCAACTTCCCGCGATCGAGGCAAGAGGCTTAAACAAACTGTTAGGCGACGCTCTCCATCTCCATCATCCGAAGAAGTGGACATGGGCACCAAACCTAAAACGACGCCGAATTCCATTGAGAAGACACCCATTTTACTCAATAAAAACGTCGATTTTCCCTCTTTTACATTTGATGCCCTCGCATTTAGAATTGAGGAATACTTTATGAATATAGGTTGGGTATCCGTTTGCACTCTAAAGGAAAATGCATATCCACGACTTATGAAAGAATTTTACAAAACCATGTCTTTTCCTTCACGGGGCGCCGACATTACGTGCTTTATTAAAAACGTCCGCATCACCATTTCAAAACCCCTCATCCGCACTCTTCTAGAACTTGAACCATGCGATGTTCAAACTTTTGTACACAAGGTACACCCTCACGTAGAAGATTATAGCCCACTCGATGCTTGTCGTCGCGTGACCGGTAAAAACATTGAAAACATTACAAAAATCTCTACAAATCAACTCACTATTCCTTGTAAAGTTTTACAAAACATTATTGCCAATGTCATTCTACCTAGAAAGGGGCATCGGGATGAGGTGAACAATTTTGATCTTTTTCTTCTCAACTCCTTTCTTGTTGGTCGACGAGTGAATTTCTCGACTATTGCTTTAGGTCTTATGCAACTCATTCACTCCTCACGCATTGCAAAGGCACTTCCATATGGCATGCTCTTAACTAAGATTTTTTAACATTTTGACATTACTCTTCACGACGAAACCTTCGTCAAACCACGCCTTTCCGACACTATTAGCTCCACTACTCTTAAAAGAATGAAAATCATTAAAAAAAAGGGTCAATGAGTGTCTAAGACGATTTACATACAAGCTCAACAGGACGCGATCATCACCCGGTAGGCTACTATGCAGGAGCATATGACCGCTTTCTTTCCTGATATTTTGACTCGATTTCCGCATCTTCCTCCTTCGGCTCCATAGTTCTTTTGTAATTTTCTTATAATTGTTTCTTAAACTATGGTTGAGTGTTTTGTTTATGTACTCGAACTATGAACTATTTATGAAATGGCAATTAGATGTTTTATTCTTCTCTATACTTAATAATTCGTGTTTGGTTCTATGCTTTTTGCTTATGCTAAAAGGAGGAAGAAATAAAAAAAAATTGCATGATTATATTTAAACAGGGGGAATATATGTATGCAATTTTATCAATTTGTTTGAATTATACATTTCAAATCATTGTATTTGTCATAATCAAAAAAGGGGGAAATTGTTGACCTATGGATGACTTCTCGTTTTGATTATCACAAACAAATCATGTTTATTACTAACAAATTGATTTCAAGTGTCCATAGTGATTATTGCACATAAATAAAATTGATGACATGAAATTCGAGGCAAAGTAAAATTGTATACGATGATCATTCAATCAAGGCTATAAAGAATGATATGGCAAAACCCGTGAAAAGATATCTCAACGAAAATCGAGACAAAATCGAAGTACCGTCAAGAAGCGCACGTCAAGATGTTCAAAACAAAGCACTTAGATTTAACACAATCATATGTAAAAGTAAATCATTTCAATACTTGGTAATAAATCACGACGAGCTCAAAGTTTTTAAATTCACGATTGAAAAATCACGACAAAAATATTTTACTCGAAAAATATGTTTTCAAAGGTAAAAAAAAAACAGAATATGTATGTTTAAAACCTAACAATACTTCGAAAAACATTTCAATACGTCCCTCTAGTACCTACATTTGATGAAAATAAGAAACGAGGACGTTTCGAACCAAAATTGGCGTACTGGACGTCCGGTATGCATATTGGACGTCCAGTATTCTTAATTTTGGCTCCAACGGTTATTTTTCTAACGTTCTAATTGTTTGACAAAATTAACGGATATTTGACCGTTCGGTATTGTTCGCGTGAAACCCGCAAGCGTACGAGATCGTTGTACAAGTAATAAGATTTGTGAGTTAAGAGTATCGTTCCCACGAGGAATAAGGTCTAATATGTAGTTTAATAGCTACTATTAAATTCGAATTGTGGTTATATCAAAATAGATGGTTTGTATGATTTCTATACTAATCCTAAACTAACAAAACAAATAAAGTATTTATATAATACGTGAATGTTTGTATTGGAATCATGAATCCCCCTATTTTCATCTATTTCAATTCTCAATAATTAATCTAGTACATTCATGCATTTTTGACAATCGATAAAGCTAATATGTTAAATGTTCTTTCCCAAGATACACCAACCTATGACTAACACGAGACGATCCTATTCCTAGTCCGAATTCATATGAAAGTCATGCATTTAGTTTAGATTATCAATAAGATTGCATGCGTGAAAGAGATTATTCCTAATTCTAACTACACATGTTGATTTTACCGCATTCTAGACTTATTGTGAGTATTCCTACACTACAACAAGCAACTAACTACTTAATTGGTGATCAAGCAATAAGTAGTGCAATGGGTATGTAAAATCAATCAACTAATAACACAAAAATCCTAAATTGATATCTTGAATTAAAATAAATGAAAATAGGGTTCAAACATTCATCCAATACAATGAAAAACTAGTCTAACATATTTAAAATTAAATTACAAAGGAACAATTGAAAAATCATCACCCGGAAAGAAGAAATAATGAAGAATTGGAAATTTTCCACGTTCTTGATGTGAATCTTGAATCCGGATGAAAAATCTTCAATATCCTATGCAATTCGCCTTGATTCCACGTTGTTAGCCATGTTTTTCGCCTCCAAAATATGTATAATATAGAGATTTTTAGGTCTAGAGAGGTTCCCCTTATGTGTATCCCTCGTTTTCTATTTATAAGAGTCAGAAAATGGGTCAAAATCCCGTTCAATTTTGTTTCCAAAAGAGTTTGAATTGCGAAAGGAAACTAAAGATTCTTCTGCGGAAAAGGTCTGTGCGCGCGCACCGTTATAAGTATTGCCCGCGCGCTGTAGAACCAACTGACTCTCGGGTTAGGGAAAATAAGGCAGTGAGCGCGCACCATGAATTGCCTGCGCGCGCGCGCATATTTGTCTCTGAACAACTTCCGATATTTTGATCATAACTTTCTCTACACATATCCGATTGAGCTGATTCAAGTTGCGTTAGAAAGCTAATTCAAAGATCTACAATTCTTATAGAAATATCAATTTTCCAATTCAAAATATTTCTATGCCAAGATTGCGTCTCAATGTGAGCCTGAAAATCCGAAGCATAACTTTTTCGGCTGAAAGTTGATATGTGATAATACTTGGACTATATTTCATTCCTTTGGCTTCTTTCCTCATCCAATTGATGTCTAACACTCTCAAATATTCATCGCGAGGTTCAACATAACTTTTGAATATTTTCATTTCAGCCCCCGAACTTTGTATTTGATACAATGGACCCTTTTTCTGCTATCTTTGCATTCTTTTCTTCAATTTTTCATCAAACATTGAGTTTTACCTATGCAATAAAATATAACACAAATTAAGTAGTATTTTATCCAAAGAACAGTAAAATATCATCATTTAGGACCTCGAATAAGTGTAGAAACTACACTTATCACACCCCCAACCTTGATTCTTTGTTTGTCCTCAAACAAAACTAAAATCTATCAAACGCACAAACACACAATGCTAATTACCTAATCGGTGGCCGGTCAATCAAGTAAAGGAAAAAACTTAGCTAGCTAACCTGACTTTTTATTTCATGATTAAAATCATAATATTCGATCTATGCATAACTTCAAAATCACAACATAGAAATTAAAATCTACTTCTCCAATATAAAATTGATGTGTGTGTGAAAAATTAAGCATAGCATTATGAATTCATGAGTTGTTTCAATTCCCGACCCTCAATGGTCAAATATATTCTTTCATCACTCGTAAGATTCACATACCCCCAAACTCATTCTTTTCGCACTTTTCAAGTGTGTGAATTAATGTTGAATCTATACTATCCTCACATCTCTAGTTTAGGTAAATCTTACTAATTGCAAGTCAATGTATCAATAAATAAGGATTCTCCACTAAATTTGATTGTTTCAGTCTTTATGATTTAATTAGGCTAATAATCTCCGATCAAAAGTCAAATTTTCTTAAACAAGTGTTTGGGACATAATCAAGGTATTTGATGCGTCTGTTTAATGCACTTGCTCTTTTTTTTTCTATATTTTTTTCTCTCATTTTTTTTCAACACATTTTTTTTCTTTATTTGCAGCATTCTCTTTCTTAAACTTTCTAAATGACCCATGTAACAAGTTTTAGGCCGATGACTCCCAAGTCAGTTGACTTTAGGGCAACAGGTTTTAACACCCTTACAGGCTTAATAACTCGAGTCATAAAAATTATTTATAAAATTTTTTCCAGACAAGGCTAAATAGAAAATGTCAATGCATTAGAGATAGGGTTTAATTTCATAAATCACTCAACTTTAAATAAATGTTTGTTTGAATAAAATTATATGTATAAGTGAATAGTATTTGTGCTCAAATTTTAGTCAATTTTTTATAATTAAATTAATTTCAGTATCAACTTTTATGTAAAAGTAATAAAATAATGCTATATCAAAAAGCCACGACATCGTTCTAAAATTGACTTCCAAATCCGTTGTCAATATTATCAAAATAAATATTTTATTTTAATTTTTTTATCTTACTTTATTTAAATATAATTAAAATAAAATGCAAAATCGTATAGTTTAGGACATGATAAAAATGTTTTAATTAAAATACAAAGCAGACGACATCGGGAAAATAATTACCAATACAATTGCGTGTTAGTTTAGGCTAATTTAATTTTGAATAACTTATGTAACTTAGTTAATGACCATAAATGAAATATATATTAAAATTAAAAACTCTAGAATTTTTTTTTTTTTTTTTCTAAATTTTTTCTAATTATTATTTAAATGCACGTGAGAAGCTACTCGAAATGCAATACAAGCAATTAATGCAAAATAATAAGAAAATGATAGAAAATTAGGTTGCATCTTAATAAGTGTTCGTTTATTGTTCTGATTTGCAACAATATTTTCATGATATTTTGAATATGGCTTTGGAAGCCTTACCTAACTAATGTAAATGTGCACCATTCTTCGTTTATCTTTCTAAATTTTACTTTGATCTTCTAAAAATAATATGATTTTAAACCACTCGACCTTAACTCAACTATGAATGCTTGAACCTCCTCATCGGCCATAATTAGAAAACAAATTTTAGGTAAAAACAATTAAGTCAGATGATAGAATGATAATTCTAGTTTCATTTAATGCTTCTTTACATGCTTTTCTTCTTTAGTTATTGTTTTTTCGGGTTGAATGATCGGTCTATTGTTCAAAGTCTTGGGCAATTGTACAAAGAAGATTTCATAGAAAATCTCCTTTTTTATTGAAGAACGACATTAATCCAACGAATGATATCGGCTAAGGTAGACCGCATTTACTTACTGCGCCTTGTTGATTTCAATCATCTAACTTTTCATCTTTTTAATTTTGGTCCTTTTACTTTCAACATGTCCAAGTTAGTCCCTCAACTTTCGTATTGTTGCGCTTTGTTCGTTTTTGCTCCAATTTTTCAAAATCTCGCAACTTCTAAAAGTTTCCATGTTGTCCCCAACCTCCATAAACATCCAAAATTGGTCCTTCACAAATTTCAAAAGTTTAACTTAGTCCCCAAACTTTTGATAAGTTGAATTTCACTCCCAAAACTTGCAGATTTCCTTTGGTTGCTTTGTTAATACTGCTTATCGACCTTATGCAATCTGATTAGTTTTCAATTGCCCGAATCAATTCAAATTAAACTCAAAATCGCCATTCCTCACTCCAAATGCATTCAAGTCAAGGTTTTACCGACAAAAATCATATATGCACCAAACTAAATAGAAATTCGTTCAATTAGCAATTATTTATCAAAATTAAAAGTACAGATAAACATGTAAAATACAATTATTAATCACCAACCAGAAAATTGCCCGCGTCCAAGCATGCTTAATTTTAATGCTTAGATAAAATCAAACATTTTTATCGATATTGTCTCAATTGAAGCTTATAGTTCGCGCCCAATGTGATTCTGGTTTTTTTTCATTGTTTCTACTATTTTTAGTTGAATTTAAGTTAACGACATATCTTTTAGAAAAGTTTCGGTCCCTATTTGACAATCATACTTTTCAAACTCTTTTTTCTACGTACACATTCCTAAAATCAATATTCAAAACCCTTTTTTTTTTTTGTCCCAAAAATATGCTTGCTCATATCTATCTACTATCTTATTCTGAACTAACTGCTAGCTTACTCAAGTCATGCTGCTTGCTCATTTTTAGCTACTAGTTTATTCTTCGTCAAGGAGCCTCCTAAAAGACTTCACATGGAAAGGGCCCCACACGTTAAATAAAAAAAACTGTAAGCTTCCTTCCTTACCCACTTGGTGCAACTTCTCGCATAAAATCTTGCTCAAATGATGTGTTCACGGGGGCTTCGTCAATATGTAAGATCCCAATACGTTTTAGCTATACAATGAAATCTCAATTCCAGCAACTTAAATTTCTTATCCTTAAAAATAGCATCACTCCCTTCTTGTGACACTAATCAAACTATTTTCAGCTTAGTTCCAACCCAGTTAAATCCCTGAAAATCCTCGAACAATTGGTATGCAGGGAAAATTTTCTAGATGTTATAAGTTGTGGATCCTACGACATATGTGGTCATGGGCGGACCCAGGGGTTCCCGGAGGGCACGTGCCCCCCAACTTTTCAAATTTTTTTTTAATTATTATATAAAATCATGTTTGGTATCGATTGAGATCTAAATTTTATTCTAAATCAAAGTTAATAATTAATTTTAATAACATATTTCATGGAATCCATAACTGTTTAATTTTTATCAAAATTTACTAAAAATTTGATTTTAATCTCCACCAAACAAGGGCAAATTTTGATAATATACTAATTTTAAAAATTCTCCGACGATCGTACGCTAATCGAATCTAAAAATTGCTTATATCATTTCGAAACTTATTTCAAGAACTATATTATGGGCATATCGAATAGTTCAAACAGATATCTAAAATAGTTAAAAATACGTTAAACGTGAGTCTTTAAAAGACGTCTTAACTCGCATTTATAAAAAAAAAATCAATTATTTCATTAACATTTATTATTTTTACATGGTGGCATGATGACTCGTAAGCAAAACTCCTAAAATTGGACCGGGTAATTAACAAGGTATAACTTATTTAATTTTCAAAGTTCAGAGATAATGATACAATTTATAATTATCATATGGGGGCGGAGGTTTCCGAGATCTTTAGATTTGGGAAAAACTGGAATTGTTAGTTGAATAAAGATACTTGTACATAGCCAACTGACCCTTCGTGATAGGTTGGGAGAGACTAAAAAGATATTTGTCCACGGTCAATTGGCTCCCTAGCATTACTAGGGCCACATGCTAGTGCCTATGTGGGCTTGGTAATGTAGCATGGTCCTTGTTAGTTAGGGTTCGAGATATGGAAGGAATCAAGAGTAAAGATAGTCTGATTTGAGAGGCTCGATCAATAATATAATCATACATAATCAACAAAACCTTAAAGATGGCAACAACATACTAATTTATGGAAGAGTAATGTTATTTAGCATCACTGAAATTATAACTCCAATCTATGTGAACATTTAATGATAAATACAATTAAATAAGTCATTTAATTCTACCTTTCATTGAATCTATTACATAACAATAGATAAACCATCAAATGAGGTGAAATAGCATTATTCATTATGGAATTGACAAGTGTATTTATCTACCTTGGATCTTAGCCCAATTTCGAGGTCGTCAATCTAACATTTGGATTTTACGTACCGAAGCTTTATTGTAAAGTTGAGTAGTATTTAGTAAGATTAACTAAAGACCTTAGTAATAATAAAAAAATATTTTAATTCTTTTTGCTAATATAATTTTTTTTAAGGGAAAAAATGCCAATCTTCTCTTTCTAAAGATTGTTTTGTATATTTGTTCTCTTTTCTTTATCAATCATTGTGAAGCAAATACAACTACAAAGTGAGACTACTGAGACACAACTAGGACTTGGCTTAAAAACCATGGCTCGAAAAACTGACCCGACCCAAAATGGGTCGGGTCGGTTCGGGTTGGTTTAGGTATAAACATGGGTTGGGTCGGGTAAAATAAGTTTAAAACAATTGTGGATCGAGTCAATTCATTATTTAAAGCCTCACAAACCTATCTAACCCAGTGAAACCCTATTTTTCAGTTTTGATATCAAGTGTCATGCCTGAGAACTCTTTTGTTGGAGACTTGGAGGCCACCATCTGATTCATCAGAAAGACACCCATAGATACAAGCTCGTTCATCTCCTTTCGTCTCATTTCATATGTATGTGTTTCATCTTTTGTTTTGTAATTTAATAGAACGCATCTCGATTTTTTTTCTACTTCTTCTATTCGGAATCTGTGAAGATGTTTGAAATTCGAAGTTGGAGGGCATTATTTTGTGTTTGATGATTCAAGAAGCATTTAAGGATATCATAATTTTGGGGGTAAGAAGGATGATCAGGCGGCAGATTGGATTAGGCTGCCTCAGTTGATGATGAACAAAATTGGAATTGAACATGTGGTAAAGGATGGGGCAGCGAAGGTTGAACCTATGGCAAATGATGGTGACGTGGTAGGGGTGTGTTTGGATGTCATAAGATAGCTTGAATTAATTCAAGGTGAGAGTGGGGTTTTAAGGAAGGCTTTGAAGGAACGGAAATCCAGTGTCCTAAGTAAGAAATTTTTGCGAATCGATTTGAAGGAGAATCATCAAATAATGGAGAAAACATAAAGACTAATGAATTTGAAGTACCAAACCCAAGGCAGCTTTTGGATAGATCATAAAATGACATCAACTTAAAAAGCATATTATTTTGGCTTGGAAGAAGAAACTGAGCATATGAACATACTGGAATCTGCAGACAGTTCTTTGGCATTACTTGAGGATTTTCCTCACAATAATTTTAGTAGTTGTCAATGGTGGGATTTCTGGTCTTGAATCGAATAAGAAGTGGAGGAATTTGTGTATTTTTCTGATTTATTATTCTTCCTTATGTTTGTGAGATGAAAAGGAAATTCTCTTATGAAGATTACATAAGCGTGACATGTTCAGTAAGGTATTGTGTTGTATGAATGATAAATATTGTTTCAAATTTCTTATTGAAATGACAAAAGTATTATTTATATTTAAGCCAATTCATGAATTGGGAAGTCTAAAAAAAATTTAGTGCCAAAAAAACTGAATAAAAGACCCAACTAGACTCGACCCGACCCAATTCGGGCTGGGTGGATTTAGGGTAGGAGTCGGGTTGGGTCGGTTTGTGAAAGAGTCCAAAATTGAGTATATCAGGTCGGGTCAATTTTGGGTCAAACTTGACCAGACCTATCCAATTGCCCACCCCTAGACACAACTCTTGGACCTTTGTAGAGAGGCACGGAGGTGGTAACCTTCTTGTGTAGGGTTTGTATTTATAGGATGATTGTTCGTCCACACGTCCATATGAAGAGATGCAAGAATTTCAGTATTTCATTGGGAAACAACTGTTTCTTGCATAGGAGGATGAGTAGTTTGAAAACTATTTCCAAATCTTTTTTGAAGAATTTGTATTTTGAATAACCTTTGATTTAATGGGGTTTTTATTATAAATTTTGAAATATGTCCACTCATAAAAACTTAAATCTTCTGGAAAGGCTTCAAGTTCTTCCCAGTAAGACTCAATTTCTTCTTGAGAAATTTTTTTAAAAAATATTTTTCAAAAACTTTTGACTTCAGGGGTTTTATTAGTAATAATTTTATTTCTTATGTCAATAGTAGAAGAAATAATATAACATTGTTGATCAAGCCATGTTTGAAGGATGAGGTTTGAATAAAGCATTGATAGGGGTTCTTCCAATTGATTTTGGAATAGATTTCTCAAAATCAAAATTGAATTCGATTCTATTTAACTAAGAACACATAGATTGAAGAACAACATTTGTGTAATTGTTCCCAATTTTAATATTTTTAATGTCTTTAGCTACTACTTTAGAATCATCCGATCGTTCGCCAGATATCTTTTTGAGGCCATGTCCCATGGAGTCACGAGCATACTGTGGCCATTCAAATTTTCAAAAAGGCTATCAAAAGTATTCATTGTTTGTTAATATTAGACCAACTGTATCAATTATTGTTGAAATCGATGCGTTGACATTGGTTTTGGTGGAGTTTCTGGTCAAGAAAAGTTAATCCGATTCCATTATGGTGTTTGGACTGGTCCTCAAAATAATTATTCAACCATCAAAAAAGAAATTTTGTCAATTGTTTTATATATTTCAAAATTTCAAGATGATTTAATCTATAAAAAATTATTTTAAAAACATATTGCGAAGTATCCAAATATATTTTACAAAAAGATGTCAAAAATTTTGTTCCAAACAAATCTTTGCTAGATGGCTACCAATTTTGTCATGTTTTGATTTTGAAATCTTATATATACAAGGATCCTCAAACTTTCTTGCAGACTTCCTCATAAGAGAATTCTTAAAAAAGAGAGGAAATTGTGAGAAAAATTTGAGAGATATTCAAAGAAGAAAATATGGAGTCATTTTCTTCAAAGAAGAAGGATAAGAGAAAGATTCAAATTTTCATTTGTTCAATAAATGATTACATTCAAAATTCATTCCAAGGATCAAAATATCTTGAGCATAGTCTTCTACCTCTCAAAAAACTACCTTAGCTTCAAAAAGCCCATCCTTTTGAGTTCGGAAAATTCCTAAACATCCTTCAAATTTCAGAAAATCTCTCCAAACAGGATCTGAAAAATTACTAGATATTAATCCTTCGTCAAATTTTCAATATTTTACAAAACCTGTTCATATTCCTATTTTCGAGATGGAAATATCTTGGATTCATAGGTATTCATTTATTGAAGAATGCCTTCACAATATTTTCCCATCAGAATTTCAATGTATGCCAAAAAAATATCAAAAAAATCCAGAGCTTATTATGAAGCTATTTTTATCAAATCTGAATCATCATAATAACTCATAGTCAAAATCAGCAAAAGAAAAATTATATTTATTTTTCAAAAATATCAATCCAGAGCTTATTATGAAGCTATTCTTATCAAATCTGAATCAGTCATAATAATTCATACTCAAAATCAACAAAAGAAAAATTATATTTATTTTTCAAAAATATCAATTCAAAGGGTACTGTCATTTGAAAAATGTGGACATAACCCATGGAAAGAGAAGATACCACCGTCTCTCAAAAGATTGGTTCATTCAAATCTCTTTTCAATTATTTTGATTACCAAGAAGCCTGATTTATTGTGTTTTACTCTAGACAAGTTACTCATTCTTGGTTTATACTTTTCCAACAATATTGTTCTACAAATTTTCCAAAATGGTTTAAAAAATGGTTCGAATATTTTGGATTTGAAGAAAATATTTGACCAAGTCTTACTCTTCAAGGATTCGAACAATTCAAAAAAGAGGCAAAAACCTTTTTAAAACCTCATGAAAATCTTTTATTCCAATTTGCTCATAGTTTGAAAGTCTCATGGATATTCTGCTAGGACTATCAAATTATTCAAAAATGAGGAATTGAATATCATGTTAAAAAGGTTATTCAGAGACTCAAAATCCAATGGGGGTTAAAATTTTATAAGACAAATTTCTACTGAAAAGCATTAAATTCAGAAATTCAAGAATAGAGGAACCCAAGCACTCCAAAATTGTCCAAAAAGGAACTTGACAAAAGTGCCGATTTTTTTATAGAGAAATCAAGATTAAGCCAATGCAAAACACCTGAAAAACTGCAAGCTATTATAGAAAGAATTGCTACTCTTGCAGAATCTTCATCAAAAAAATCAGACTCAAAAGAAAATTCTTCTCAAGAAGATTCATCAGATTACGAACAAAGCAATGAAGACATGTGCTTTGGTTTAGAAAATATTGATGAATTAATTGAAAAAGAAACTCAAAAGAATACTCCTTCAAAATGACTATATGAATCCAATTATCTTGATGAATTAAGAGAATACATGGTTCAAAAATCAAAGGACTCATTATTCAAAATGTGTATGCCACCAAACAAATTATAATTGTCCCCCTTGCAAATTATCAACAATGGACAAAAAACTTTAGTATATTTACTAAAGTAAAATCCAAAAAATCGGGAGAAATGAAAAATTGGTTAAAAGTTGGTATGTCATTGTCAAAAGGTGATGGATAAATGTCAAAGTAGTTGTAAGACAAAAACAAGTTGTTGTCTTTTCACATCAAAATGATTGATTGCTTTTCAAGAATCCTTCACCAAAACTAAATTGGTTTCAAGTCCGTATTCAAAATTTCAAGTATAAAAACAAGACTCAAGATGAAATCTCTCAATAAGTGTAATAGAGCGGGAGATACTACACTTCAAGAAAATTTAAAATTATCCTTATAATTTTTAAGCTTTATTTTAAAAAAATTAATAGTTATTTTCAATTTCTAAGTTTCAATCTTGTAATCTTCAATCTTTAATTTTTATATTGTAATTTCAAAGTTTTTATCAATTAATTCATTGTTTCTATCAACCTCCATATCCCGTGACCTGGGCCTCCCTTTGATATCAAAGCCATAAGAGAGTAGTGTGAGAGAATAGTGTCAAACTATTGTCATCATAGTGTCAAAGGTTAGGTTTGTAGTCATGGATGTCTATTGAAGCGTTGGTCAACAATGTTGTCGGAGTAGGCATTTAAGTGGTCCCATTGTAGGCTTTGCCCTTCATCAATTTGCCTGTAGCATTCTATTTTCAATAGTAAGATTACTGTTTTCTTATTACTATTCAATTATGTCTTTTATGTCAAATTGGTTTAGCAAAGGAAGTGGTTCAAACAATAGTGGTGATAACATTTCAGATATTTTCAAGATAATAATGAAGAATTAGATTAGAATCATGCATCTGCATTTGCATAAAATGATTTTACTTCAAATGAATTTCAAATAGCTCAAATAGAGCAAAAACTTCGAAACTGGACTAACCCAAAGGTAGATAAAAGTTCTATCTATGAGATAAGAAAAATTGATTTTATTCAAAATTATGTCATCAAAACTTTGGAACTAACCTATCAAAAATCAAACTGTTTCAATTAATTTGGTTTCAAAAGAAGAAATACAAGCTCACGGAAGAAATTTAAATATCTTCATGTATGACTTGTTCAAATTGCAGTCAAACCTTTGTTTAGACTTGGTCTAGACATTCCTGTTCTTTTAACCCTAATAAATAAGATACTCCTAAGGTTTGAACATCCATTACTTTCCATTCTCGAGTCTAATTTCGAAAGTGCTCCAGTGTTTTCAAACTGTTATCCAAACTTTTCAATTAGTTTTCAAGATGGAGCTATTCTTAATGCTCTTAATGCACACATGGTTGGCAACAAGAAAGGAGCAATAATTGATAGAGGTACTACCTTGGCATATCTTCCAGAGGTGATATATGTACCATTAGTCAAAAAAGAATGTTGTGTTTTGTAGCATCAATGAAATTAACTTCATTGGTTTAATTGAAGAAAGGTAACTTAAATTTTGTGTTCTATATTTGTTAGATACTATCCTGGAAGTTGGATTTGTAACTGCGAACTCTTCATGACATATAGACTTGCTTCAATTATTGAGGAAGGTATGGTTGGTAATCTATTGATGCTTTGCTATATGAATGTGAACTCAATTGATTTTCTTGTTAAATAATTTCTGAAGTGGTATAGAAAATGTTAAGGAATTTCTTTTTTCCCGATCATACCTGAAATTTTATGTAGAAACCTTTCCTTCAAGCTTAGAGAATTACTGAAAAGAACATAACAAGACTTGGAAATGAACAATAAGTGTGTTAAGCAATACATTATATAGTTCTAAGGGCTAATATTAACCTTGTTAGTGACAATAATGCATAAATATCCATTTTCCATTTATTTCTCCTTTATTTTAAGTGCGAATCATCACATTTTTTAAATAGCCTAATCTCATTTATTTATCATTTGTTATATAAAACCCAGTGATTGAAGTGAAATTGGAAGAAATGAACAAAAATGGGCTAAAATGGAATAAATCCAAAGTTTGGGAGACCAAAGTATAAATATTTAATAATAATTATAATTAAGAATTGTAATTATTATTAATTAATTAAATTTGGAAATTCTTTAACACGATCCCATGCACTCGAAAAGAATATCTATAAATATGTCTCTTTCAGTCAATAAGGACCACAACAAGCCTCTCGGTGACGAGAAAGACAGGAAGGGGGAAAAGAGGAGTGAAACCATTTGATGGAGTTGAAAAAGACTTCGCTAATCATAATAAGGTCTTCCGTTCTTGATAATAGTGCAATTATCACGTTTTTCATCCACTAATAATTGCATTTTCATGATTTATTAGCACCTAAATGTTCTAAGTACACTTATATTTTGGTTTAGGTTGCGAATGGACGAATACACGGGAAATAAGGAGAAACAAGTGAAAGAGGACCAAAATGGAGGAAAGTGAAAGTTCAGGGACTAAAGTGTAATGCTTAAAACTTGTTTCCAACCTTGTGATGAAGATTCGAGAGTGTTAGATGTCAATTGGATGAAGGAAAGAGCCAAAGGGATGAAACATAGCCAAAACATTATCACATATCAACTTTCAAGCTGAAAAGTTTTGCATCGGTTTTCAGCCTCATCTTGAGACCAGTTTTTGACATGTTAGATGATCGAATTGGAAGTTGACATCTAAAGAAAAGTTGTATCCATTTGAGTTAGCTTTCCAACACAACTTGAATCATCTCAGTTGGACACCAGGAGAGGAAGATATGATCAAAACACTGACAGATATTCGACATGAAAAGTTTGTACTATGCGTACGCAAGGGCATGCAGGACGTGCGTACGTGAGATGCAAAAACATAACTACTGAGGTCATTTTTAGTGCACTGTGCATACGCAAAAATTGAACAATGCGTACGCATGATTCATTCTGGACCCGAAATCCTACTTTCCTTCTACGATTCAAACTCATTTGCTAACATATCTTGTACGACTTTTCAACCCTAAAAACACCCCAGAACGCCGAATTCTTCATTCTACATCATTCTTCTCCTCTTTGGCTCAAGAACTTCCATAAGGGACTAAAAATCAAGGTGAAGCAGGGGAGGTACTCAATTGGATATGGTGATTTCACATCTATTACTTCATGTGATTGGTCTTTTCTTGCTGAATAATCTTAGGATTTAGACTTATCTTTTCATTAATTTACATTGCAATCGATTTAACATTTACAAGATTTTTCATGGATTCAGTCATGCTTTTTCCATTGTTAAATTAAGCTATTTGTTGAATTTCAATTTCAATTACTTATTGTTGAGATTATTTTAACTTTTATCAAATCATTCATAGATCCAGTCATGCTTCTTCTATCGTTAGATTGAAATAATTGTTGAATTATAATCTTAATATTATTTTATTTGCGGATTAATTACTGCTATATGCTTGATGTATAAGGTCAATCTTTGATCTTGTTCTAATAAAATTGTGCGAATATGTCATAGGTCTAGATTCTAGGATTACAATTGTAAAGTAAATTGGTTTTCACGATATATCTTACGATTAGAGTGACGGGATGAAAACCTCTAATTGTGTTATAAAAATGGAATAGTTGATGTGAATGATCCAATCCAACTGGGGAAATTCCGACGCTTCACTACCACAAATTATTGATTTTAATTTCATCTTTCAATATTAAATCTTACTACACATTTAAGAGAACAATTAATCACTTTTTTTATCCTTTAAATATTTTTCCATCTCCCTGTGGATACGACACCCAAAACTGCACTACAACTACCGCGTTATTCTTTGGGCGTAATCAAATTTTGGCGCCGTTGACAGTACAAAATACGCGATGATCGACTGAAAAGGGTGACATCGTTCATTTACTTTCATTTTTAGTTAGTTTAATTTTCGTTATTGTAATTTTCTTATTTTCATTTTTTTCTTGTGTTTCATGAGCAGGTATCGATGAAAGCGAGGAAGATCTATTGAAAGACCTAATTTAGAGTTTGAATCTCTTTTTAACCCTGGTTTTGATCCTTCATCTATTAAAACTAACACTTCATCACCTAATACTATGTCTGATAGTGATCATGATGCACCTTTTAGGACTTTACATGATTATCTTCATTCCACACGCACATCTATACCACCATGCATTATTTTTCCACTAATATGTCACTATGGACATTAAACCGGGAATGATTCAACTTCTTCCCACTTTTCATGGACTTGAAAATGAGAATCTATACATATTAGGGAATTTGAGGAGGTGATTGCAACCTTCCACAATCAACATGGTACATCAGATGCATTCAAATTTAAATTTTTTCCATTTTCACTTAAAGATAGAGCAAAAAGCTGGATGTATTCGCTGAGACCACGTTCAATTGGAACATGGGGGTGAAATGACTTAAGTTTTCTTCAACAAATACTTTCCCCATCATAAAACTAGTGCTCTGAAGAAGCAAATTTCTTCATTCGCTCAAAAAGACTGTGAAACCTTATACCAAGCATGGGAAAGATACAAAGAGTTGCAAACTCTTTGCCCCCATCATGGTTATGAGAGTTGGCGTATAGTGAGTTATTTTTATAAGGGATTAACACCTAGGGAGTGTCAATTTATTGAGATGATGTGTAATGGCGAGTTCTTGCAAAAAGATCCTGATGAGGCCATGGAGTACTTAGATGACCTAGCTGAAAAAACTCACACCTGGACTAGCCCTATCACTACTGATAGCACTAATAGGTCGCGACTCATAGAAAATCCTTCTAGTACAAGCATTTATCATCTTAGAGAAAAAGATAGTCTTAGAGCTAAAATAGAAGCATTAACTAGAGATATGGAAACCCTACACACTAAGAACTCAAAGCCTACACCTACTGTTGCCCGTGTTGAGTCTTCTGGACCATGTGGTGTGTATGGTGGAATTGATCATCTGGTGTATAAATGTTCCGCTCTAGTTGAGATGAAGGGGGTTTATGAAGAACACTACAATACCTTAGGTACGTATAACAAGCCCTACACTCTCTTCTTTGAAAATTATAACCCAGGGGGGCTGAATTACCCCAATTTCAGTTGGAAACCTGAAAACCAACAATCTACCCAACAAAATTGAGCTTACAATACACCTCTACATCAATTCACAACCTTCAGGAATTCATTAGAAGACACACTACATGCATTTATCGAGGTACAGAGTAAAACAAACCAAAAATTTGAGACTATGATTAGCAAGATAGTCGAGGAAAACAAGGAGGTAAAGAGTCATATGTCTAAATTAACCAATGCCTTGGCAAGGGGGGAAAGTGGGAGATTTCTGGCTCAAGCTCAACCAAATCCTAAAAGGCAACACATGACACAAACCTTAGGATCTAATGAAAACAATCTTAGGGAAGTAAATGCCATAACCACTAGATCAGGAAAAGTCTTAGAACCAATTCCCAAACCTAGGGAAACTGAAAATGAGTCTAGTGAGCCTGAAGAGAGTAAATCTAATGAGGAGGTAGTGAAAAATCCAGTGAGAGTACCTTTTCCACAAGCTCTTAAGTCTACCTCAAAATATGTTGGTCAACATAGTGAGATCTTAGAACATCTAAAGCAAGTAAAAATCAATTTGCCACTCTTGTATGTAATTTCACAGGTTCCTACTTATGCTAAAGTCATCAAGGACTTATGCACTGTCAAAAGGAATCACAATGTCAAGAAAATCACTTTCTTGACTGAACAAGCGAGCGCTGTGATTGCACAGAGGATCCCGCCAAAGTATAAGAATCCTGATTGTCCTACTATGTCTTGTGTCATTGGGAATCATGAGTTTGGACAAGCCCTTCTTGATTCAGGGGCTAGTGTCAATCTCATGTCTTATGCTATTTACTTGTCGTTAGGGTTGGGTGAGATGAAGCTTACATTTGTAGCTCTACAATTAGCTGATAGGTCCACTATTAGACCTAGGAGAGTAGTTGATGATGTATTAGTACAAATTGATAAATTCTACTACCCCGTTGATTTCTTGGTTCTGGATGTAAAAGTTGATGTGAATGTTGATTCTAAAATTCTCATTATTCTTGGTAGACATTTCCTTGCTACTGCTACTGCTAATGCTTTGATTAATTGTAGAAATGGTCTTATGAAACTATCATTTGAGAATATGACTCTAAAATTCAACATTTTCCATATCACTAAGCAATTAGAGGAGGATGACGAGTGTCATCAAACCCACATGATTGATGCACTCACTTAGGAGGTAGCTAATAATATATTTCTTGGACCAGCACATGAAATTCTAGAACCGGATGGATCACCATCAATAAACATCTTGAGAGGGAGGATCAAGAGTCAGGTAATAGTTCTTATTTTATATTACCAGTTTTTAACGACGGGACTTTACCTTTTGTGTTGCAGGTCCCCATTCCTGATTTTAAGCTTCCATTTAGTCACCTCACGCATGTATTTGATGGAGGCGGAGGAACATCACCGGTGATTATGTCCGAGGAGCTTAGTGCACCACAAAGAAAATTAAAATCACGCTTACTGGATGCGGGCTGAAGGAGGAAACTTTGGGTTTGAGTTAATGTTAATTATTCCATATTTTTTTGTCATTAATGGTTGAATTTTATTCATTTTGTAGGGACATGACATTTAAGAACACACAAACTAACAATAAATAAGAGAAATAGTGCAACCAAGAGGATCATCTAGCAGTAGAATTTTGTTCCAATTCAGCCTTCACCATTAGACATACACTCGGAGAGTCTCTTATTTCCTTATTTATTCTTTTTATTTTACTCAATTGATAATATTTTCAGATATTAAGTGCAATGTCTTATTTAAGTTTGGGGTGAAAAAAGACGTTGAGATTTTATTTGCTTTTATGTGTTTGTGTGAAACTTTTTTACTTTAATAAAAAAACTGAACATTTTTAAAAATTTCAAAAAGATTTTCTTTTTAGTTTGCTTACTTGTGTGTATTAGGTAGTCTTGCCGATATGATACTTGTATTTGGAATTACGTGTTAATTTATGAATTATGAATAAGTTGCATGTTTATTTTAATTTTTGCTTATTCATGTGAAATCTGATACTTGTGAGAACGTGAATTAAGTTTTGCATTATAAAGGAATGAGTTGATTCAACTACTTGATAGGTTGAAATTGTGGACTTCGATGTTAAACCCGAAAACTATCATACTATACATCCATAAATCAAATTTAGAATAGTTTGGGGGTGATTGAACTTTATCTGAAGATATTGATATGGATGGAGATTCCATGTGTTCAAATTCTTGTGTGAATTATCTCAGGTCAATAAGATGAAAATTATGTGAAAATCTTAAGTTAGAGGTTGATTTTTGAGAATGAGTATTTAATAAGGAGTATTGAACTAATCATTTCATAAAAACGGAGAAACATATGCCATGTTGTAAAGCTACTCTATAAAAGATCTCAATGAGGACATTTACTGAATATCCCTAAATAAAACTCAAAAGAGATAAACTAGTGCATGAAACAGAAGATGTGTGCAAAATTGAAAAAGCGTGTGTACGAAATGAAGACGTATGTAGCACTACATGCTTTGATCAAGCCCTAAATACTTATTTGAGAGAATTAAACAACTGATAAGGGATTATTAACTTAGCTGATTTTTAGAGGTTGAAGCAATCAAATAAAGGAGAATCAACTTTAGATCACACCTTGGGAATGAGAGTTAAAAGAATGATTTTAGGGTGTGTGTATCCCACGAGTGAAGAATACATTTGACCATTAAGGGTCGAGAATTAAAATATTTTATGAATTTATGATATTTTACTTAATTTTTCATACACATACATGTCAATTCTGTATTAGATAGAAGAAATTGATTTCTATAACGTGGTTTTGAAGTTGTTAGTAGATTTTATTACAATAATTTCAAATATGATGAAGTTTTTTGCATTATTTGATTGACTAGCCACCAATTAGGTAATTAGTTTTACATGCTTATTTGTTGAAAAAAGCTATAGTTTTGTTTGAGAACAAACAAATTTTCAAATTTGGGATTGTTTAATAAGTGTATTTTGTATACTTACTAGGAGTTAAGTAGGATATTTTGTATTAATTTTGATAAACTATAGCATAATCTCATGTACTTATCATTCATTAGGTAAAACTCTATAATTGAAGTAAAGTTGGAAGAAAGAAACGAAAAAAGGGTTAAAATGAAAAAATACAGGTTTTAGGGACCAAAGTACAAATACCCAATAATTGATTTGAACCTCAAAACAAAAAAATGGAGAATGCTAGGAGTCAATTGGGTATAATTAGAAGTCAAATGATTGAAGTATAGTCAAAGTATTTTCACAAATCATTTTCCAACTGCACCAAGTTATACTCCAAAATTCTCAGCATTATATCGAAACCTATTTTTTCGCATAGCAATTGTATGAATTGGAAAATAATATCTACAAAAGAATTGTAGTTATTTGAGTTAGTTTCCAACGCAATTTGAATTACCTTAATTCAACATCGAAAGAGAAAGATATGACAAAAATATTGAAAATTGTTCAAAGACGAAATCCCACGAATGGCGTGTGCGAGCCCTCATTCTATCAGTCCCAAGGCCAATTGCCTTAAACCAACGTGCCCTGCAAATTTCGTTCGATTGGTAAATTTTCATTTTGTAAATAAAACTCTTTTTGAACCCAGATTGGACCTAATTTTTGACTCATACAAATACAGAACGTTGGCATAACTATGAGTAGCTCTCTTTAACCTCTCAATACATATCCATATCATAAAATTCATCAAGTACAAGATGTCAATTTACATATTTTGGGAGAGAAGATCAAAACCTATCAAGAAAGGCTAATTACATCAAAAAAGTGAAGATTTCAACATTAGAATTGAATATTAATATCTTTTGCTTTCTTTCATGATCCGAGTGATGATTTTCCATTATTCTCTCTATAGTTTATATAAAATCATGCTATTAGATCTATTTTTGTATTGGATGAGATGAAACCTATTGTATATTTATTTAATTCAAGACTAGTAGTCTAATTAACTTTTGTGTTTCTTGATTAATTTTGCATTCTCATTACATTATTTAATTGTGGATCTAAAAACTAGATAATTAGTGCTTGTAGTGTGGAGAAAGTTCAGAATAAAATTAGAATGTAGCAAGATTAACACATGGACAATAGATATTATGAATATCAATATCGAGTGTGCAATCATATAGATAATCTTATAATTTCATGCGTACTACTCATTCAAATTCGGAGAAGAGATATGACTGAATAGTGTATAGAATAGATTTAATTTATCTTGAAAAAGAAAATTATCTATCGTGACTTTATCGATTGTGAAGAATGCATGAATATGTTGCATAATCAAGAATTGAAGTAGATTACAATATGTGAATTCGAAATTAAATATAATCATCCATAATTTGATAAAAACAAACATTTTTTTACATATTTTTAGAAGAATTTAGAATAATTACAAATCAAAATAATCTCGTGTTACATATTTTAGATTCACTATAAGACTGGTACACTTGAATTGAAATTTATTTCCAATAGAATGATAACTCTTCTCATCACATTTATTACTTGTCAACGACCCCGTAAGTTTGCGAAAATTGCTCAAACAATAGCACCACAAATTATTGGTAAACTTTTGTTCATCTTAATCTTTTTTCAACAGTACATCCCATTATTCATCATTAGAAATATGTCATTTAGCTTTGAAAAAACAATGTCATACATACTTTATCACACAAACTTATGATATTTTGTCATTTTTTATCCATCTATACGAGTTTCATATTATTATTATTATTTTTAATTTTAGTGAACAAAATTAATAGTTTAAAATGCGTACTCTTTCAAACATTCATATTAGCCCATGTGTCACGGACCGCATCTTTACTTAAGCCCCGTGACCCTATTGTAGCCGCAGTTTGCCCAACTTCGGTCGCACATTATAAATATTTTATTTCAATAGTGAAATAGTTAGAAATTAAAAAATTTTAGTACAATTCTAGAGACTTTAAATGTCTACTCCCGTCACTTGAGTTTTTGTTCTGAATGCTGTTATAGGGGTATTAGTCTTTCAAACATTTTCAAGCTTTCTAGTGTTCGCCCACACTAGCCATTGTAATTTCATGCTTTCATCTATTGTAATGTTCAACTTTTAAGCAATCAACGATCAAGTTAATTTCAATGCATTTCAATTTTATTTGTAAGCTTTCTTTAAATTGTGATCAAATTTACTTTCGTCCCGAAACGATCGAGAGAATGCGGAAGGTAGTCTAGCGGAGCAAACTACTGCCGCACGGTGTCTCTTTCTATGCTAAGAAGAAAGGTAACTCATGAAAGTTGGTATAAGAGCTGCGGCTCAAGACCCTCGATAAGAAAGCTATGGATCAAGTCCAATTTCCTAGAATACCACAAAGGTGGTAGATGCTCAAAAGAGGAATATGAAACAGCGCGTGGATGCGCTTGAGGTGATAAACACTAGGTTGTGTTTTGCGATAGAGGGCCTCAAAGAAAAGGTCGAGGTTGTAGAGAAGAAAATTCAAGAATTACGCATCCAACTGGATGAAAGCCTAAAAGCATGCGCAGCTATTACTAAAGCTGTTGCTATCATACCTGATCTGCGGTTGTGTTTTGCGATAGAGAGCTCAATTACTAGTGCTTCAACATGCGGTTGGCAATGGGCAAGGCACCGCACGAGAGCCTATTCATAGGCTCAGAATTCCAAAATCGTGTACCAATGGAGGGGCACACGATGCTAAAGAAGTTGAGAACTTCTTGTTCGATATAGAACAATATTTTCTTGAGGCTTCGATCAATGACGAAGCGAGAAAGGTTACAACAGCTACCATGTATCTTGGTGAGGATGTAAAGCCATAGTGGCGAACGAAGTATGCTGTTACTGAACCAACAAGGTCCAAATAGATTCTTGGGATCTTCTCAAAGAAGCAATCATATCTCAATTTTTTTCCCGAGAATGTGGAAAATGATGTACATCGGGCCATCATGGAGTACGTGAAAGCCTTTTCAAGACATTTACTGAATACCAGAGATATGTTGGAAAAGGATAAGCTATTTACCTTCATGGAAGGGTTGAAACCGCGCTGAACTTGAAAGGCAGAAGGTTACTGATTTGAGCACGGTCGTAGAGTCGCCGAATGTGTGAATGACTACCAACCAAAATCTAGAAAAGATCGGCCTTTGGGGAATAGACAACCTATAGGAGGTGGGAACAGACCTTACAGATCCAGCTCAAACTCAAATGGGGGAGAGCGTTACTCTCAGAATAAAGGAGGAACCTATCACAACAGCCATCAAGGAAACTATAGCAACAACACCAGTAATAACTGGAATAAAGAAAAATCAATGAGGGACAGATCTGATGTCACTCCTAAATTGATGTATTTTTTATATGAAGGACCCCATCGGGTGTCGGAGTCTCCTTAGAAACGGATGGTAAATGCATTTTGTCAACTAGCAGGTGGGGATCGAGTTTAAAGCAAGATGCCCCACTAGCTAGCTGTCATGGCGAGACTGATTCCGAAGGGGATGAGGATGTAGTGGGTACATTCTCATATCGGTGTAATACAATATCGCACCGAGCGACAAAAAGGGAAGATGTTCCCTCGAAAGAGCCAAAGATGGAAGAATCGAAGGCTAGTACATTGATGTAAAGATCAATGGAAAGCCAATCAGGGCTATAGTGGATACTGGCGCTACTCACAACTACCTTGTAAGTACCAAAGTAGAGCCGCTCAGACTTGTCCTGGAGAAAGGTGGCGGAAAAGTCAAAGCAATCAACTCTGTTGCGCAACCAATAGCTGGAATAGCGAAATCTGTGTCAATAAAGGCAAGTCCTTTTGAAGAAAGGATAAATTTGTCGACAGTTCAAATGGATGATTTCAAGCTCATTCTGGGATTGGAATTTCCTCAAGATACTAAGACAGCAGTGTTGTCGTATGCTGATTTACTGATGATGATGGGTAGTAATATGTGTGTCATCACTAGTGGTGGCAATGGGCCGAGCCGAGCCGGCTCGGCCCATGCCAAGACGAGCTCGTGGCTCGTTACCCACGAGCCGAGCTTCGGCTCGGCTCGTGGGTTTTTGGGCGAGCTCGCCCAAACGAGCCGAGCACTCAGCTCGGCTCGTTTTTTTTTTAAAATTATTATATAATACACATAACATACCGACACTAGTTTAATTGTAAAAGATATATATATACACATTTTGTGATTAATTTCTAAATATACATTTTCAAAAAAATTTATAATTTTTTTAAAAAATAAGAACAAAAATTATTTTGTTGAGTTACTAAGTTACTTGAGTAATAATGTAATATGTTTTTTGTTTACCATTTTATACTTAAACTTAAAAATAATATATATGTAAAGTATAAACACATTTTATAAACCATTTTTTAAATATACATTTTTCAAAACATTTTTATTTTTTATAAATAAAAAAATAAAGATAGACCCTCCTCCTTTATCCGGGCTTGGGACCGGCTACTTCAATTTTTAGTAGGCGGAGTTAAAAATTGTACACGAACAACTTGTTACGTGTACAATTTTTTTAAAAATATTATAAATGTATGAAAATTAAATTTTGTGATGATTATGGTGAAATTAAATATCACTTACTTGGTTACAGGCAATTTCGGCATATTTATCTTCAATTCGATAACTAGCGTCTTCCCAATCTTTCACGCACATTAACGCTTCCAAAATATCTTCTTTGAGTCGACTCCTGACCTCAGAGAGAACCCTCTTCCCTGCACTAAAAGCAGACTCCGAAGCTACAGTGCTAACATGAGGTGTTAGTAGATCTTTTGCCATTGTAGAAACTACTGGCCATCGACGTTCATTATCTCGCCAAAATTTAATTACCTCTTCTGAATTTTTCTTAACTTCTTTGTTAGTAGGCAAAGTATGACGAAAGTAATTGATTAATTCAGATGGCAACGCATTTGGACTATTACTTGAAGTTTGAGTACATGTAGTGGATGACAAACTACTACTACTACCACCAGATGAACCACATGCATATGCAAATGAATTAAATCTATATGAGTTCATGCTTTCGAATAAATCTAAAATTACATTGTCGTCATCCGTTGGATTAGTGGGAGGAGTAGATGTAGGTACACGAGTAATATGTGTACCCATTCGTGAAGCATATAATTCGTACATTTCACGTAATGTTTCTTCCAAATTCCTATAAGTAATAGGTGTACTAAAAGTTAAAGAATTTGAAATTTTATCAATTACAAATTTAGTACCCGATAAATTAAATCGGGGGTCCATGACGCATGCTAAAGGAAATAACATAGGTAATTCTTCCCAATATTTTCTGAATTTTAATTCCATGGAATATATAACTACATGAAAATCGGGGTCATTTTGAAATCGACGAAAAGTCTTAGCAATTGCATAAAGACGTTCAAGAACCATACAACTTGTAGGATAATAAACGCCAGACAATATATTTGTAGAATCATAAAATGTGGACAAAAAATGTTTTATTTTAATAACTATATTCCAATCGGTTTCATTCAAAATAGTTTCGTCTTTATCTCTAACATGCCTATTGTTATAAAATTCAGTAATTAAATGTTCGAAACCTTCACATGATTTTAATAATAAGTAAGTGGAATTCCATCTATGGCCTACGTCAGTAATAAATGTTTTTGTATTTGTCATTCCATTTTCTGAACAAAATTCTTCAAATGCTTGTTTTCGACTAGGTGTAATCGTGATATATATAAGTGCACTCCTAATTCGGTCAATTTCATCATTAACATGTTTTAAACCGTCTTGTACTACTAAATTAAACATATGACATACACATCGAATATGAAATAAATAACCACCAAAATCGGGTTGAAATACTCTATGCAATTTATCGATAACAACTTTATTTACGGTAGCATTGTCGAAAGTAAAAGAACGAATTTTGCTCTCGCATTTATACTCTTTAACTATATTTATGATAGCATTAAATATAGTTTGGGCGTTGTGTGGGTACTCAACAATTTTAAAAGCAATAATTTTTTTATACATAACCCAAAGTGGGTCTATATAGTGTGCAGTTGCAGTAATGTAACCTCTCTTATTAATCCCTTCCCACATATCAGAAGTTAAAGATATCACACCCCCATATTTCTCTAAATCATTTATCAATAGTTGTTTTGCATGAAGAAAATATTTAATTGTATCAGCACGGAGAGTATTTCGACTTACCCCAACGTACCTCGGCTGAAGATATGTTTTGACGTAGTTCACGAAATGTTGGTTGTCCGCTATTGCTAGTGGCAACTCAGACGCGGCAACAAACTTCACCATTCCCGTTCGAGCTTCCTCCTCTGAATACATCCATGTAGAAAGTGGCGTAGTACCACTGGCGCCTGCAGAACCAAACTGTAGTTGAGTTTGACCAGCTGGAAGAAACCCATGTTTGTCACACATGCTTTGTAGTGACGATTGAGGTGGGTAGTTTCAATGCCTCTTTGCCATGCCAGTCGTTGTTGGCAGTATTTACATACTGCTTTGGTTTCGGGGATTCCATCGACCAAACGACCGGTTTGAACCAATTTAAAATGGTCCCAACATTTTGCCTTGTTCTTCCCCTTTCTTTTCCCTCTTGCATCGAGAATATTTGACGTAGGCTCTTCATCTTGTTCCAAATCAATTGGAACACTAGGATCAATATCAATGTCATCCAAATCAATTGGACGACTACCTTCATGAACGTCGTAATCTTCAATATTTTCTGGAATTGGTAATTCATTGAGACCGGAGAATTCATTCCCAAATTGATTTTGGGCAGGTGATTGTATTTCGTTCTCCATACCGAACAAGTTTTCAACAAATGATCGTGAATCCATTTGTTAAGAATAATAGAAATTGAATATAGAAATGTAGAAGATGATTATAGAATGAATGAATGATATTGTTGATAAATAAATGGAGATTTGAGAATGTAAATTGTATAGAGTAGAGAATGAGAGAATATAGATTGATATTGTTGGAAAAAAAAGTTTGATTTAGGTGGGTATTTATAGAAAAAAAAAAATTTCGAGAACCAAAACGGTCACTGAATAAACGGTAACTGAATTTATCAATTAATTTTTTTTTATTAATTCCTTGACGAGCCACGAGCCGCTCGGCTTGTGGCTCGTTAAATTCTTTTTTTTTTAAACCCACGAGCCGGCTCGTCACCCGTTTGGGCGAGCTCGGCTCGTGCTCGGGCTCATTTTTTTACGAGCCCGAGCGGCTCGTGGGCGTGAACAGTACGAGCCGAGCGGACGAGCCACTCGGCTCAATTGCCACCTCTAGTCATCACTACTCAAGGTAGGAAGATGGGAAAGAATAGTATCTCAGCCATGCAATTTAGTAAGGGTTTCAAAAGAAATGAACCCTTATTTTTGTGCACTATTCGACTAGAGGAGATCGAAGAGGCGACTGGTCCTATTCCAAAACCTGTCAAAAGGCTTGTTAAGGAATTTAGGACATCATGCTGGAGGAGTTAACAAAGAAATTGCCACCAAGAAAGGTAATTGATCATGAGATTGAACTCATTAAAGGTGTCAAGCCTCCTGCCAGGGCACCGTATCATGTGTCTCAGTCGAAGCTTGAAGAGTTTCAAAAATAATTGGGAAAATGTTGGAAAGTGGGATTATCGTACCTACGAAATCACCATATGGTGCTCCCATGTTGTTTCAGAAAAAGGTCGATGGTTCTTTAAGAATGTATTGCCATTATCGAGCCTTAAATAAGATCACTGTAAAGAATAGTTATCCTATTCCACTAGTTTTCGATTGCTTCGATCGACTGAGCCGGGCTAGATACTATACAAAGATTGATCTCAGGTCCGGATATTAGCAAGTTCGAATCAATGAGGGAAACAAAGCGAAGACTACGGTGGTAACCATATATGGAGCCTTTGAATTCAAAGCGATGCATTTTGGCTTGACAAACGCTCCAGCAACATTTTGTACGATGATAAATCAGGTACTTCATGGGTTCCTGGATGATTTTGTGGTGGTGTACTTGGATGATATAGTCATCTATAGCAAGATATTGGAGGAACATGTGCAACATGTGAGACATGTTTTTAATCAGCAACGGAGAATGAACTCTACGCCAAACTGTCCAAATGCTCATTCATTCAGATGTCAATCAGCTTCTTGGGACACATCATCGAGCAAGGAAAAATAGGCATGGATACGAAGAAGGTTACAACCATCAAAGAGTGGCAACCACCAAAGGATGTACAAAATGCTTTCGAAAGGTTGAAGAAAGCCATGTGGATGAACCCGGTGTTAGCCTTACTGGATATTACTAAACCTTTCGAAGTGCATACCGATGCCTCAGACTTTGTACTTGGTAGAGTCCTTATGCAAGAAGGACACCCGATAGCGTATGAGAGCCGAAAGCTGAATTGGGTAGAACGACGTTGCTTGACGCATGAAAATGAGTTGTTGGCGGTAGTTCATTGCCTTAGGGGATGGCATCACTATCTGCTTGGGTCTCCATTTATTGTGAAGACAGATAATACTGCAGTGAGTTACTTCATGTCCCAACCGAAACTATCGAGCAAACAGGCTCATTGGCAGGAACTCCTTTCAGAATTCAATTTTATACTAGAGTATTGTCTTGGATCTAGCAATCATGTTACCGATGCTCTTAGTCACCGGGAAAACTTGGCCACCATTTGCTCTATGGCTGCTCTTTCAGAGAGCATAGTTACTACCAACACAAGGGACCGAAATTCGGGCACTTTTGGATAAGGATCCAGCTACTCAATATTTGGTCGACCTCATCAAGCAGGGCAAAACTCATCAGTTCTGGCTCGATGAGGGCCTAGTAAAGACTAAAGGAGACCGCTTTTATGTTCCTAAAGGCAGATATTTGAGAAAGTCATTGATCACGGAATGCCATGACACGATTTGGGCAGGGCATCCTGGGGAGGAATGCACTTCTGCACTACTGCAGCATGCATACTACTAGCCTCAACTACGGGACAACATTGCAACTTATGTGAAAACTTGTCTTGTTTGTCAGCAAAATAAGTCAGATCATTAGAAAAAAATAGGTTTCCTGGAGCCATTTTCCGTCCCAACCAGACCATTCGAGAGTGTATCGATGGATTACATTACAAGTTTGCCAAAAGTTGGAGATTTTAGCACCATCATCGCATGGTAGACCATCTATCCAAGTATACAACTTTCATCACAGTACCCAAGTATGTATCAGCCGCAGAGATAGCTCAACTCTTCTTCAAACACATTGTCAAATACTAAGGACTGCCTAAGGACATCGTTAGTGATCGAGATCCTCAATTCACTGGCATATTTTGGATCGAGTTGTTCAAACTTATTGGTTCAACTTTAAGCATGAGCTCTATCTTTCACTTACAATCTGATGGACAGACATAGCGCTTCAATTTTATGTTGGAAGAATATCTTCGACACTTTATCTCTACTTTGCAGAAAAATTGAGTGAAACTTTTGGATACAGCTCGGGTGTGTTTTAATGTCCAAAAGAGCTCTTCTACCAATAAAAGATCTTTTGAGATTGCTACTGGCCAGCAACTGTTAATCCCTTATACCGTGGATATCGATCAAAGTACCGTCTTCTCAAGCAAAAAGCTTCTCTCAAAAGTGGAAACGAAACATTGAAATTGCTCGGAGTTATCTTGAGAAAGCTCAGAAACGGTACAAGAAGTCTGCAGATCTAAAGTATTGTTTCCTTGAATTTAATGTTGAAGATCTGGTAATAGTGAAACTCCCCGACAGAACTGATATAAACTGACAAGAGGAAAATATTCAAAATTGGTGCCAAAATATATTGGACCATTACCTATCGTGGAGAGGATTGAAAAAGTCGCATATAGATTTGCATTCCCTTCATGGTGCAAAATTCACAAGGTCCTTCATGTTGGCGTACTCAAGCCATACTTTGGCGACAAGGAGGATGAATCCATAAATGAACCAAAGCGACCAGTGTTTGAACTAAAAAGAGCTGGAAATAAGGTTACTGAAGAGATCTTGGCCATTGAACTACTCGAGCTTCTAGAAAATATTATCAAGAGTGCTTGGTCAAATGGAGAGGATGTAGTAGCAAAAAGAATATTTGGGAAAGCGAAAAGGACCTTGAAGGTTTCAAATCATTAATTGAAGCATATCATTCATTGATGGCTCCGAGAACGTAGCCAAAATAAATGGGGGAGAATGTCACGGACCGCAGCTTTACTTAAGCCCCGTGACCCTATCGCAGCCGTAATTTGCCCAACTTCGACCGCACATTGTAAATATTTTATTTCAATTGTAAAATAGTTAGAAATTAGAAAATTTTAGTATGATTCTAAAGATTTTAAACGTCTACTCCCGTCACTTGAGTTTTTGTTCCGAATGCTATTATATGGGGTATTAGTCTTTCAAACATTTTGAAGCTTTCTAGTGTTCCCCCCTCACTAGCCATTGTAATTTCCTGCTCTCGTCTATTGTAATGTTCATCTTTTAAGCAATTGATGATCAAGTTAATTTCAATGCATTTCAATTTTATGTTTTAAGCTTTCCTTAAATTGTGATCAAATTTACTTTCGTCCCGAAACAATCGAGAGAAAACGGAAGATAGTCTAGCGCATGGCGTCCCTTTCTGTGCTAAAAAGAAAGGTAACCCGTGAAACCCTGTTTGGGCTCCATTAATCCTAAAATAGATTTTTCTCTCTTTTATTTTTGACCACAATTCTTCAAACAAATAATATTACACATAAACTTAAAAGTCTTCATTATTTTTTAACCACACATTCCTCAAAAATTACTATTTTAAAACTCTAAAATGGGGGTCAAACAAGGGTTAGATATATTCATTTAATTAATAAAATAACAATACTTTATCTACACTACCGTATTCTTTCTTTTTTTATTCATTATATTATATTAGTATACAATACAGGGACACACATTTAGTGTTTGTACTTATACTCACACATGCAATTTATTTCACTTCTACCAACATCTTCAACTCTTTCTTTTGTCTTAATCTTAAGAAAATAATAATAAATAAATAAACCCTTCCACAAGCTACTCCAAAAGTATGATTTTTTTTCCTCTTGCTCTTCCACTTCTAATATTTTACCATTTTAATTGACATTTTTCATCAAGTTATAGATATAACCTGTTTGGTAGAGATTAAAATTAGTTTTTTTTAGCAAATTTTGATAAAATTTGATAAAATGTATAGTTAAAAAGTTGTGGATCCTATAAAATGTGTGGTTAAAATTAATTGTTAACTTTAACTTAAATTTTAATTAGATTTTTTAACTATACCAAACATGGACATAGATTCATTTTTTATGTTTACTCTTTTTTTTGTATTGAATTTTCTACCTTTAACTTGCATTGTGTAAAATAGAATTTCATAAAATAGTATTAGATTTAGCCATTGTTTGAGCCCCATTTGGGGACAAATATATTTTTGAATAGTGACTTTTTGAAAAATGTGTGGTTGAAAAGGAGCAAAATTATTTTATTGGAGAATGTAATGTTGAAAATGAGTTTTGAAAAAACGGGATTCAAACAAGGGCTTAATATGTTTATACTTCGATAAATAACTACATTTCAACGTTTACATCTTTTTTCATATTTACTTGTCAATATTTTTGCTCACATTGTTCCAATAGAAAAATGAATAACAATTATTAGCTTATTCGAGATGTAGGAGCCTCGGGATGGAATGAAAAAGTAAATGTTGCAGAAAAAAAGTTTGTCAAGAACTATTAGAAAAGGCTCAAGGAAGTACCAAAAAATGGTGCTTATGAACTGTGAGGTAAGTTCTCTAGTTTAACACACATTGCCTCGTAGTTTCAAATTTTCTTATTATTTATGAATATAAGTATATATACAAGTGTTAGTTTTCAATTTCTTTTTAACTGTAGATGAACAAATTATTATTTTCTTAATTGCCAAAATAATATATGACATTCGAATTTTATTTTATGCTTTCTAAAATAGGTAACAACAATTTAAGCAACCTTAAATATATCACCATATAACTGCTTACAAGGACAAGTGTTGTGTTTTTTCTATCACAAGTGTACGATATTGTAAAAAGCAATACAGTAGACCTTTGAGTCCGGATTATCATTCCCACGAGGACTATGCTTTAGAACTTAATTAGATTTTTCTAACTCTTATTTGATGAAAGAAAACAAAGAATTATATGTTGCTGTGAATTTTTTATTTAAACAATTTAAATTAATTAAAATACACGCAAAGATTGATTGAGAATTCAAACAATTGATAGATATTAGGGCCAAACAATTTCACTTATTTGATCATCTTCAAATGTTAATTCAAGATTCAAGAGTCTAATGTAGTGTTTGATCGAATTCTTTTATGATATTCAATTTACCTCTCTTGAGTTCTCATTAAACTTATTTAACTAATTCAATCACCTATGTCTATATGAATCTACCTTAGTTAAAGGAAATATTAGTTTTAAGAATTCATATGACGATCGTAATATTTACTATAGGTATATGTACACTTTATGCTAATATACCGGATTTTACCATATGGCATAAATCTCAAACCCACCTCTTGATTCGTAAAAGATTCACAAAATCATCAAATTAGTGATCAAGTAATTTAAGATACCCCTACGGACTTACTAACTCGAGTAAAAACGATGTCACGTGAGGCATAATCTCAATAAGTGCAATACTTATTTTCTATATAAAAAAAACAAAATTTACAGGGGTTAGATCCCTAGTATTTGGTCATCACCAAGTTTATACTAAAAAGTTAAAGACACTCCTCACAAACCTTTTTCACATGCATGGAATCACCACAATCTAAACTCGTCTCCTTCACCAGCTAGAACACCTCCAAATTATATATATATATATATATATATAACGTTAAAGGATATTGCAAATCAAGGGTTTAAGGACTAAGCATCTAAGTCATCTATTCAGCCTACACATATAAATCTTTTTATTCTTGTACAACGCTATACTCAATTATCGTGCATAAAAATAGTACCGTTTCGAATGGATAAGTAGAAAATTCAACCACGCATATAATTTGTCCACAATCCACAAATTAATACATGTTCTCAAGTATATTCATCATAGCCAACAAATATTCAACTCACACAAGCATAAATAATTTTTTTTTCCATGCGAAATCAAATAATATCACACACACACAACTATGAAACAAAAGACAATAGCAATTAACCCTATTGATTCACCTCCCACAAACTTAAAAATACATTGTCCCTAATGTGGAAATAAATACAAAGAAGGGGTATGACTTCTCTGAAGACATCAGTGGGTGTCATCGTCATCGCCTTGGTGAGACGAATCCTGGTTGGTCGGATGATATGGAAACGTAGGTTGTGGGTGAAATGACATGTGTGGATATGTAGAGTCCAACACCGAGAAGAACTCATTCTGATATTGAAACTATATATACATAAAGTTCTACAACTACTGATATTGATCGTTCATAGATACTTGCAGTTGGTCAAGTTGATGTTGGATTCCATCGTGTCTCTCTTGATTCCTCAATTCCAATTCATCTTGTCTTTGAGTTAGGTGCAATTGCATAGCCTCAAGTCAACCAACAATGTTATCAGTTTGTGAACTAATAGGTGGAGGATGATGCGGACAGGATGACCGTGCCTCGATGTTATGTGGCGAGGCATTGCCAAAGAACTGCCAAATTATGTTCTTAGTTGGGGCTAGTTTAGGGTGAACCTCAGCCAGGGATGTCACAATTCTACATTTTTTACATAGAGCGTAAATTAATAAAGGGTAACCTATACCCGCAGTTGTAGATCCTCAAAGTATGTGTAAAAAGTTGGTCTGAATAACATTGCCCATACTAACACTGAAGCCCTTTTGAATAGCATAATTCAACAACGCCTCATTTGTCACTTCACTAATATTTCTACTAAGCAAGAGTTTAGCACATATGAAATAGTGCCACACTTTGCACTTAGGAAACATGTTCTCTACCCAAAAATTAGTGACATGGGTGCCGGATCATTTCCATGTGATGTCAGGCAGTTAAGGTAGGCCAACTCTCGAAGAATATTTACCAGATTGATTGCCCCTCCGGACGCAGTTTGGAAAAGCCATCTTCATCTATAAAACTTATTGATGGAGGTGTGGTCAAAACAAATCCACTGTCCTTTGACATAAACTTTTAAATCTCTGTTGTCTTTATCATTTGCATAAAATTCACGCACGGCTACTATTAACCCTAGTTGTGGTTGTTTTGTGAACAACTCCCAATTTATGCCCTCACTTTTCTCCCTCATATAAAGCTCAAGGTCGTCAAAATATCGTTCTAGAATACAATTTTTGTGAAATACCATCTCCTGATATCATTTCTTAGCTTCCCCGCGCTTAAAAATTTACTGTTGTCAAAGGTTCTAGACAAATAGGCCAAAGATTTTGATTTCTGCTTAGGTGGCATGGTGCACTTCCAAAAGAAAAAATAACAATGGCAAACAATTATTGCAACCACAAGCAAAACCAAAATGTCCTCAAAAACCCACTACACACTTCGCAAAATATGATAAATGTTCTAAATATCATAGTACCATCAACAAAGCCAGGCACTATTAACCTATCAGCCCTGTAGTAATGTAATGCCAATCCCCTAATGTTAAAATAAGTAGTCAATTATTAATTTTGCCACCACGGGAAGAAAAGCTCTTAGAGGAATTTCAACACATTGCACTCCTTCCTCAACTCAAATCTCTAATGCCCCCCAAACTTATTCCAAACCTAATCCCAAACATGAACTCAACATAACAAAGCGGCAAACCATCATAATCTGCCAAGATCCTTAAGATATCTTTCGTACTACATCCACACAGCACTTGTAATACAACATAAATTAGCATCACACGCCAAAAAACAAGTGTGGAAGATATGTTGAGGTGTTAGATCTATGCAATGAAGATGGTGAAGATAATGGGTGTGAGATATATGTAAGGGATTTGTATGTATATTATGGAAGGATGAGAGAAAAAGAGAGGGTTTGAGAGGAAGAAGGAAAAGAATGAATTGAAAAAGAAAAAAAAAGGAATGAGAGTATTAATAATAAAAGGGAGAAGGGGAAGGAAAAGAAAATAATAAAATGGGGGGCCACGTGGCGTCACAGCGCCACAACTCTGGCAAAATATATATATATATACCTTCATTTCTCCATTCTATAATTTATTCATCTTCCCCAACTCTTTATTTGAATTCCACTCTCCCATTCAAGTATGTATTGTTACTAACAATAAAATCACCTTTCTAAAAATCATAAAAAGGTATATGTAGTATAGAAGGATAGGGCTTGGGTTGCCTTCCAAGAAGCGTTCTTTAAAGTCATTAGCTGGACTTTGTGTCGCTATTATTCTGGAACAGCTAATTCAAGACTTTCCTTTGTGGTGGGAAAATCTTTTACATAGTGTTTGATGCGATGTACATTAACCTTAAAATTTCCCTTAGTTGGATGGTGTAACTCAATTGTACCATTAGGAGACACTTGGGATTCCGGGAAAGGTCCTGACCATTTTGATTTCAATTTTCTTGGAAAGAGTTTAATTCTGGAATTGTACAAGAGCACTTGATCTCCCACTCTAAAAATTCTTTATCTAATGTTCATGTCATGCCACTGCCTTTTCATTTCTTTATAGATGGATGCATTCTCATATGTTTCTCTTCTAAATTCTTCCAATTCATGAAGTTGTAACATTCATGTTTCCCGAGCCTTCTCTAAATTCATGTTCAATTGCTTCAATGCTCAGTATGTTATGTGCTCAAACTCAACTGATAAGTGATAGCTTTCCCAAATACTATTAAGTATGGCGACATTCCAATCGGTGTCTTGTACGCGATGTGATAAGCCCACAAAGCATCGTCTACTTTCTTGGACCAATCTTTTTGAGATGCATTCACCTGAGTTCCAAAATTCTTTTTAGTTGTCTATTGGAAGTTTCAACATGTCCACTCGTTTGAAGGCTATAAGGCGTGGTACTATGATGTTGTACCACATACTTATAAAGTACCAGCTGGAATAATCAGTTGCGAAAGTGAGTTTCACCATCACTTATGATGGCTCTTGGTGACCATAGCAGTTCAAAATATGTTTCTTTATAAAATCTACCATCACATTACATCATTTGTGGGCAACGCTTTGGCTTTCACCCATTTAGAGATATAGTTCATTGCCACTAAGATATATCGATTATTATAGGACGACGGAAATGGTCCCATAAACTCAATTCCCCATACATCAATTATGTCCACCTCTATAATATTATTTAGTGGCATTTTGTGACAGACCAATATGTTACCTGTCCTTTGATACTTATCACATGATCTGCAAAAACTGTGCCAATCCTTAAATAATGTTGGCCAAAAGAACACACATTGAAGCACCTTCACTGTTGATTTAGTGGGGCCGAAGTGTCCTCCATAAGCTGAAGCATGAAACCGTGAAAGGATGGGTTTCATCTCATCCTCTGGCATACATCTTCTGATTATTTGGTCTGCCACTCTTCTGTATAAATTTAGATCATCCCAATAATATAATCTCGATTTGTGGATAAGCTTTTTCTTGTGCTGACAGGTAAAGTCTGCATCCATATACCCACTCGCTAAGTAGTTGACAATGTCTACATAACATGGAGCCATTTTCTACTTGCAATAACTCTTCGTCTGGAAATATCTCATTGATATTTACCTAGTATGAATTCTTTGACTGATCTAGCCTTGATAAGTGATTCGCTACATGGTTTTCTGTTCCCTTTTTATCACGAATTTCAATATCAAATCTTACATTAACAAAACTTATCGAATCAGCCTGGGTTTAGCGTCCTTCTTCTCAAACAAATATTTCAAAGCTGCATGTTCTATATATACTATCACCTTTGAACCAATCGGATAAGAACAAAATTTGTCGAAGTCAAAAACTACTACTAGCATTTCCTTCTCAGTTGTTGCGTAGTTGATCTGGGCATTTGTTAAAGTTTTGTTAGCATAGTAGATGACAAGCAATACATTTCCCTTGCATTGACCTAGTACTGCTCCCACTGCGAAATCACTGGCATCACCCATGAGTTCAAAGGGTAGTTCCCAATCTGGGACCAGTATAGCAGGTGCAGATGTTAACTTTTCTTTCAGAGTGTTAAATGTATGTAAACACTTATCAGAAAAGTTAAAAGGCACATTCTTCTCTAGTAGATTGCATAGAGGTTTTGTAATCTTTGAAAAGTCTTGAATGAATCTTCTATAAAACCCAACATGTCCTAAAAAGCTTCTGATTTATCTAACTGAAGTAGGTGGCTACAATTTTTCAATCACTTGTACCTTGGCTTTGTCAACCTCAATACCATGTAAAGAGATCCTATGCCCTAATACTATTATTTCTTTACTATAAAATGACACTTCTCCTAATTAAGCACCAGATTCTTTTCTTCACACCTTTGTAATACTAGGGATAAACGTTCCAAACAGTCATCAAAGGAGTCTTCAAATACTGAAAAGTCATCCATGAATACCTCAATATACTTTTCCACCATGTCAGAAAATATCACCATCATGCATCGTTGAAACGTTGCAAGTGCATTGTAAAGGCCAAAAGACATTCTCCTAAAGATAAAAGTTCCACGGGGGCATGTGAATGTTGTTTTCTCTTGATCTTCTAGAGCAATGACTATTTGATTGTATCCTGAATACCCATTCAGAAAGCAGTAATGAGAGTGACTTGCTATCCTTTCCAACATCTATTCATTGAAAGGTAATGGGAAATGATCTTTTCATGTTGCATTATTTAGCTTCCTGTAATATATACACTCTCCAACCTATTACTAACCGTGTTGGTATCAACGCATTGTTCTAATTCTTCTCCACTATTATTCCACCATTTTTAGGCACCACATGCACTGGACTCACCCAAAAACTATCTGAGATGGGACGGATAATCCCTACATCTAGCCATTTCAGCACTTCCTTTCTCACTACTTCCTTCAAAGTTGGATTTAATCTACGCTGACCATCCACTGAGGATTTTGACTCATCTTCTATTAAATTTTTTGCATGCAAAGAGTGGGATTGATTTTTCTAACGTTAGCTATGGTCCATTCAATTGTAGTTTTGTACTTCTTTAGTATTTCCAATAAATTTTTCTCTTCCTCCTCTATCATATCATTAACAATGATTATTGGAAGTATAATGGAGTCTCCTTAATACGCATAACGTAGATGTGATGGAAAATGTTTTAACTCAAGAATTGGGGTCTTCTCCACTAGTGGTGATGGACTTACACCGAGATACTCATATTGTTAATGTCTCATTCCCATAAGTTGTTCAACCAACTGTATAGCACATTCAGTTCTTTCTACATCTGTCGTTGACTCTGATTGTGCAATATCCACTTCAGATAGAATTACTGGATGTTCAGCATCAAATGTATCAATTACAAACTCCTCAAGAATATCTATTTTGCAACACGTATCTAAAGTCAATGGGTATTTCATCGCCTTGAACACATTGAATATAATTTGCTCATCTACCCGAAGAATCATCCTCCCATCATACACATCAATAAGTGCTCTTCCAGTGGCCAAGAAATGTCTTCCTAAGATTAGATGAATATTTGAATCATCTTCCACGTCCAAGATGATGAAATCTACCGAGAAGATAAATTTATCAACCTTGATTAGCACGCCTTCTATAATCTCCTTTGATCTTTTGATGGATATGTCAGCTAGTAGCAAAGAAATTGTTGTAAGTTTTTCTTCTCCCAATTCAAGAGACCTATAAACAGAGAGTGACATCAAATTAACACTAGCACCTAATCACATAATGAATGCTTAAAATAATTCTAACCAATGGTGCAAGGTATAGCAAAACTCCATAGGTCATTTAGCTTAGGAGCTAGTTTCTTCAAGAGAATTGCATTGCATTTCTCGTTCAAGTAGACAGTCTCATACTCTTCTAGCTGCCTCTTATTGGAAATAATTTCCTTCGAAAATTTTACATAGCTGGACATTTGTGCAATTACATCTGCGAAAGGGATATTTATGTGTAACTTCTTGAAAATCTCCACAAACTTAGCAAACAACTTGTCTAAATTATTTTTTTGCAATCGTTAAGGAAATGGAATTGGTGGCACATAAGCATTGACGGGACTTGGTTCTCTAACTGTGGATGTTTCTTTTCTCTCTTCCTTCTCTTTTGCAATTGGTGTAGATTTTTCTTCTTTATTAGCTTCTTCAACTTCTACATCGTTCTCTTGTGTCTGGCCACTTCACATTTATCTTTGACAGTTGTACTCCACTTTTAGTTGTAATAACTTGCACTTGCTCCTTTGGATTTATCATTGTATTGCATGACAATGTACCTTGTGGGCGTCCTATAAGCTATTAAGCTATCTAACCAATTTGTGTCTTCAATTTCTTGATAGATACCTGCTGATTTTGAAACTTTGTGTCAATTTGTTGGAACAATTTGTTTGTCTTTTGCATATATTGATTGAACATCTTCCCAAACTTGGTTTTTTCTCTTGTTGAGTGTTATTTGAACAACTCCCTTGGTAATTATTTGACCATCTAGGTTATATGTTTGTCCATATGGATTGGAATTACGGGAACCATTTCGAATGAAATTTACTTGTTTTTTAGGAAAATCCATTGACAATCAATTTTTTATAGGATGATTGACTCCACAATTTTCACATACTGGACTGGTTATCACTTCATGTGCTCCTTGTGTTTGTGCTTTCACTAGGAACTATATCTATTTTATCAAAACTACTATCTGTGCGTTGGTAGATGTAGTGATGTCCATTTCATAAATTCCAGCTGCTTTCTGTGGTACTACTTTTTTTATGAAAACATCGAATGTGTCGTAGCCATTGACTCAAACAAATCCATGTTTTATTGTACGAATTTTCCAATGATCGATCCACCAACAAAGGAATCTACCTGAGATTTTGACAATGATGACAGTCTGGTGTAGAAATATTGCACTTGATTACATATGATCCCATGATTTGAACACTTTCTTATTAACTCCGTGAATCTTTTCCATGCCTCGTGATAGCTCTCCCCATCTTTATGTTGGAAAGTTTGAATTTCCAATCCGATTTTTGCTAATTTTGCTGACGGAAAAAATTGATTGCAGAATTTTCTAATTAATTCCTCCCATGTTGTAATATTTCCATGGGGTTCAACATCCAACCATTCCAGTGTGTTATCTCGCAACGTGTAGGGAAATAACTGCAGCTTGATAGCATCTTCATTGACCCTTGGGCATGAAAATTATGACAATTTTTTAGGAATCTAGAGATATGTGTTCGGGTTTTCATGAGCTAGACCATAAAATTGGAGAGTGTTACTAGTCAAGTTAATCCAATCTGCCATTATCTGAAAGTTGTTCTCCCCAAATTCTGGATATACTATACTGGAGCAAGTGGGTGTTACTATGGATGTCAAAAACATTGAAACTGACAAGTTCCCTTCATTTATTTTCACTCGCTAATGTTCCTGATCCAGTGGTCCAACTAATCTCTTGGCAACTTGTCCAATTGGCTATATAGATATTTTGATTGTTAGCCATTTGATATTGTTGTTTTAGTTTGTGTTCCTTGTGTTTCGTTTGAAAGTACGTTCTACATCTGAATCAAATGGTTCGAGATTGTCACATTGGGTACTGAGCATTCAACAAACACAACTTGTTGCATTTTTTTCAATTGCAAGTGTACGATATATGTTGATAAAAAATAAACAAATCAAATAACAATTAAAAATAAAATAAATTAAGACTACAAGCAAATAATCTCATGCAACGATGCCAAAAACTTCTTGTGTTTTTTATTGCAAGTGTACGATATCGTTCCCACGAGGAGTATACTTTGGAACTTAATTAGATTTTTCTAACTCATATTTGACGAAAGCAAACAAAGAATTATATGTTGTTGTGAATTTTTTATTTAAACGGTTGAAATTAAATAAAATGCACGCAAAGATTGATTGAGAACCCAAACAATTGACAGATATTAGGGTTGAACAATTTCGCTTATTTGATCATCTTCAAGTGTTAATTCAAGAATCAAGAGTCTAATGTAGTGTTCGATCGAATTCTTCTATGGTATTCAATTTACCTCTCTTGAGTTCTCATTAAATCTATTTAACTAATTCAATCACATATCTCTACATGAATCTACCTTAGTTAAAGGAAATATTAGTTCTAAGAATTCATATGATGATCACAATATTTACTATAGGTATCTCTACACGTTATACTAATATACCGAATTTTTACTATATGGTCTAAACCTCAAACTCACTTCTCAATTCGTAAAAGATTCACAGAATCATCAAATTAATGATCAAATAGTTTAAAGCATTCAACTCATATCAAAATCAACACATGTATGATAAAATAACAAGAATTTTGAATAAAAGAAATAAAGGATCTCGAGTAGATTACATTATTTGCTATAATATAAAATTTAGCTACTCATAATAATGGAAGAAGAAAAACAAGAAGTTATTGACTATATTACCGGATTTTGTATAAAGACGTAAAAAAAGAGATTAATCTTGCACCAAGATTTTCTTCATCTCCCAACCAATACTTCAAATTTTGAGTTTCTTGATTTTTTTTCTCCCTTAAATTGTGGTCTTCAATCTCTAGTTGTATTCTCTTTCTCTCAATGTGTCCCTTCCTCAAAAGTGCCAAGTAACTTCCCATTATACTCATCCCCACGTTTGTATAAATATAGGATTTCTTGTGGGCTTAAAATTTGGCCCCAAAAAAACAACCCTAGCATCTATAGGCGCCATCACTGCGCTGCATCAAAAAACACTATAGCACCGCGTCGCCACAGTTTTGTCCGTTTCAGCTTCGTGGCTTCTTAATGCCACACCTCCAGTGCATTACCTTCGTGGCGCCTGGGTACTACTCTTCTTTCCTTGATATTATGATTTGACTATTTTACCCCTTTTGTTACCAAGCCAATGGCTTTGTCGTTTCTTTTCTTTTCCTGATTTGGGCCATCTCACTACTTCTACAAAACAACACTAATAAATACATTAAAAACGTTCACTACATGTAATATCTTGCTCATATAAAAACCCGTGAGTAAAACATATTCTCAACAAGCTAACATTGGACAAAACTTGCTTGATGTCAAATGCATTATTGAAAATTACAAAGTCTGAATATTCTTATAGACTTAATGAAATTGATTGGACCATTTCAAGAAAGACAAGAGTGCAACAAATCGAAGAAAATCACTATGCACTTCTAATGTCCACATACAATTTCACTGATTTCCAAGAACCAGAAAACATGAATTCGAATGTAGATATAGGTAGTTTCTATAGTACATTAATTTTCTTTTTAATTACAAATTTATTATGTGAACGATTATTTATATTTTCACAATTCATAATACTTATAAACAATGTTACAAACATTATCGGAATGGTGATCGATATGCGACTTAAGAGGCTTCTTTAAACACATTGTCTTAATATACAAGATTGAGTTCTTATTCACAGAAAATACAGCTCTACTTCTTCCGTTTTTATTTTATACTTGTTCCTTTTTAGTACATTATTTCTTTTAAATTTTAATGCTTACCATTTATTGTAGGTATGAAACAATTCTTCTGAGAATGTGGGAACACTTTGTTGACAATGAATGTAGCTTCATTTCAAAAAATGTAACAAAAGAGGCAATGGTTATAGCAAAGCATCTAAAATGGCCCGTGTAATTTGGCTATATTAAAAAAAATAAAAATAAAAAAAAATTTGAATTAAGCCTGCCTGCAACAGCAGGCAGGTTTCCCGCCGCAACAGACAGATACACTTGCGTGCACGCAAAAAAAAAATTTAAATGAATATATATTTTTGTCTATAAATACGAGAAAAATTTTATAATATCTTATCACTCTCCAATTGCTTAACTCTTATTTTTAATTTACATATTTTGCTATATTCTTTACTACAATAATCTATATTTTACTCTCCCATTTCTTTTACACATTTGGCTATATTATTTACTATAATCTCCCTCAATTATAATACTTACACATTGATTTTACCAGTGATGAAATTAATTAGTTTAAAGGTAGTTCGAGTACTCTATCGAGGTACAATGCATCTCAAAATATTCCAATTAATTTGGAAGATATCGAGGAGGAGGAAGTAGTCGAGGTTAAAAGGTTGAAAAATGAGTCTGCTGATTGTTGGTAACATATGACTCATAAAAAAGTTGGGGTTCAAAATGGAGTTGATATTTGGAAAGCATGTTGCAATTATTGTGGTAAAGAACTTAGTTGGAAGCCCAGTTCGAGCACATCGCATTTAAATAGACACATTTTAAGAAGTTGCAAAGCGAAATCAGTCGATCTTGACCTGAAACAGACCGAACTAACATTTACCGGTTCCAGTTTTGGTTCTACTCTGTCTACTTTTGTATATTCACAAGAAAGATTTCATGAAGGAATGACCGCATACGTGGCTGCAGCAAAGATGCCGATAACGATGATCGAGTCAGAACACTTTACTCGTCTTGTGCAGAATTATCTCCAGCCCAGGTATAATTCTTATTGTAGAAATACTCTTCGTTCGGATGCTATAAAATTATATAATAGAAGAAAACAAACTGCTGTTGAAAGTCTAAAAACTTTTGATTGTGTTATATCATTTACCTCTGATTTATGGACCGGTGTTAATAAAAAAGGATATCTTGTTGCTACAGCTCATTACATTGATCACATATGGATTATACATAAAAAATTATTGCATTCAGATGTGTAGAATATCCTCATAACGTGACTAACATATATATGGTTTTAAAAGATATTATATAAGAATATGGTATGCAAGAAATTGTTCGAAATTTTACTTTTGATAATGCTAGTGTAAACAAAGTTGTTATCGAAAAATTTATTGATGATTTGAACCCTATATTTGGAGGTTTATTTTTCATCAACGTTGTGTATGTCACATTATTAATTTGATTGTAAAAGATGGATTGGAACATATAAAATCACATTTAGATAAAATTAGGCAATCAATTAATTTTATTACTATATCACCATCAAGAAATCAAGCATTTAACAGTTTATGTGCAGAGTATGGCTTAAAAGAGAGATCATTTGTCACTGATGTATCACATAGATGGAATTCTACATATCTTATGTTACATTCGTCTGAAAGTTATGATAACATTATTTCAATGTATTATAATGGTAGACGTACATATGGACCCGAACATAATTTAGAAGATTGTGAATGGTCTCTTGCATTTAAAGTGAAAAATCTCTTAAAACCTTTTTTTGATACCACGAAGAAATGTAACTGTGTTTATTATCCTACATCTTCACTTGTTTTACAACATTTTTTCTATATTTCACTAGCATTTCAAAAACATAGGAGTTTGTCAATTTTTGTTGACGTAATTTATTCTATGAAGGCAAAATTTTGTAAATATTGGGAAGAGATACCATCTTTATTTTTATTAGCTTCGGTGATGGACCATCGACTTAATTTAACTGGCACAAAAGCTACCATAAAGGGGATTTCAAATTTCATGAATGTAGAATTATTACATGTGCATATAGAATCTATGTTATGTTAAATGCATAACTATTATGCTGAAAAAAATGGTCAGTGTAGTTCTACTACCCAAAATTCTTTTTCAAGAAATACATCAACAAATGCAGAAAATTTTTGGAATTTTTTAGAGACCAACACTAGTGTTCCCTCATTTAGTTCTAGTTCGTCAATATCTAGAGCAATAGATGTCGGAGGTACAAATCTTGAAATTCCCTCTGAATTAGTTAGATATATGTGCGTGGACGTTCGTAGTATGTTACAACCACAACAATTAGAGGAATTTAATCTTTTATCATGGTGGAGGTGTAACGAAAGGCAATATCCAATTGTATCAAAAATTACTCGCGATCTACTAACACCTCCAGTGTCTACGGTAGCATCGGAGGCTACATTTAGCTTAGGTGGTCGAGTTTTATGTGACGAACGATCAAAACTAGAAGAAGATATATTGGAGGCTTTAATATGTTTGAAGGATTGATAATGTGCGGAATTACGCCTTCAAAAATAAGTTGACAGTATAATGGCCGAAGAGTTACAGCAAATTCAAGCATCTATGATATTGTAAATTTTTAAATTGATTAGTTTAAAACAAATGTAATTTTTAAATTTTTTTGTATCAAGAAAAATTGTACACGAAATATCTCATTCGTGTACAGTTTTAACTCCGCCTACGATAATTGTAGCCGGTCCCAAATCCGGATAAAGAAGGAGGGTTTACAATGTAAACTTTACAAATTTAAAATTTATTTAATTTATAACACGTATAAACTATGCTAAATTAAAATTTTTTAAGTAAAAAAGGTGGAAAGAAAAAAAAAACCCAAGTCGGCTTGGGCCAAGCCTCAATTTTTTTGACCGGGCTCGATAGGAGCTTTTTTTTTTTGGGCCCGACTCGTTGCCATAGCTAATTTACCTACACTCCTCGCATTCTTTACTTTAACAAATTCATATTACTTTAGAGCTATGGTATACTTAAGAGTTACAAGATTCAACGGATGCATCAATGCAACTGCCATTGGAGAGCCGACTCAAATTCTTGCAACAATGCATAGAATTTGATGAAGCACACAGTGTTGGTATATATACACTAGATGTAAGCAACGTGCAATGCACGTTTGCATAGTTCATATTTAATTTATTTGGTTAAGAATAAATCTCTTATTAATAAAGATGTAATTGTTTTGGGTAATTAAATAACTAATGATGTAATGTTCATGTAATTGATAAATAATTACACGTTGTGATATATTAAAAAAAGAACATTAATAGTATCTATGGAATGGTCCTATAAATAAACATAGCTCAATAGTTTTTATGAAAGGTGTTTGAGATAATTTTGTTTCAAAGATGACAATCCATCATATTCCTCATCTTACACTTCTTCAACAGAGAAGACATTAAAATGCCTATTTTTTTTTCTCCAATTTTTCTGGATCTACCAAAAGTTGAATCTTCCAAATTTTTTTTTGATAATTTATCTGCAACGCTTTTAACATGCATTTTTCGAAATGCTATCGTATGTGGTGTTATTGAAAGTTATATCTTTATTATAACATTTTATAAATGTCATTATAAAATGCTATAAAAAACTTTTACATAGCATTTTATTATTATAATGGTTTGAGTATTTATAGCATTTTTTGTGCAATCTTTTTTTAATTTGATTATTTATCTGAATTTTTAATTTTATAGTTCCACACTTCTCTCTACTCTTGCCGAATTGTAATTCGAGGGTTCTGTTTTTCATTTTTATTTCAAATTTGTATCGGTTGATTTCTAGAGTTGAAATGAACTTGATGGTAAAGTTTGTTATACTGCACGTTTTTTAAATGATTCATTTATGCAAAAATTAAAGTTTTTATTGGTTAAAATCAGGGACGGACCCAGCCAGCTATCCCAGCCCGAGAGGACTTTGACCGGTCAACGTTGACAATCAGCGATCGTAAAAGCGATATCGTTTATTAATATTTCATTACATAATATTAAAAAATTATTCAATATATATGTAAATACATTAAAACGTAAAAGTTATATTGTGTGTGTGTGTATGTGTGTGAAAACGTAATGTAATACAATCCAAAATACTAAAGAAATTTGCAATACAACCTACTTTATTTAGAAATTGAAAATTGAAAAATAATGTATTATTGAAATAATTGAATTGCAGTATAATTAAAATCGTCCAAAAAATATTCTTACTTGATGTGATATTTTATAGAAGATGTATATTTTTATTTTCTTTCCCTTTTTATTTGTAAAAATAATCAATTATGGAATCACTTATAATTGATTTTTTTGTTAAAAGCTGAATACAAAAATATTATCGCTTTCGAGGAGCCACACCTCCATGCTTGACGCTTTGTACTGAAACAATATTTTTGATGCTTTTCATTTCCATAACAAAATACTTAAATAAAGGATTACAATAAGTCAATAATTGACTGACCCACATACTAAAATGCAAAACGCAAAAAATAAAAGGAAACCGGCCCAACGGCCTACTACTTTGACTCGATCCACTATAACAGTGACCAACTCTTAAATAATACACGGACATCAGGCCTTAAATAATTATGAAATGACTAAAAACGCCCCTAGCAATAAACACATCTCATTTCCTGGAAGGCTCCAGAATCCTCTCGCCTGTTCTATGCCGGACTCCACTCCTTTGGTCTGAAACCCAAGCTTTCAAACTCTTAAACATTGTTTTTTAGAAAAAAAAAAAAAAAAAAAAAATCTCTCTTCCAATTCCACTTTTTTTGGTTACATCTCTGAAAATCTTTCACAAGCACTGATATTCTTGTGTATTTAACTAATCTGTATCTATTGGCCGTGAGAGAAAAATGAGGTAGTTGTTGGGTTCTCTTTCTTTTCACACTTCCTCTGTCTAGAACATTTTCGTTTACTGTAAAAAAAAAATTAAGTTTCTCACTTTTCAATCTTCCTTCAAACCGTACCCCACCAATGCATTGAAAGAAATAGAATTTATCTATCAAGCACCAGTAAATTGAAAGTAATTGATGGGTTTTCTTATACCCCATTCAATGCCTCTTGGGTTCCTACGCTGATAGACGATAAATGGGCACAAAGGCTGCCTTAATTACTACTTAACGGAATCCATTAAAGTTAACGGTGGAACAAGAATTTTTGTCAAAACAACAAACTTCCGTTTCATAGCCACTTTTTATATAGAAGAGAGAGAGAGAGAGAGAGATATATATATATATATATATATATATATATATATATATATATATATATATATATTAACAAATTAATTTATATTCTTCAAGTATATATAATTTTAAAAATACTAATACTCTCCTTGAACAGAATGTTGACACAAACATCATCGACCCGTCATACGTATGATAATAGAAGAAGACAATGTTTTCTACGTGAAGGTTGTACATAAAGAATCAAAATCAGCTCAGTATAAATACGATATTATTTTTGTTGGATCTTGTCTCGTCAACAACGGATGGTAAGAATGCGGTCGATGACAAAGGAAAAGCTTGCATTTACCTTGACCAGTCTTCCTGTTTGTTTACTGAAAAGAATCTTCCAGCATCAACGGCAAATTGATCACTTCTTCAATCACTAGATGCAACCACTCCAAGCAAGGAAAAAATGAAAAGGATAGTGACGAAAAATATATAAAATTATCATTTTTTTTTCATTTAAAATTAGTCAAAATTATAGTCAAGACCAATTTTTTGATCAACTAATGGTTAAAATTTTTGGTCCGTCCTTCACTGCAACAAAATGAAAGATTTAGGATTTGGGTGGCATAAATGAAAGATTTGGATAAAATTTGAAAAAATGAAAGGTTTGGAATCACAATTATAATTCTCCCTGAAAATGAGTCAAAATACTATTAAATATGCCATTACAAAAACACAATGTGCATCACACATGTCAATACTAGTATTGTACATAAGGATGAAAATTGCTAACCAAAATTTTGAAACAAATGATGCGTTTACAATCACACAAGGAGTCGAGGACAGAGGTCCCTATCACAAGTGATAACACCTACTACTGAATGTGGGTGGGGGTATGGGGGCCGTGTTAATTATTACATATAAAAAAATGGAGCACGCTGTCAACGTGGGCATAACTCCTTTTGGGGAAAGTATATAAAAACATCATATCCTCCTCCTCCTCCAGTCCATTGATGAACCAAGTTCAATTCCCAGCTAACCATGTCACAGGTGATCACATGCAGAGGTATGTATGTATATTGACGTTCTCTTTTAAAAACAAACTCACAAAGTAGTAATCTTGTTTCCGCAGCGGTGGTATGTTGGGAAGCAAATGAGACCCCAAAGGTGGAAGAGATACAAGTGGATCCCCCCAAATCTGGTGAAGTCAGGGTCAAGATGTTGTTTGCCAGCCTTTGCCACACTGACGTCCTTGCCTGCAAGGGATTCCCCTCGGTTCGGTTGCTTCATTTCGACCTCATCCATTCTTACTTTTATCATATACTTACTTACTTTGATGACCTTTGCAGCCGGTCTTCCCCAGAGTTCTAGGACACGAAGGGGTTGGGTAATCTAGTCTCTCTGTTTCTGAATTATACACTTACGCAGTCAAATAATGATTACGCCTCTAATGTGTGCTCACTCAGCATTGTAGAAAGCATTGGGGAAGGAGTCACGAAGCTGAGGGAAGGAGATGTTGTTATACCAACTTACTTAGGGGAGTGCGGGGGGTGCGAAAATTGTAGGACTGGCAAGACTAATCTATGCCAAACCTACCCGCTTCAAGCTTTCACAGGTTTAATGACTGATGGCACGCCGAGGATGTCCTGTCGGGGTCAAAAGCTCTACCATTTCCTTAGCTGCTCCACTTGGTCGGAGTACACAACTATTGATGCTAATTATGTTGTCAAAATTGATTCCAGAATTGCTCTTCCACATGCTAGCTTCCTTTCCTGTGGTTTCACCACAGGATTTGGGGCAGTCTGGAAGGAAGCCAAGGTTCCAAAGGGCTCCACTGTTGCGGTTTTGGGGCTTGGCGCTGTTGGACTTGGCGTAAGTAGTACTATACACTCACACAGGCGTTTACCTAATTTCTCCTCTTCCGTTTTGCCTTCATCCATCAGTGGGAAATTGTGTTAGGTAATGGAGGGAGCTCGGGGCCATGAGGCAGCTCAAATTATTGGCATTGACAAAAATGAAAGCAAACAAGCAATAGCAGAGGCCTTTGGAATGACAGATTTTATAAACCCCACTAATTCTGATAAATCCATATCTGATTTAGTGAAAGAAGTGACCGGAGGATTAGGCGTGGACTACTGCTTTGAGTGCACAGGGGTTGCTCCATTGGTAAATGAAGCCCTTGAAGCGACGAAAGTGGTAAGTACACAGATGACAAGCACTTGTCTTATTAGGCAAACAAATTGTTAATGTCTATTTTGTGATACAGGGGATAGGTACAATGATAATGCTCGGAGCAGGAACCCAGAAAAGCATGGAGATAAACTTCTCAACGGTCTTGTGTTGCAGAACATTCAAGTATTCGATTTTTGGTGGGGTTAAGGTCCAATCTGACCTCCCCGTTGTAATAGACAAATGTGTTAACGGGGTACGGTTCACCAAAATTCTATGCTACAAAGTAGTTTTTGTTATCCATGATTGCTCATAGCCTGATTCTTTGCAGGAAATTAAAAATCTAGGCGAGCTTTTGACTCATCAAGTTCAACTAGAAGAAATAAGCCAGGCATTTGAGCTGCTCAAGGAACCAAAATGTGTGAAGGTCCTAATTGAGTTTTGAGGCATTTTCTGAGATGCTTGGGTTGGGTGTAAAATGATTGAGCTATAATTTCATGTGAATGAGTTACAGTTAAAATGCTAATTTAGATTTTAGGCATTTGAGCTGCTCAACGAATGATTTATATGTTTTTTCTGATTTTCAACAAGTCAATGACCAGGAAAAGTTTCGATCTTATTGTTGGGAACCTACTTAGTCATGCGCAGCGGAAGTAAAATAAATTTCGATTCCCAAACAAGGATCTACATTGTGTTTAGATAGAAACTGTGTTTAGAATAATACCTTGATGAATTCTGCAAACTCTTTTGCTGATTCACGAACTCCAATGATCACGATCTACAATCCAAGCTGTCCAATTGTCCAGCCTCCAATGGTGATCCACACAGAGAATAAGAATGACGGCTAGGGTTTTCTTTTCTCGTGCTAGCAAGAATAATGAATAATCCATTAGGTTTTTCAAACCCTAACAGCCTATTAATATAAGTCCAAACGGGCTGGCCCATCTCTTAACTTAACCCGGTCCAATATTTAATTAATCAAATTAATTAAATCCGGTCCATGAATTAATTAATCCAATTAATTAATTCGGGCATATTAATAAGCAACCCAATTAATTAATTATCCAACACTTGTCAATTAATTAATTGGTAAATCTCATTCTTCTGATTCTCTTTTGTGTGTGACCCATTAGGTTCCCGATCACGATGTCTAACGACGTGAATTATTATTTTGATCTAATCAAAACTGATAAATTAAAATACTCATTTTAATTTATCATCAATTTACATTTGTTGTCCCAGATTGACATCTAGCAATGTGTCAGGGCAATACATGTGACGGGAAATGTCACATGACATGACAAAACCAAACTTGTTCGTTTATCGTGAAACTATAATCCCTTCGTCAATATGATCCGATCAATTACGAGATATGGACGTATGTCAATCTCAATTATCGATCATATCTTTTATCCTACTGTTAAGTCAATGTAAGTCGAAAACTCTTTTCCGACTTATGAGTTCACCTTGGCCAAGGATTTCATTATCAACTTAACTGGATGAAATGTAGATCATAATCTCTTACTATCTAAGAGTGACGAATCCTCTATTGATCATTCACAACCTTCATATGATTCTTGACATACCCGAACGATGTCGTATTAGCGACCCTTGACAGAGCAACATCCGACATCACCAAAGCATGACCGTCCTCACATAAGGCACTATGATGACCTCAAGTCAAAGGACCAATTCCACTACCGAACGTTAGAGATTAACCACTGACACTCAGATAGTTTTCCATGTGGAATCTCTCAGCGGGTCTCCAATATTTTGTTCTATAACAAAACATTCACGTGTTCATTCAAGTGTCTCCACACTTTAGCTTGTAAGATCAACTACTTACTTCACAAGTAAGAAATGCCACACGTGATGGTCTATCCATAATAACGATATCCGTATCTCGTTATTACATACGACCACGGACGATTTAAGATTCAGTCATATGTAATTTGTATCTCACAATCACAACTCCTTGTGATTAACAAATCATCAAGACTTGAATCTACGGATTCTATTATTTAATTAATTAGAATATTAATTGAATTAAATAATAGATCTTGCCATAAATATGCATTGGTTATATATACATTAAAAGTGCTTATGTCCAAAGTTGATTGGACCTAGGGCATAACACTTACAAACTCCCACTTGCACTAGATCCAATCCCTTATGTATCTTATACCATAAGAGTCTACATGACAATCATGTTTATACTGCGACAACTCTTTGTCAATGGATCCGCAATTTAATAACTCGTGGGAATTCGTTCTTTCTTTACGTCTTTTCATTGTATTATCTTTCCAATGAGATAATACTGTCTTAACACATGTTTGGATCAATGATGAGACCTTAGTTCCCCGTTTGCACGATGGCTCCACTATTATCACAATACAGAAGCATGTGATCAACAATGTTAGGAACTACTCCAAGTTCATTAATGAACACTTTGACCCAGACAACAACTTTTGTTGCTTTCTAAAGTAGTGATGTATAAGGCTTCTATTATTGAATCAACAATGATTTTCGATTTGGAACCTTTCCAACATATCGCTTAAGAGTAAACCAATATCCTAATTGAAATATGCTATCATTCTAATTTGACTAGAAGTTAGCATCAATGTATCCATGAACTCCCAGTTCATTTTCTCCATATAAAATCTTCTTAAGATTTTATCTATATAGATCTGGATGAGTTAAGCAATCTTATAGATCTATCTCTATAGATCAAGCTATTTCTCACATATCTATTATGAAGAAATTATTTAACAACCATATTTTCAACAATTGAAATACAAAGACGTCGTTTCCTGTTAATATGTCTCATACATATAATATTAGGAATACGACATTGCTCCCACTATCTTCTTTTAAACACACAATTCATTTTTGATAAAATCAAACATTTTGATTTTTATATCAAATCGAATATTTCAGCTCCAAAAGGCTTATTTTAATCCATATTTAACTTTTCTTGTAAACTCATTTACAACCTATGGGTTCTAATCCATTAGGCGGGTTGACCAAGGTCCAAACCTTTGTAACATTAAGTTCATATCGAATATTATAGCCTTATGTCATCTCAACGAGTCAACACTTGACTTTGTTTATGCATAACTAGTAGGTTCATCATCCTCGATTAGTAATGCTAGATTAGTAATCATGGATTCTTATCTTCCAGAAGGTCGAATGATCCTACAAGATTTACATGGAGCTGTCGTGTCCGCAGGAGTCTCCACTTCCTGATCAAGAGTATGTCCCTCAACACTTTGGGATCAGACTCAGGTTATCTACTTGGTTAACTATATCTGCGAATCTTTGATTTTAATCCATATTGAACTTTTTCTGTAAACTCATTTACAACCTATGGGTTCAATCCATTAGGCGGGTTGACCAAGGTCCAAACCTTGGTAACATTAAGTTCATATCGGATATCATAGCCTTATGTCATGTCAGCGAGTCAACACTTGACTTTGCTTATGCATAATTTGTAGGTTCATCATCCTCGATTAGTAATGCTAGATTAGTAATCATTGATTCTTATCTTCCAGAAGGTCGAATGATCCTACAAGATTTACATGGAGCTGTCGTGTCCGCAGGAGTCTCCACTTCCTGATCAAGAGTATGTCCCTCAACACTTTGGGATCAGACTCAGGTTATCTACTTGGTTAACTATATCTGCGAATCTTTGAACTCTTTCAAGATTTACTCTACTCCCATTGTCCTCTCCTAGAACAAACATTTTCTCTAGGAGTATGACATATCTTGAGATGAACTCCTTCTTCTCAATGAGATTATAGAATTGATATCCAATTGTCTCTTGAATATCCTACAAATATATGTTTATCGAATTTAGTTTCAAACTTATCCGATTCAGTGCGCTTCACATAAGCGTCACAGCTCCAATCTTTCATATGAGAAAAATGGGGCATTCTGTCTTTCCATAACTCGTATGGAGTTTTGTTAACCGATTTAGATGAGACATGATTAGTGCGTGGCACGTGGCAATCAGTGCATGATCTCAAAACGATTTTGAAGTATTTGCATGGCTTGTCCTTATTGCACTATATTTAATAGTACATGATTCCTCATTGCAAATACACCATTACGTTGCAATGCATGTAGAGGAATTCACTGCGAGAGAAACACATTCTCTTTTAGATAATCTAAAATTCTACATTTTAGATATTCTCCACATCGATCAAATCTTAGTGTGAGAATTTATTTACCTATTTGTTTCTCAATTTCTAGTTTGAATCCCTTGAACATTTCAAAAATTTCATACTTGAATTTCATCAAATATATATGACCATTTCTGAAATAGCCGTCTAGTAAATGTGATGAGATAAGAGAAACTTTATCTAGCATTGATTGATATGTGTCCACATACATCACTATGTATTAGACTCAGTAATTATACAGATCTTTCTCCTTTTCAAGTAAAAGGAGATATGGTCATTATGCCTAACAGACATATTTTGCATTTGTCAAATGATTCAAAATCATTTGACCCAAGTGTACATCTCCATGTAAGTTTGGAATTGCATTTTCATTTATATGACCAAATCTGCAATGCCAGATATAGGTGTTATTCAGATTATCATTTTTATGCCTTTCGGTATCTATACTCATTATAGAATACTCAATATTTAGAATATAAATGTCATTTTGTAATTTACCATAACCATTAAGATCTTATCAAGATAAAAAGAACAACAATTGTTCTTGACATTAAAATAATTCATGTCCAAACATGAAATTTATTTAATGCTCTTGGTAATGGTAAGAACAAAACAATATTTCTCTAATTCTAATATTAAGCCTAAAGGCAAAAGTAAGAAGTAGCTCATATAGGCAATGCAGCAACATTTGCTCATATTCAACATACAGGTCAACTTCTTCCCTTTTGCAGTGATCTGCTTATGTTTAGTTTCTGCATATTTATTTAAATATGAGATCCATATCTGGTATCCAATACCCATGAAACTAATGAAGTAGATATAAGCCTTGCAATTTCCTTTCCAATGACATATCATTCCAAAATGATAATAATGGTCATTAGATTTAGTATTGTCCTTGTTTGCTTTAACTGTCTTAGCCATCTTGGTTGTTTTCCCAAAACATCCTTTAGACTTCCCTACAGGAATCTATGACTAAGATTTGTCCACTACAAACATAGATATTGGGCAAAACAGTTTTAAGCACGTTCAGCAACTCAATAAGTGTGCATTCGAATTTATCCATGTTAAATTCATAATTAGTCATGAATAACCTACTGGCAAAGATTGTATAACCAAGTCATACTTAGTTCATTGTTCATGATTGAACTCAATTGAGACAACTTCTCAAAGTAGTCAACATCTTCAGCAGATCAAAACTGGCCGGAGACTCTTTTGCCATTATACACTAGTATAGTTGCTAGGAAATCTCATATCTTTCCACATGTGATTATTTATCATTCAACACTTTGAGATGAAAATCATGTGTTAGCATCTATACTCTTATGTTGCTTTTGTAACTCAGGTGATATAGTCGCAAACATCACACATGTTGCAGTACTATCGTCATCACTGTGTTTATTATAACAGCCACCTCTTCCTTTATTGAGTCATCAACGAGTGTCTCTGGAAAGGGCTACTCAAGGACATAATCAATTATCATGCATGAGAACAATTCTCAGATTGCGGTGCCAATTAAGAAAATTTGGTTTCGTTGTTGGCATACAGTATGCCGCTCAAATACATATGGTTACTCAGGATTCAATAAATGTAAACGACGAAAAATAAAAGAATAATATATAAAATGCATCGATTAATTTAACATGGTCTTTTATTAAATTAATTTCGCTCCCACTGTTTAACTCAAATTTATGACCCTCTCACATAAATTTATGGAATCCATACTTGATTCCCAGTGGGCTGGGATCCCATTTATTATATTAAAACCTTGAGTGTACTCAACAAATCTTAATAAAACATTTGGGTAGATACTATTATCAATTGTATCTCCATACAACTCCCAGATCATTAAGCTGACAACTCTTTGTCTTCACACATCTTATGTGTTAGCTTAACATGCCTCCAAAATTCATCTCCTTGAGTGTACTCAACAAAAGATAAATTTTAGTTAAATCAAACCCATCATTCAGAAATATCTAATATTTCATAGTGTCAAACATATCCCAAATAGACCAGCCTTGAGTGTACTCAACAAGCTGAGATCAATTTCGGACTCTCGTTTTTCACTATAATGATGGAAGGCTAATATAAATATGACTTAATATTTTAACATGCCTCTAAAATTTATCTCCTTGAGTGTACTCAACAAAAGATAAATTTTAGTTAAGTCAAAACACATCATTCAGAAATATCTAATATTTCATAGTGCTAAACATATCCATAATAGACCAGCCTTGAGTGTACTCAACAAGCTGAGATCGATTTAGGATTCTAGTTTTTCACTATAATGATGGAAGGCGAATAAGAAAATGACTTAAATATTTTCAACGAGGGGTTTTGCATGCAAATGTCTCATCGTAATAATTATATATATATTATTATACATCTAACATGCAAATAAACATACATATAATAGTGTGGACGATTATGGACTTATACTATCTAGTCTTCCCGAGCCATAAGGAAGACTAGTTGGTCAGCTCCTAGGGGGTATAGCATTTATTCATACAATGCTCCATCTCTATGGTCTCCTCCTCTTCTTGTATCTTCAATTAGTCCAGCTGCAACTTGTATCCTATACTAGTTGGCACGCAGGCCTAAATAATTTTGGACGCGCAGGCCCAAAATAATAACGGACTCGCAGGTCCAAAATAAATTAGAGCTCGCAGGCCCATAATAACAACAAGAATAAAACTAACCATTCAACACATCCACATGGTCGAGTCCATAATCATCCACTAGTAAAACATTCATCATATAAATACATTCCTATATAATATCTAATATTATATGCAAACATGTTTCAAGTTTCTAGCAATTAAAGTCGTCTAAACTAATTTAGACACATGGATTGGAACAATTAAATAATCAATTAATCAAATTAATTGATTAATTTAATTAGCGGGTATATTTAATTAAAATCAAATTTTAATTTTATATACCAAATTAGAATCTCATTCTAATTCCACTATTACAGGGCGGAACTATTTAATTAAAATCAAATTTTAATTAAATATCAAATTAGAGTCCAACTCTAATTTCAAAGTTTTAAAATAAGATAATTTAATTAAAATCGAATTCTAATTAAATATCAAATAAGAGTCCAACTCTAATTTCAAAATTTAAGGCGATTGAATTTAATTTAAAATCAAATTTTAATTAAATATAAAATTAGAGTCAAACTCCAATTTCAAGATATTAGGGCGAACTTATTTAATTAAAATCAAATTTTAATTAAATACCAAATTAGAGTCCAACTCTAATTCAAAAAGATTTTAGGGTGATAAAATTTAATCAAAATCAAATTTCAATTAAATATCAAATTAGAGTCCAACTCTAATTTCAAGAATATATTAAGGTGATATAATTTAATTAAAATCAAATTTTAATTAAATATTAGATTAGAGTCCAACTCTAATTTAATTGAATTAATATTTTAATTTAGGATAAAACTCCTAAATAAAATAAAATTCAATTTAAGGTCAAAATTTAATATTTAAGTTAAAATCTAATTTTAACGAAAATATAAAAAGGTCGTCAATTTTAGATAAAATTTCAAACGGGTCATCATTGATAATATGGGTCAAAACCCATTTAAAATAAAATTAAAAACCATTTTAATAATTAAATTCAAAACCATTTTGAAAATTGCAAATCTGACCCAAGTTTAAAATTATAATAAGGGCCTTTCAATTTAAAAAATTTCAGAACAGGTCCCCTTTTTTAAAATTGCAAGTTTTGACCCTATAGTCATAATTTCAGGCGGGGGCTTGCAATTTCGTAAATTGCAAGAGAGGCCCCCGCCTCCACTTCTTCATTTCCCGTCACAGAAACCCTAGAAATTTGCCCCCTCTTTTGCGGCGACCTGTACAGGAAAAACGGTGGTGCGACAGCGTCGCACCACCGGGGTATTGCTGCAGCGCACGGCGCTGTTGCAATAACGGCGCTGCTGCGTTTCCAGCAGCGGCGCTCGCCGCTGCAATTCGCAGCGACTGTGAGCGCCGCTGCAGCAGCAGCGACAGTCGCTGCTGCAACACCCAGACGCAGCAGCGACGGTCGCTGCTGCTTCCGGTTCGTGGGGCCGCTCCTGCCGCCATGGCCCGGTGGTGTCGCCGCCGGGTCCGGCCGCCCTTTTTTTTTTTTCTGTTCGATCCTATTATTTTAAGATGAAAAACAATTTTTTTTTCAAAATTGCTAGAATCAAGAAAAATTAAACAATCAACTTTTGATTGTTCAAACATGCAAAAAACAATTTCTAACAAACACAAAGTAGGCTCTGATACCACTGTTGGGAACCTACTTAGTCATGCGCAGCGGAAGTAAAATAAATTTCGATTCCCAAACAAGGATCTACATTGTGTTTAGATAGAAACTGTGTTTAGAATAATACCTTGATGAATTCTGCAAACTCTTTTGCTGATTCACGAACTCCAATGATCACGATCTACAATCCAAGCTGTCCAATTGTCCAGCCTCCAATGGTGATCCACACAGAGAATAAGAATGACGGCTAGGGTTTTCTTTTCTCGTGCTAGCAAGAATAATGAATAATCCATTAGGTTTTTCAAACCCTAACAGCCTATTAATATAAGTCCAAACGGGCTGGCCCATCTCTTAACTTAACCCGGTCCAATATTTAATTAATCAAATTAATTAAATCCGGTCCATGAATTAATTAATCCAATTAATTAATTCGGGCATATTAATAAGCAACC